>JAVXUO010000426.1:0-227108 GCA_033065855.1 Escallonia rubra
CATTACAACCATTGATTACTATGGAGTACCGATGCAGAACATCAAAGGACGACAGATTGTGGATGAAATCGCAATAAGCTTGGTTCATTGTACCTCAGCTTTGATGGGCGTGGCGCGCCCTCCCGTGATACATCTAGGATATTTTCGTTCCCCAAGTTGCCTGTTGTAGGTTGCTGGCCGCTGTCAAACTGTTGTTGTGTTATGATATTGCTATATTGCTAGAAGTTGGACCCTCATTTCAAGTAGGTGGCATATTGTTTTATTGTACTCCTTTTTATCATCTGTGTTTTCCTTTCTTTTCTTGAATTTCTATTTGTGTTTTGTGGGTTTGCCTGTTTCCACCCAGCATATACTTTCACCATTTTGACATCATTTCACTATTTTAATAATAATGATCTTCGCATAATTTTTTTGTGCGCGCCAAATGGGAACCTATTAAATCGAACCATTGTTGTAGCATATAACATTACTCAACGAAGTTACAGATACATATGAGAGATAGAGAGATGCAAATCGTGCAAATTGCCAAACTCTTAATGTTGGGCATTGGGTCCGGACCCGAGTGCACCGATATTAGGTCCGGGAATGTCAACGGCTAGAAAGCCTTTGTGTAACCTTTGAATGCCAATCCTGCCATACCATTATATGGTAACTTAAGCATATTCTTAACAACCTCTCACGAATATAACTCATTTTGAGATAGATATTGAAGAACAAGAGCAGCACCACACCTTGTTTCTGTGTGTGTGTGTGTGGGTCATTAATGTCCCATTTGGCCTTCTATCCATGCAACCATATAGCTAGAAAACGATTTCGTACTGTAGAATCGAGGATTGGGCTTGCAAGGTCTAATCCATTGTGATGTACGTTGGCATGTGAAATAGTAACTAGATCTCAGAGTTTTGGTGTACGTGATTTTTCTGATCGAAGGTGACGTGTATTCATGTACAAGGGTATTGAATAGCTTGTTAATGGCATGTTATGTTTCGTTTCCCATTGAATTCGGGCTTTTCTTGCAATTAGTTTAGATGGATGAGTTAGATGACTCATAACCTTTAGATAAGCTATGTGTTCTCCTCCGGTTTTAAAAGTATATTTGTATTGGTAAAACTCAAGGGGGCTTGAGTTTAGACGGCAATAAGTGGCTAAAAGTTCTTTGATTCATAAGCAGTCCGATGCAGTTTGATTTCCAACGAACCATATATACATAAGTGCTTTGTCGATAATGGTGCAGACTTGACTAACTTGCCATTAGAGGCTAGAAAGGACTTTCGTTCGACCAAATCTATCTAAGAAGAATTCTAAGCTATTGTTTGACAACTTAATTAAGCACTTAAAACTTAAATTTTTAACTTTTTTATTTAATTTTGTTTGATAATGCTCAACCTTGTATTATTTACAGAATTAAGAATTTCCTAAGTTATTATGCGAATATTGCATGATATCGCCGGCACCATAAAAAACACGATCTCTGCCACATATCCACAACCATATACACCTCCATGGCCACCATGCCACCACCACAAGAAAATATGTATTTTGCGACGGAGTTTTAGCGACGGAAGGTATTCCGTCGCTAAACATGTCTTTAAGCGACGGAATATCCCGTCGTTAAAAATCCGTCGCAAAATACTATTACCGACGGAAGACACCGTCGATAAAAGTATTTGCAGACAAAATTTTAACGGCGGACTTTTATCGACGGAATTACCGTCGCTAAATATTTTTTATAAAATTAGTATTTTTGAGTTTTTTTTTAAAATTATTTAAACGACGGAATAAAACCGTCGCTAAAAATTCTGTCGCAAAAAGTCTTTATAATAAGACATTCACCGACCGCGTTTTAGCGACGGTGTTATTCCGTCGCTAAAGATCCTCCATTTAAAAACAGATCTGGTTTCTTTCTCTCTCCCCGTTCTCTCCCTGAAATTCTTCTCTCACCCACCCACCGCCGTTCTCACCTCCGGCGACCCTTCTCTACGGCGACCCAGCTCCGGCGACACTCCCATCCCCCACCCGACGCCGCGCCACCAAGCCTTGCACTGTGGTCGTGCCGCAAAGTCCTCCACTGTCGCCGCGCAACGAAACCCACCACTGCCGCCGCACCACCAACGCCGCCGCCGTCGTACCCACCTCGAGATTTGTATGTCAATTGCCCTAAATTATCTGAATTTTTTGTTAATTTGTCTTCAATTTAGGTTACATGCATCTCTTTCCTTTTATTTATGATGTCATTCACTTTGTTGTTCAGACGGATCTTGGCTTATTGAAGAACTTGAACTTGTTATCTCTAATTTTCCTTAATTCTTGACGAGGTAGGGAAGAAAACCATATTCGGTAGTTAGTCTGTAACACCGATATAGATCATGGTGACGCTGAAAGGTCATAGATTATGGGCCATTGCATGACATCAGGATAAGAAACCCTTTGTATTGTTTATTCAATTCAACCGACCACTAAATTGAAGTAATTGAACCCTAAATTGAAGTAATTGAACCTTAAGTAAATCCTAAATTGAATGTCCTAATCGAATTGAATCTTAAATTAAACTAATTGAACCCTAAATTGAACTAATCGAACCCTAAATTGAATGCCCCAAATCAACCGAACCCTAAATTGAACTAATAGAACCCCCTAATTGAACCCTAAATGAAGTAATTGAACCATAATTAAATCCTAAATTGAATGCCCTAATCGAATCGAACCCTAAATTAAACTAATTGAACCCTTAATTGAATGCCCTGATCCAACCGAACCATAAATTGAAATAATTGAACCCCCTAATTGAATGCCCCAAATCAACCGAACCCTAAATTGAATCAATAGAACCCCCTAATTGAACCCTAAATTGAAGTAATTGAACCCTAATTAAACCCTAAATTGAATGCCCTAATCGAATCGAATCCTAAATTAAACTAATTGAACCCCTAATTGAACCCTAAATTGAATGCCCTAATCCAAATGAAACCTAAATTGAACTAATTGAACCCTAAATTGAATGCTCCAAATCAACCGAACTCTAAATTGAATCAATAGAACCCCTAATTGAATCCTAATTAAACCCTAAATTGAATGCCCTAATCGAACCGAACCCTAAATTAAACTAATTGAACCCTAAATTGAATGCCCTAATAGAATCGAACCCTAAATTGAAATAATTCAAGCGCATCGGATATGTGTATTTTGAACAATTTTTTTCCATTTGAACATTGATTATTTGTTTGATAATTTTAGGTTGTTAATTGTGCATTTGAGAATTGTGATTATTGATCGATGATTATTTTAGGTTGTTAATTGATTATTTTAGGTTATTAGCTGTGCATTTGAAGTAATTGCGATTATTAATTGATGATTTTAGGTTGTTAATTGATGATTTTAAATTGTTAATTGTGCATTGAGCATTTGAGATATTGAAATTATTGACGGAGGATGGGACCCAATTGGATTGAATGTGTGATTTTTGTTAATTTTTATTGCATTGAGCATATGAGAATTACAAATTGAGATTGTTGACGGAGGATGGGACACGTGTCAGTATATGTCACAAACGTTTCCGGAGGTGTCAGACACGTATCGGACACAATATCGACGCCCTCTATGAGGTGTCGAAATTGAGGTTGTTGACGGAGGATGGGACCCAATTGGATTGAGATACTTGTTAGCTAGCGCAGACACGGACACCACGTCTGATCGACGGTGTTCGACATTTAAAAAACAAATTAACGTATGCCGATGTGTCTGGAGGTGCGTGTCGGTGGGCGTCGGACACGTGCCTGGAGGAGTCGGACACGTGTCCGGAGGCGTCGGACACGTGTCCGGTGGCATCGGACACGTGTCAGTATGTGTCGCACATGTGTCCGGAGGTGTCAGACACGTATCAGACACCATATCGACACACTATATGAGGTGTCGGAATTGAGATGGTTGACGGAGGAAGGGACCCAATTGGATTGAGATACCTGTTTCTCGCCGTCGCCCCAGCCCCAGCCGTCGCCCCAGCCCCAGCTCGAGCCGTCGCCCCAGCCCGACGCAGATTCATCCCACACGCGCGTGCATTCTCCATCTTCCGTGGGTTCTACCTCAGGTATAGTTGATAACGGTGTTTCGTACATTTTCGCTAGCCTTATATTTGAACTGTATTAATGTCTGTGATTTGTAGGATCTCGACGAGGCCGTGGTCCGACACGCGGGGTACGCATTGACCCCCAGCGTAAACAAAGAGTTACGCTCACGCAGGAGGGCCTGTAAGTACTAAAAATATCACCTCATGCCTTATATTTAAAATTTTGGGGTGTTAATTTATATTTGAACTGTATTAATTAATTTAATTACTTCTTTGACAGAATCCTGGAGAATATGGCGAGGACGAAAATCGGCGTTCTTGTGAAGGGCCGATTCTTCGAGCCACGCCTGTAGTGGAAGGACTGGGATGCCGCTGCGAGGGAGGCCCTATGGGAGGAGTGGCTGGTACGGTGAAGTATTTTTTTCAGCGTTAGTAAATGTTAAATTACAGTTTGTTTTATGTTGTTAATTTGTGTTATTGAATGCCTTACAAGAGGGGTTCACGTTTGACACGCCTCAGCAGCAGATACTGGGGCAGCATGCTTTCTTTGCCTACATCGACAAGAATTACCGCCGATGGCTCCACGATGCACGGGACCGAACGAAGAAGGCGCTGCCCGCGGGTGCCCCGATGACGGACATGATGAGATATCCCCCACATTGGATATCTCACCGTGTATGGGGGGAGATGATAGATCGGTGGGCTGCGGATCCAGGTTGGGACGCCAAGAGTAAGAGCGGGGCTGAGAACAGACAGAACAGAGATCCAACGCACATGGGGGGGTCGGTGCCACATGACATCGTCCGACCCATGAACGCGGTCGAGCACTCGGATCTGGAGGAGGATGAGGTCATAGCTCTGACCTATACTCAGACGCACGTGCGGAAGAAGGACAAGGACGAGACGCACCGGGCGGGCGACTATATTTCAGATATTGCCCGGCGGATCGATGTGAGTCAATTTATTTAAGTTGTTAATGTTTTTTCTTTCTATCCTCAATGTCCGTTTCGTTAATTAATGCCCTAACATATCGTTAAACCACTATTTTTACAGGCCTCGTATGAACAGCTAAGGGGGTCCGAGCAGCAGTCCGGACAGCCATCAGCGTCCACTAGTACGGCTGCGAGTACTGGGGGGTTGAAGCGATGGCTGGATACGCCGGAGGTCGTGAATCGGCCGAAAGGCCGCATACGCGGCCTGCCTAGCACGACTGCTCGTGCCGTGATAGGAGCGTCCTCACCCCCTGCTGCCCCTCCATAGACGCCAGCTCCTCGTCCTCAGTTGGACGACGAGGAGATCCAGCGCATTGCTACAGTGGTGGTGAGGATGATCAGGGAGCAGGGCACTGCTGGACAGGCCGAGCCGGCCCCAGATCAGCAGGATCCAGATCCGGGACTCGGCAACCCCTGATGAGCCCCTTCCCGTGCCCGTTCCTAGCTTCCCCCCCCCCCCCCCCCCCGCCCCCCGCGCCCGGCTTGTACTCTTCTCCTATCCCTTACCCGGCTGTATCCGGTTCCCGGCTTGTACATATGAGTCTTTTTTATAATAAATATTTTTTATAATTGATTTTATATATTTCTTTCTATATTGAATATTGCGCGTTGTTGTTGAGAATTGAAAATTGTATTACAGGTCTGGGTAATTAAAAAAAAAAACATTTCAAAAAAAAATTGACTTTTGGCGACAGATTAATTTCGTCGCTAAAAGTATTCCTACAATCAGTTATTTAGCGACGGAATATTCCGCCGCTAAATAAGTTGTTTAGCGACGGAATATTCCGTCGCTACAATATTTAATCCGTCGCTAATTTGACAAAAAAGAAAATAAATTAAAATTCTAAAAATATAATTAGCGACGGAATATCCGTCGCTAATGAAAAATAAATCCGTCGGTATAAATTACATATTTAGCGACGGATTTAAAAATTTCGTCGCTAAACTATTAGTGACGGGCTACTATACGAGAGATTTTTAGCGACGGTGAATCCATCGCTAATTCTTTTAGCGACGGATTTCCCCGTCGCTAAAAGCCTATTTTCTTGTAGTGCACAACATTGCACCACCACCACCACCACAGACATCACCTCCACCACAGGTCCACAACCGTCACTCCTTGCTATTACTAACATCACAAATACCAACTAGCCGCCACCACTACGTCTCCATTAGCAGGATTATTATGCATCATACCATTGCCACCGCTACCACCAACAGGATGATATTGCCTCCAACACATACCAACGTTTTTGTCGTTGCCACCACATCCATATTACTGCCAACACCACCTCAATCTCCACCAGACGATTGCCACCACCTCAACCACCATGTTATTGCCTACTAGCACTAGGCTGTCACCACCATGGCCACCACCATTACAAGCACATATCGCCACCACTACCAATAATACTGAGTGACCATTACTGCCACCCCCATTACCATTTACCAACATAACCAACAGAATTTTGGCCTCGAGGAAACAAAAGAAACACATAAGCGCATAATTATGGTAAAATGATTATAGTGTTAAAGGGAACAATTTTCAGGCATTCGCTCTTGGTTTACCAACCATGTTAAGTTATTTTTATTTGCTAGGACTTCAGTCGTGTAGTTTTCAGTTGCATGAATTTAATGTTTAAGTTTTTGGGCACTTAAATTTCAGTTTCATTAAATACTCTAAGTACGTTTTAAGTGCTCACCCAATATACAATGCTTCCAGAAACACCTGCAGACATCCTTTCTTTCAATTATTCCTCACCAAATTCATTAGTTATATGTACCCTATGAGGAGACAGTTATATTGTCTTGGGTTCATCAATATTGTATAGGATTGATTTTTCAAATTGTAATACACCTTGTAAGATGGTAATCTCAATCCCTTGTAATTTTGGCAAGTGTGGCCAAAAAAGTTGATACCTGTGTTGCACTACCATTGGATCGTCAATTGCTGTCTTAGGTCTTTATTCACACTGAAGATTAATAATAGTGGATTGGTACTTTCCAATCATACATAGCGTGTGCGAAATGGCCGAATCGTGTGCAAAAGATTTGTGTGCTCTCTCTCGTACTCTATTTTACTTGCAATTTCCTTTTTATCTTGCTTAAAAATGAAATACCTGGCCTCACCATATGATTACACTATTCAACACGTAAAACGATAAGATCCCTTAAAAAATTCCCTTAAAATTCCAAGCTATTACTGATGTTGCATCCTGTTCCTTCATTTTTCTCACACATAATTCCTCCGACTCTTGTTTTCATGCTTCTATGCTACCAAGCTTTTTCCTTCTGCTGTATAGGCTTAGAGAGATCCCCCAAGCATCACTTTAAAGGCAAAGAGAATTTCAAAGACAGTAAATTGTCACCTTGGTTCACACTTCAATTCGGCACGTCAGGCTAAACTTTGAGTTGACCAGGGGCGCCTTTATTGTTTAAAGTTAATAGTCATAGGATTGTTCTTAATTTCCTTTTCTTGTTAATCACCTAGATTTAATGAATTCCTCAAAGTTTACTAAAGAAAATTTGAGGGTTATGCAAAAATGTGTTAGGAGTACTTAAACCAACGGTTCTTAGGTTCAAATACCTAGGCTTGAATGTCAAACTTGGCTCGAGAAAAGAGTAGATTATGCATCTTACACATAATTATAGCGAACCGTCTCGAGAAACCGTGAATATCTAAAACTCAGAGCCGCCATTTTATTTTATGAAATAAAGATAAAGTACCCAACTAAGCTTCTAATCTACCGAACTCAGAAATGATAGATTTGGGGACTATATAATACAACCGGAAGGTGTTAGGCACCTGCCATACCGTAACGGTCTCACCTGCAATACCTTAACGGTCTCTACTTTTTTTTTTATGATTTATTGTCCTTTTAACACATAATAAATAAAAATGCACATAAACATTTATGAATCCACCCTAACATAATTCTATGACTTTCGTTTGAGTTTGACAACCAGGGTCAAATGGCCTACGTATCCGCTCGAGCAAACTGCAATCAAAATCATCATAGTTCGACCCGACCCTACCGGAGGCGATCTAAACTTCGGTCTTTGATACAAATATAGAAAAATGAATTTGAAAGACTCTTTTCATAAAGCTTTTTTTACTAACCGAGATTTGGTCGCGGGGATGGGAGATATTCTAGACTTCTCTAATATAGCCTAAACTAGACAGTATTATAAAGCTTCCTCTAGATGATTCTTGCTTAGAGGACTTAGAACCACCTCGCGACGAATCTAGGGTGCAAGTAGATAAAAAATATGGAGAATTTTATATAAAGTGCTAAATTCCTTCGTAGAAATGATGCACCACTCCTATAGACAATGGTCCAAAAGTTCTAGAGAGAACGTACAACCTCCCTTAAGCTGTAGCCCAAAGGCTCTTTTTATAGATGTCTGAGGCTGACCGAAATGATAAGGATAACTTTTGAGTCTGAGATCTCTGATAGAGTTTGATTAAAATCGCTAATTGAGAAAAGGTCAACTGTTTGGTTGGCTCATCCCTTAATATTTTAAGATATTTTTCCAAAATTTGGAACATTATCTGTTTTCAATTCATTGATTCTAAGAATAATCGACTAGAAGAAGTTGAGTTCAGCAAGGTCTCTAGGAATTACAGACTAAAATTTAGGTTGTCACGTACGATCGGTCAGAACTCTATGATTTTGATCACGATTAGTTCGATCAGATATGTTGGCCGCTTGACCCCAATTTGTGAGTTCAAGCCAAAATAAGGTTTTAGGTTAGGTTTTGCGTTTCTGCATGCTTTTCCCTACTTTGGATAAAAACCAATACATATTTTTAAAACAAGTAAGGGACACTTAGGGTATGACGGGGTGCCTGATAACTTCTCGTCATATAACTTAGTTCCCAAACCCTAAATCTTTGGATTTGTGTGATCATGTAATTTATAGTCAACCATGGTCTTTTTTGTTGAAAATTCACCCTAAAATGACATGGCGACTCGAGTTAGGCCTATACCGGTCTTTTTCCCAAGCAGTTAGCTACACCCACGATCAAACTTTGAACTCGCCACCACAAATGCCATCCTCATCAAACCCACCACCATTAGCAACCATCACCACCAACCCTACAACTCCGTCATTGCACTACCTCCATTTAGTATGTCAAAATTGACCTCGTACTCTCTCTCTCTCTCTCCCCACCTAGTTGTGCACTGCCGCCACCAACATCAGTACTAGTCACCACCACTGATCCAACCTCTATTAGCCACCATAGATCCTCCCACAACCATCACCATAAATTCGTCGAGCACTGCTTCACCGATCAACACATTTCTTTCTCCCAGAACAGTGCATTTCTTCCTACCTCACCATTCGTCGCCGTCGCTGTAGCCAACACCACCCACCACCCGCCATTTCCAGCACCAAATACCATTTCGTTGCTTCCACCATTACTATCCACCCCATCGATCGCTCACCCGTTCCCACAAAGGCCGAAAGCACGGTTCGGTTTGGAGGTTGAATACCAAACTGAACCGACCAACCTTAATTTGGAAAAAAAAAACCGAACCGTGGTTGAATGGATTGATTTGGACGATTTAATCGGTTTGGGCCAAACTCAATTTTGGTTAAGTTTAGGTCCAAAAATTAATAACTTATACATGCTAATAAGCTCCAAAAAAACTAATTTTTTTTATCATAATTAATAACACTTAGTGAGATGTAGGTGGCTAGTGGTTAGATAACTAAGGTTAGTAAAAAATAACTAGGATTAGGTAAAAATATAGATATGCTATATTATATACGGTTAGTTCGGTTTATGCGGTTTCAAAAAAATTCGAACCGAATGTACGGGTTGAGAAAGAAAAAAAAAACAAAACCGATTGATTTTTAGATCGGTTTGGAAATAGACGGATACGTTGGTTCGATTTTCACGGTTGGATCAGTTTAAATGCTCACCCCTACCCACAACCATATTACCATCATGTACATTGGAACCACCTACGATAGCCCACCAATGTATTTGCGCCGCTCACCGTCGCCTCAATTGAGTTGCTGTACAGCTACGATTTTGGTGCGATGCAGTAGTGGCCGTGATTATGGTGGTGGTGTTGGGCTTATGTGGTGGTGGTGATGTGGAGACGGGAAAACGAGCATAATGTTGACCAAAGGAGCAATTACATTCGTAAAATTTGACCAAGGCCTTCTTGAATAATTTTAAATTGCCAAGGCTTGATAAGTACTTAAAGAGTTAGCCCAAACAAAAAGGGTGGAAAAGCATAATAAGCCAAAGTAAATCTGCTAAACATGGTTAAACATTATTTAAATAATATTGACACGAAATTACGTCTCATAACCAGAAAAAACGCCACACAATCTTAATGAAACACACAAACAGCACTGCCTCTTGCCTAGCCCATCAACGCAATAATTGGTGCCAAAACAAGCGAAATTCCAAGGATCAAATGGTTCATGTTACCTAAACTACCGGCTACACTGCTAGGCGGTGGCGGTGAGTGCGTAGTTGGGGTATTTGTGGAGGGTGGAGTAGTGGTTGGAGCGGCCGATCCTGTTGGCGGAGAGGTGGTGCTCGGCGGAGTGCCGGAAGGCGTGCCACTTGCCGCCACAACATTGATTGCTAATTTCATGCCTCCACCACAGTGACCAAAAGATGGACATAGGAAGTACATTGGACCTGTTTTAGTTAGGCTGATGGTGTTTTGGCCACCATTATAGGAAGCGAGTGCACTGCCTGTGGTACAACTGTTGTAGTCAGCTTGACTCACTTGATCCACACTGTGGCTGCTGCTCCCGTAGCTGAACACTGTCGATGACAGCAAAATTGGGTTAGTTTTTCTTCACAGCAACGGAAGTTGTTCTTTATTTCCGAGACAAATTTTCATTTTGATGCGCATTTGAGTTCCTCGATCTACTGAGGAAACATAACTTTTTGCCTCGTGCTAACAATATATTCAAAAACACTAGGCAAAAACAGCTCAAACTGTTTGTGTTACAGCAAAAGCACAAAATATTTTTGTCTCGCGATAACTACTTTTGCATTTTTTTATTTTACAAATCAATCAAAATGTTCCTAGTAGGTCTTATGTAGTACCTAGGTATTTTATGAAAGAAAAATAAAAGAAGTTAACTCAAGCTTTACTTGCATATTCCATTATTCTCTAACATCTTGTAGGATAACGAAGTCACCCTAAACAAAATCTTAGCATGTAATCCACGGTAAGCCTCTAAAACAACTATGGTGATGCCCATACGAAGCTTCTTATAGTCTATCCTGCATGTTTACATGACAAGGCAAAAATGTAGTAAGCAGACTTCTCTAAAAAGTTTAAGCTGACTAGCTAGAAAATTTGCTAGTATGAACTTGGTACATGTAAGTCGCCAAAAGTAGTTCAAACTGTGTTGAAACATGATGGACAAGTAACCAAAACCAACTTACAAAGTGTGTCACCAGCTGTAAATGTTTCACCAGCTGCCCATTTAACATAATTTACCGACTGGGTCCAGCCGCTGCTGCCTCCGACAACGTGCTCTGCCCCATAGACTGCCGGAGCCACGAGCAGGAGGATAAGGAATGCTGCTGTCATGGCCATGTGAAGGCTTTCTTTTCTTTTCTTTGCTCAAAATATGGAGCGAAGAAGCACAGAATTTTGTAGTACGTGGTACCAAGTTTTATCGGAAGCTAGTTGTGTTGTTCACCGGACAATTCGCTGAATTTATAAAGGAAGGAGTTTACTTCTACAACAAACGTTTGTTAAGTTAATCTTTTGTGCTACTTGCTCTTGTTTTAAATTGTTTCTATAGTTGGTTGGTGCCTCCTTTTCCATGTCTTTACCTAATGCATCTCAGGACTTTTAAGGTCTCTATTCCTCTCTCTGCTGACTTTAGCTCCGGGGTTCATGGTTTGTCCACCCTGTCTGATCTCATATATTATACGTAGCTTGAAGTTTTTCTTTCTGCTAAAGTGGTCTGCAGAAAGTTTTTGAGCCTTTTATGTTTAGTAATACTTCATACTCATCTTGTAGTGCGTTGAACCCTTCTTTTCCCCTCTTATCACAATGGGCAGATAATACCTCCAAATAATCTACAACACGACACATCTGATTTATAGCATATATGTAGTGCTGGAAAATCCACAAGCTTTCATCCCGGGCTTACTTTAGCGTGCGAGCATGTGTGCATTTTGCTCGCGCCTGCTTGCCTCCTGTGTCTGACTGTGTCTAGTACTTCGGTAGCGATGAGGGATTCTTGTCCATGTATTTACCCTAACATAAGCTGTTGATCTATGTAAACCTAACGCTTGCCAATTGACACCATTTGATAAGAAGAAAGTTAAGAAATTTACCTAGGCTGGCGAAGCCGCAACATTTTCAGTCAAATCATCAGCCAACTTGAGAGGAATAGTACGCGCAATCTCTACAGAGATCCTGCTTTCCCCACATCTTTCAAATTTTAGTCATATTTAGATTAAGTGTTAATTACACCTATGTCCCTGAGGTTAGGGGGTAATTACAGTCAATGATACAAAGTTTCAAAATGTTACATTCCGTGACCAAACTGTTTCAAATGTATCACCCGTATCCATCCGTTAGAGTTCCGTAAAAAAACTGTACTTTTTTTTATGATGTCATCAATACGGACTTTTAAAATGACAATACTACCCCTTGTATTGTATATACATAATATTTTTAAATATTTTAAATTAAGATTTTAAGCTTTAATTTAAGGATTAGGGTTTTAAAACCCTAATTTGTTCTCTATCTTAAAATTTTAATTTTTTTTAAGATTCCAAGCCTTAATTTGTTCTCTATCTTTCCGGTCTATTTCATCAAAATTTCTCAATAGAATTTCTCAATTGGCATCAAAACCCTAAGGGTCTCAATCTGTGAATTAGGGCTCAATCTACAATTTCTCAATATGATCAAAACCCTAATTTGCAAATTAGGGTTTCAAAACCCCACCCTTGCATCGCTACTTTTTCTAATCTGAAAACCTAAAGCATTCGACAAACTATCTCATCGCCGAAGATTCGAACCATCAATGTTTGGGCCAGGGGAAGGACCAGAGAGGACCCCGCCAGGAACGGTCGGCCGAAAATTGCAATGACCTACCTTTTGCCGCCGAAAAAGGACCTGAACCACCTGCTCACTCCCCGATGATGCTTAATCTAGATGGTAAGACTTATCTTACCATCGGCGACAGGGAAGGAGAAGGAGGAGGGTGGTCGCGGCGACGGGGAAGGGGAATGGGGAGGGTGGTCGCGGCGACAGGGAGGGGAAGGAGGAGGGTGGTCGCGGCGACGACGAAGGGGAAGGGGAGGGTGGTCGCGGCACGACGAAGGGAAGGGGGAGGGTGGTCGGACAACGGGGAAGGTTGCAGCGACGGGGAAAGGGGAGGCAGATGAGGCGGCGAAGGTGGCGGTTAAGGGGGCGTCCTTGACCGGTTCATGCAGGAGTGACAAAAATGGGTTTTTTTTTTCTTCTTGGGGGGGTAATGGCATTAATCTCACTGGTTTTTTTTCTTTTTTTAAAGATAAAGTAATGGCATTAAAAAAAAAGGTTCCAACTTAGGGGTAATACAATCTTTTCATCAAAACCGTTCAGATTATGTCTAATCAACGGACATAAGTGTAATTTGTTCAAACTATTGTCTTTACCTGTAATTATTTCCTAACCTCAGAGATATAGGTGTAATTAGTTCTTAGATTAAGTAACTTAAATGGCCAGTTGCCATCTAATGTTTAGAATAGAAAAAAATAGTAACATCATGCAGAGATTAGGTTCGCATGATCACACCAGTTCCTTTTCCATTGAATTGATAATCTGCACCATTTTTTATGCTTTGTCTCAGGTTGTATATGATTGTCGCGTATTGACTTGGTATCCAATGTAGTTTGGTTTGGTCGTGAAGGCATGCATTACTTTACCAGAAACAAAATAATAAACAAAACGGTGCTTGATGAAAGAATACGTGTTCCAAGGTCAAACGTTAACAGAGTGGCCAACCTTCCAGGGAATCTCACTTAATTTCTTATACAGAAGTAGTTAAATGTGCCAGCGCATTATGATCCGTTTTAAGACAGCAGGCGAACATGCATCGTATATTGAGTACGTAATCATGACTTTTTTGGCAATGTAAAGTTGCAGACGGAATGCAAGCTAATGTTTGACAACCCAATCTCTCAACCAAGGCGGAACTAAGAATTTTTTTCAGGGCGTGCAAAAATTATATCAAATTCACAAAAAAAAATTAAAGTAAAATAATAGTAAAAAGTTTTCTATACAATCACTGAAATCAAACTAAAATTAAACTAACCAAACATATATTCTAAACTACTGAAATTAAACTAAAATTAACATATATAATCATCTAAGTACGCCCAGCAAACCTGGGATTCTAACAACAACTACTTGTCCACAACCTCATCATCCTTTGTCTGTCACTCTTGGTGTAATCAAGTTGTACATTATGCATCAGTTATTGTGCATTAGTGTGCGTAATTAACCATTTAAATTGATAACCCAACTCGCAAGCTAGATAATCAGCACATAGCGCAGCTTCAAATCAAATTCCCAACTAAACATTGCACAAGATTCAAGTAAGATGCTAAGGTCACGTTTTAAATACAAACAGGAAAGGAGAAACATAGATAAAACCATGAGAAGTTTGTACCTCCGAAGCAGCAGAACCACCTCCATAAGCAATTTTTTCAAAAGTTCAAGGGGGGCTTCAGCCCCCCCTTGTCACCATGTAGGTCCGCCCCTGCTCTCAACCTTGTACTGCTTAGTAAATCCAACTCCTCCCTAATAGGCCAAATCTTAAGTAAGAGAGACTTACTTTTTACTCAATTTTAAGTGCATTTACCAACAGTTTTAAAACTGAATATGTACCACGATGATCTCACAGTCACCGTCATAACCACCATCTTCACCACACAGCCATCACCTCCACCACCATTTTACCTCCATGGTCACCATGCAACCGCTATCACAACCATTCCACCACAACCACAACCACAAACTTCACCTTCACCACACCACCACCGCCACCATCATTCTATAGGCAACACCTCTTTTACCACATTAAAACCACCATTGCAATCACCCTCCTTATTGCCACCATTGCCACAAGTACCACATGGCGGTCACCCTCACCACCATTGCCGCCGTCGCTAGGAAGACGCTACCACCTACGACTGCCACCACCAAGTCGTCCACACCACCTCCATCTCCACCCCACTACAGCCACCACCGCGACTGCCATGCTCTTGTCTTGCGCCGCCACCACCAAGCCATCACCCTACCACATATCTTACCACCACTATGACAACCATTACAAGCACCTTTCCCGTACCACCACCACTATTACTTTATCACCACCACCACTGCTACCACCACATATAATTTTAGCCGAAAAAATTATAGAAATAAACACAAGTGTATAACTCTGATAAAATGGATATATTTGTGAAGCGGAGCAATTTTCAAACATTTGCTTTTTGTTTACGAAACATGTCAACTTATATTTCAATTATATGGAGTCAGTCGTTTAAACTTTTCAATTCCACAAATTGAAGAGTTAATTTTTCCACAGTTAAGTTTTTTAATTTTATTAAACAGTTCCTAAGTGGTTCTTGAAAGGGCAAATGTGACCTAAAGAGAGTGCCTAAAAACTCTTCTTGCTAGACAAATTACTGACAAATAGTCTCTCTCTTTTTGTAGCCATATTCATCCACTGTTAGGAGGTTCGAGAGGACACAATGGGAAGGTAGAAAGGCTGAAAGACAGTCAAGTCAAACTATCTTCTGAAGTTCTATTTTCCAGAAATATGTGTTCAACTTTGAAAACTAAATCTAAGGAGTCAATCGGATCATTAACTGCTTACTCAGTTTAAGCAAGTTTAATTTAAAAAATATCTTAGAAGTCAAACAAAGTGTGCGATTGCAAAATTTGGGACTAAATTAGCTAGTTGTTTGCTTGTAAAATGCTATGGCACATGCCCTATGGGAGATATATAGATGTTATAACACGTTGTTATGTCACGTCCTAATGGAACTATGGGGTTAATTTTACGCTACACCCCATACTTATGGGTCAGTTGCATCCAGCACCCTGTGGTTCTAAAATTGGCACCCAACACCAAAATTTTGAAAATATTGGTATCCGGTACCAATTGACGGTCAAGATGGGCTTTGAATAAACGACTGTCAGTTTTTTAAGGGTAACTTTGTCTTTTTAGCTATTAAAACTATGTGTCATTCTAGTCAACACTAAATATGCACACACAGCCTCTCTCTCTCTCTCTCTCTCTCTCTCTCTCTCTCTCTCACACACACACACACACACACGTAAGCTTCTTCCACACGCACGCAAACACAAACATACACACCACCTCCATCTAACGGGGCCATTATACACAGAGAAAAACAACACCAAATTTCTCTCTCTCTCTCTAATATGTCTCTCTAATCTGGCTTCGTCTCTCTCTCTCTCTCTCTAATCCTCACCAACACCAAATTTTCTTTCTTCGTCTCTCTCTCTCTAATACACACCACCACCTCTTAATTTCTGTCTTCGTCTCTCTCTCTAATCCTCACCAACACCAAAATTTCTGGATCCTTTACCCGAATGCTTTCCACTTTAATGAGATTGTGGCTGACTAATTGCGGGATTGCGGTTGACTGACTGAAGGATTAATGGGTTTTTGATGGGTTTGGGCGGTGCAGGTTTGATGAATTCGGGAGTGGAAGGATTGGGTTTTTAATGGGTTTTTGATGGGAGATCGGGGATTTGGGATTCGTCGTGAGATTATTGCGCTAGAGGGCACACGTCATCCGATCTGCTGTCAACGGGACTTGGTCGCTAGGTTTGTTTTCGGTTTTGACAAATGACATCAGGTACGCAATTGTGGAAGAGCTAGCAGCATTTAGGGCGACCGTCCATACTTGTTCCCGCAACCAAAAGGAGCTTGATGAACGGTTAGAAGAGTGGAAAGGCAGGGGATTTAGCGTGAAAGAGAGCGTAGAGAGAGAGAGAGAGAGAGAGTGTGTGTGTGTGTGTGTATAAGCAGAATATGTTGGAGAGGTACAGTGAAACACGTAGGATGCCATTTAGATGCCACATGGATGCAATCTTGGACACAGTAACGGAACTGACGATTTTACCCCTTAAAAACTAATAGACGTGTGGTTGCATTTTGACCGTCAAAAGGTGATGAAAGTCAAGATTTTTGAAATTTTGGTGCTGGGTGCCAATTTTAGAACCACGGGGTGCTGGGTGTAACTAACCCCTAAGTATGGGGTGTAGCGTTAAATTAACCCGGAACTATGCGTAACACAATTTGGAAATAGTTTCAACGGTTTGGCATTTAAGGGGGTCTGCCTCTTATGACTATATTTAAACGATCTATGAGCAATTGGGAGTATCCTTGGCATTCTTTTGGTTTGAAGCTTTAGGACCTATTCAGTGTCATTTTAACTTACAGTACTCCTACCTGAAACCAATAAAATAACTGGGGTTGCGGGGCGGGGGGGGGGACTGAATAGGATTTTAAGGCCACTTAACAAAATTAACAATTAGTCACAAGCAATTTTGATAATCAAATGAGTATGACTTAAACTCTTAGATTACTCAAGAAATGTATCTCAAGGTCAATATATCAAGCACGTAACTTAACCAATGAACAAGTATAAGGCAGTAATGTTTAATACGGGAATGATTTAGACATATTGGACAATGAAGATTAAGATGGTTCGGCTCCCATCACCTTCAAGCCTAAGTTCACCTCTTCAAGGAAGTCATTTGAAAGGCCCTAAATTCACTAGAATGGTCTTCCTTATAGGTTAGGACTAACCTTTTACAATCCCTTGATTTATCCACATACCAAGAACAAGCTTTGACAATTGCAAAGCTCCAAATCTAATACAAGTGATTTGAAATGAAAGATTGTGTACGAAAAGGAACTCTCTAGAAGATGGTAAGTACAAGTTTAAGCTGTAGAACAATGATCGATGAATGTACTGATGACTATGTATAAACATATCCCACAAGTATGAGCTCAGAATGAATGCTCTCTTGAATAAAATGTTGAAAAATGAATATTTAATAGAGCATGAACGAAATGCTTTGAGTTTTGAATATTTGCAAGAACTAAGGTCTTGAAGTAAGATGGATGGTTGAAATCAAGGCTCAAAATCAGTTTATGAGGCGGGGGAGTAAATATAGCCCTTTTGAAATATGTATGACATTAAATGCGCCAAAACAATAAATACAGTCGACTGCCCTCCCCCAAACTAGAGGTTAGAATTTCAAATTCCAATGATGCAACTGACTGTATTTCAATACAGTCGACTATATTTGTCACGACCCGAACCCACAAGTGAGCCCATGAACTAGGTCTGTAACATGCCGCAGGCCCACTAAGCCTCCATCAGGTACACAAGATTTATAACCAAATACTAAGTCTAAACCATTTACAAGGTTACCAAGACCATACTTATGGATTACCTCAAAGTGCGTCTCCATTAAATCCACATTATTCAACTAACAAGAACAATTAAAACTCTATGAAGGTCTATGCTCCAAACGATTCCCAACATAATGATTATTACTACAATATCACGGAAATATTATCAAATGTCCTAAGAGGACTTCAATCCCCTAATAATCATCTCCTGCTACTATGTCCTTGTGACTCTAGTGAATGTCGGTTCAACTATATAGTCACCTGAAAAATTATAAAAAGTGAGTTGGGGGCTCAGTAAGCACACATACTATGTTCCAGAGTATTTTTATTTTTTTATAACATGTCATGGGTTCTTCGATTTAAAATTGGTAAAAAATTTCACAAAAGATACTATACACACATATACTTTATGAAAGAAAATCATATTTGTGGGGAAAACTCTTCCAGAATGATAGAATATATAACAACTAAATGGAAATCATTGAATACTATTCGAATTCTTTTCACGGTTTGCTACAGTCAGCACATGGTCCCACTGCCTCAGACCCGAAATCCCTCCTCCACCTGGGATAATCATTTTTGTGGACACAGGGGTGAACCACGAGCAACAGTACTGTGCATCAACGTATGGTCCCGTTGACCAGGACTCGAAATCTAACTTTTTCTGTTAAATGTGGGGGACAGTAACCAAAAACAACAACTCATATCATTCTTCTAAAACAATCGTCATAACAACTAATAGCAAACACATTTCCATGGCAATCATTTTGTTTTCTTATCAAGCAATTAAACAAAAGCAATAGTACTAAAAAAGCTTTAAAACATGTAATTGATACAAGTCGTGTATATACTACTTCCTATATGTCCCACAAAAATCGATCACTTTTTTTTATGCATGCAGATTAAGTATTTAAGTCATATAATGTGTATTTCATATTCTATTCTTTAGAGATAGTAGGGGAAGAAAGTGAGTCAGGTGAGAGAAAATGGGTTAGTGAAGTGTTAAATATGGAGAGAGAAATAGAATAAAAGGGTGTAAGAAAATGAGCCAGGAGAGAAAAAATGTGTTGGTGGAGAGTTAAATGTGGAGAGATAAATATAATAAAAAAGAGTAAAAAGGATAAACATGTAAAAATAACTACAGAATCTTTCTTAACTTGGAAAGTGAGCATTTTTTGTGTGATGGCCCAAAAACAAAATATGATCAATATTTGTGGGACAGGGGGAGTATACTTTAGCACCGAAAATAGGGTATAAGCAGGAACATAGCAAGATTACCTACCTGAATTGCTAATCGGGTTTTATCCCTTGATCCTGAGTCGGTCCTACCCTCGATTATCGGAACCTAAGATAGTAAATAGTGAGGATATAAATTCACTATCTTCTATTATGCCTGACTGCTAAATTCGCCCCAGGTAAGATTAATTACCAAAATACCCCTGATGTGTAAAATTACCAAAATACACCTGACACCTAATGTACCATTACACACTAAAAAATAACCCAAAACATCTTTTCAAATGATTAGGTGGGTTTTTCGGACTAAAAAGTCCCTCGGGAGATTTTCTACTCAAAATTCAAATTCGCTCATTTAATTAGGCGCTACAGGCCATATTTCAAAATCACAGCAATCGGTACTGGAATGCTGCAAAATTTCAAAAACTTAAACGTCAGTTTACTGTAAAATATTTATATCAAATAATCAAAAAACCCTTTTTCGAGTTGAAACCATTTGCCCTTCGCATGCTCAGAAAATTCCATGAAGTAGGTTTTGTAAAATAAGAGGGTTTTAGAGTTGCATTTGGCCCAAACATGCTAAAAAATGGCTTACAAAAATTGAACAAAGGACTGATCTGTAATTCTAGAAACAATATTTTTCAACAAAAACTAGTTTTGTACACTGACCATTTTGAAGCCGAATTATGAAGAATCTCTGAAAACTCAAAACTAAAAA
This sequence comes from Escallonia rubra, assembly GCA_033065855.1. NCBI lineage: Eukaryota > Viridiplantae > Streptophyta > Magnoliopsida > Escalloniales > Escalloniaceae > Escallonia > Escallonia rubra. The sequence continues at coordinate 20,464 of JAVXUO010000426.1, forward strand.
GTTGGAATAGACTTGCTGAGGTTTCTGATAAGATAAGAATCGCTAAAAACCAATAAATAATGAATATTTTATAGCAAATCGAGTTGGCTGATAGAAACAGCAGATCTCAGCGCGGACCAATTTTATTCAATGGCTATGTTGAAGCAGAAATACAATGAATCTCAAAAAACTTAAAACTAAAAAATTAAAGCAGACTTTCTGAGGTTTCTACGAATACAAAAATCACAAAAAAATGAGTAATGAACTTTTTATGGCAAATAAAATTGGTCGCCAAAAACTAAAAAATTCCAAACTTCTACGGTGCATCGACTTTAAGGTCAATTTTTTATATGCAAATGTGAGATTCTGAGAAAACTTAAAACTGAAAATTGAAGTGGACCTAAAAACGTTTTTAAAAACTGCAAAAACACATCAATCAAATTAGTAATGAAAGAGATATAGAAAAAAAACCTTGACTCACTCTTATGCTGCTATACAACAGCCTTCTTCTCAAATACCCTCACATCTCACCGCTCTGAACAGTCATAAAGATTACAGTTTAATTACCCAACCATGGTTGAATTTTGAGAGAAATGGGTAAGGATTGTACCTAAAAAAGCTTGCCCTTGGTGCTTCCTTCTCTCTCCCTTTCTCTCTCTGGTTTCACATAAAAGAGGCTGACAGAATTTTCTTTAACGGCTGGAGACTATACTAGCCTTTATATATTAACCCTAATAGGATGAATTTGCTTAAAACCCCTTGTACTTTAATTATCTCTTCCCAAGCTTACCCACAATCTTTAATATAACGAAAAGACTCCAATTTAATTATATTAAGGTAAAAATAAAAATTTTGTCGACAATATAAAATTTCGGACGTTACAGTATTGACCTATTGCCGTATTACAGTTGACTGTATTAATTCAATGCAATCGGCTCTAACGGACAGAAAAGTTGTTTCCCATATTCTTAATGTATAAACCATTTATGCATGCAAGGGAATACTATGGTCAACTTCTAGGTCAGAGTCATAGATACAGTCATCTCTCTAAGTCTAGTTACATGGTAAAAAAAAATGATAAAAGCATTACAATTTGACTTTAAAGATCTTTGATGCATTCCATGGAATATCTTTATGTTTCCACATGAGTGATATTTGATCATCTAATGTCCGTTGCATGAGTATAAGATTTACACCTAAAGCTTCATGAACCCAAATGTGTGTTAGACAACATAACTATTAATGTGTGTTATCTTCAAAAACGATACAAGCCTAGATTGATTAGTTGTAGGTAACAATATGTATCATGAAGGATTTTAAGTAATCATAAAGGCAACATCTTATCTTAAGCAGTATGCGCATAGTTAGAGATGTCAATGGGTCGGGCTTGGGCCGGCCCAGCATGAGCCCAACGGGCCTCCAAAGAAAACGGGCATGGTCCGGGCCTGATGAATGGAAAACGGGCCTGGCGGGCCTGAAATCTGGATATTTGGGCCCAGTCCAAGCCCTGGCCCTAGGCCCAATATTTAGGGCCAGGCTCGGGCCCAATATTTTTTTTGTTGTAATTTTCTTTCTTTTATTGGCTATAATTATCCCTCTTTACTCATAATGTTGTTTTATTAGAGATACCACTTCCTCATGAATTTATCTTGAATTGGGAAAAAAGAATTGGTTACTACATGAGTATTTCCTTTTAAATATGTCTAGTAACTTTTATTTTGTAACGCTAAAACAATTCTTAAAAGAACGTATGGAAAACGATTGTAATGCTAAAACAATTGTTAAAAGAATGTATGCAAAATGACACTAATAACATTTAGCGACAATGATCGTTATATAGAGCAAACTGTTGTAGGCTACTTTTACTTTTAATAATGGGTTTACGCTCAAAAAACTTTATTGTTGATGCGCTCTTACATTTTACCATTATCATTCCTCAATGCTAAAAAAGAACTAGAGCAAAAGCGACAAGCAAAAAAATGTTTTCTTTTTGTGTGCCAATTCTTGTTGTTTTAGTAAGAGACGTGAATATGAGATTTGTCAAAATCGTGCAATCAAAGAAAATCTTGTAAGTATAATTCGAATAGTACACAAATCTCGATCTCAAAATATGTCCCAAGATTACGTTTCTTCGTCCAAAAGTCTATAGAAAAATGATTGCTAATTATCCAAAGTGCGGAGCAAAAATATTCTTATAGAGACGTTTCTCAATAATATCACCAAGACTCTCAAAGTCATGTACGGGAGCAATACCAAACCGAATACGACAACGAGCAGTGGGGTCTCGAGCTAAGCCTCTACTAAACTTAAGATGTCTTTTCAAATCAACTTTTCTAATTTTATGTGCAATATTGACTTTTATTATTAATGCAATTAAGTCAACCAGAAAAGAAAAAAAAATTGGGCAATGCTCGAGTATTAGTAGAGTATCGACGCTTAAAATAAATTTGGGACAAAAATGTAAAATTTGAAAATCTGGGGGCATTTTTTTGAATTTTGGAAAAAAAAAATTCGGGGCATAAATGTGAATTATGATTTAGCGATGAAAAATGATAAAATGAATGCAAGTATATATTTTCAGTGATGTCTAATTGAATTAAGAATGCTTAGACGAGTTTTGGAGCTCAAGCGTAATTTTTTTTAAAAGTTTGGGTGTTTTTATAAATACGTAAAGTTTAGGGACATTTGTGTAATTTTATAAAAAACAATTTAAAAACCATGTTTTATAGTCTTGCCACCTCCTCCTTGTTACAATGACTAAGCTAGTTAAATGTTAAAATATGGGATGTCTCCGGTGGAAGATAATGAAGGAAAAAAAAAAGGGAAACCTTTTCCTTTGGGGAAAGAAAGAAGAACCAAGACAGAAAACAAGAAACAGATAAGAGAAATAAAACAGGGGGCAGAATTTAGGGCCCGAAAAGGGCCCAATTTAGGGCCAAAATCGGGCCCAATTTTGGGCCAATTTCGGCCTTTTTCAGGCCGGGCCAGTTCGGGCTTTTTTCGAGTCGGGTCGGGCCAGCCCGACCCATTTGACATCTTTACGCATAGTCCTTCAATAAACACCTTAGTATATCGCATATGTATCCTGATCCACTCATTTAGCAAGTAAGAGAATGGATAACATTGCTCCCCTTTTTTACATCATTAAAAAGAATAAGGGGTCTGTTTGTGTGTGTGTGTGCGAGCACGCGCGCGTGTGCGTGTATGTGTGTGTCTGATATTGAGCAAAACATATATCCATCTGTGGATAATCAATATAGCGAACAAAGGCATCTTTAATCTCAAGTACTTGAACAACTATTGGGAGGTGATCAAACACAGAGTACCCAAAGAGGACGAACAAGATAAAGCGATTAAAATAGGAAAATAAGGCATAATGCAAAACCAAATGTGCATCCAGTAAAAGATAATCGTATGTTTACAAGTACAAAGCTACTAAAAGCATCCATGAGAATTTTAAAGTAGTCTAACAACATGAACACAAGAAAGCATCAAGTCCACAACTCAAGGACCCTGAAACGGTAGAGGTAAAGAACAAGTAATTCTTCCTTCCACTGGACTCCTCAACGAGTCTCCACGAGACGAAGGCAACTATAATACCCCACACCTAGAATACGTTTTACGGTGAATCCTAGAATTTTAGTTAATTCTTTAGCAGCGGTTGTGGTAATATACATTAATTGGAGTCTTTAGAAACGATTATCACTAGCTATATTGATTGTGACCTTTAGTGATAATTTATAATGCTCTTAAGTTACAAATTAATGAGGTGGGGAGAATGTGACGGCCGAAACTTTTCATTTGTTGATGAAAATTTTATTTTAATCTTAATCTAAATAGTTTGTGGTCTTTTAAGAGATGTGGATGAAATGGTGAAAATAACTAAGTATGAGGGGGTTGTTAGTAAGTATTAGCATTAGGACAACCATATATAAGAGCCTTTTTAGGGGGGGCAGCCGTCCAAGAAGTCTGCCCACCTCTTTTACGTGAAAATCAGAGAGAGAAAAGGAAGAAAGAAGCAACACTTAGGGCAAGAATTTTTCAAGGTAAATCCCTAATCTTTCCTCTCAAATTTTAGCCATGTAATTGGATGTTTTGGGTATGATATTGTGTGTGAATTGGTGTGTATTGTGTGTGTTTCAGAGGGTGAGATGTGGGCGTGTTTGAGAAGAATGCTATTGTAGAGTAGCATGAGAGTATGTTAGGCCTTTTGTCATATCTCTTTTATTTCAAATCCGATTGAGGTTTTTTGCACTTTCTAAAAATTTCATTGTGTTCTCTTCAAATTTTTAGTTTTGATTTATCTTATAAGCTCACATTTGCATATTGAAAATTGATCTTAAAGTCAATTCACAGTAGAAGTCCAGAATTTTTCGGTTTCTGGCAGCCACTTCGATTTATCATAAAAAATTTATTAGTCATGGTTTTTTTTGTGAATTTCATATTTCTAGAAATATCAGAAAGTCATCTTCAACTTTTTTGTTTTGAGTTTTCTTACATTTGTAGTATTTTTGCTCCAAAATAACCATTGAACAAAACTGGTATGTGCAGAGATGTGTTGTTTCTATCAGCCACTTCAATTTGCTATAGAAGATTCATTAGTCGCTCAATTTTTATGATCCTTATATTTATGAAAACCTCATAAAGTATTTTACTTTGTAGTTTTGAGTTTTCTAAGATTCGTCATGTTTTTGCCTTAATATGGTCAATGTACAAAATTAGGATGTGCTAAAAAATGTTGTTTCTAGAATTACATATTAGTCCATTGCCCAAAACATTTTAAGCCATTTATGAGCATATTTGGGCAAAGTGTGAAACTAAAAGTCTTCTTCTTTTTGTGAAACCTTCGATGTAGAATTTTCTGAGATTTGTTTGGGCATGTAAATGGCCTAAAATGTTTTCATTTTGAAAATAGGTTTTCAAATTAATTGACATAGTAAAAAAACATTTAGTAAAAAAATTTACAGTGATCTGGTCTTATTGGAATGCTAGAGCATCAGAAAGTTTGCAGCATTCCGGTGTCATTTGATATACTTTTGAAATAGGATCCTTAACGCTCAATTTAAGGAGTGGTTTAGGATTCCGAATGGAAAATTTTCAAAAAGGTCTTTTTTGTCTGGAAAACCCACCTAGTCATTTAAAAGAGTGTTTAGAGTTATATTGGGTGTGTAACGGTACATTAGGCATCGGGGGTAATTTGGTAATTTTACACAAGTCTAAGGGTTTTTTTGTAATTTTGCGCACTTGGGGGAAATTTAGCACCTTTGGATGATTGAGCGGCAATGAATACCATCCATATGGTTAATGTTTAGGTTTCAATAAACAAGAGCCAGGGCATGTTTGGGAACAAGAACCAGAACCACTTAGCTATCCAAGTGAGTACTCATGTCATGTTCCTTCGTACGACCTATTTTTCCAATATATGTATATGTATACGTGATTTTTACCAGATGAATGTTTTAAGTAATTGCGATACTTCTGCTTTTATGCAACTGGTTGGATGAGAAAATAAATTATAATTGCCATGGAAAGTGTTGTATTGGTTTTTGAGAACTCTGTGTAAATCGTGTTTTATCGTGAGGTTAATATTGGTTGTTGTGCCCCATATCCACGGAGGAAAGTGGATTCCAGGTCCTAGTCAACAGGACCATATGTTGGCACATAGTACTATTGCATCGTGGTACGCCATTATATCCACAATATTGTGTATCTCTGGTGGAGGAGGGATTATGGTTCCTAGTTGAAGGACCATACACTGACCGCAACACACCGTGCAAAAGAGTTTAGAATTGCACTCGAAGTTTAATTATTGTTGTTATGCATTCGTTTTGGAAGAATTCTCCACAAGCATGAAGTGCTTTTATAAAGTATATATGTATATAGTATTTTCTGTGAATTTGTTACCAATTATAGAACGGAGAAACCATGGCATGTTTTTATGAATCCCAAAACCTATTTTAGGGATATGGTATGTGTACTTACTGGCCCCCAAGCTCACTCTTTTAAATATTTTTTAGGCGATTATCTAGATGGAACCGGCACTGATGAGCGCCATGAGGATGTAGTTGCGGTAGGCTACTGTTAGAGGAGTTGTAGTCCTCTAAGATTATTTAATAAATCCTTGGATTGTATGCTAATACTAAATTTGTAAATTTGAGAATTTTCTAAGCTTAGATATCCATCGGATTTAAAATTTTCCATGTTAGTTGTTAAATAAAGTATGTCCTTGGAGATTTATTTGAGAAATTATAAGTGTGATTTAAGAAATATTATTAAGGAGATAGTTTTAAATTACATGGTAATAGATTCATGGGTACATGTGGTAATAAGTCCTTGCAGAGCCCTGGGTGGATGTTCGGATAGGTCTGCGGCTGGTCACGGTTCTAGCTCATGAGCTCACCCGTGGGTTTGGGTCGTCACTGCGGCGACAACTAAGCTGGTGATAAACAATGTCCATCCGACTGAATCTATCCTCCATGTGTCCAAAACCTGCATCAATTTGTTGTTGCATCATATCCAAGCGAGCGAGTACGACCTCATTCCCCGGACAGAAGAACCGAAAAAAGTGCTTGCCTCATGAGTACTCGAATCAATTGGCGGAGGTGAATTGTGATCACTCCTGACATCAGTAGCACCATCATCATCCTCAGTGTCTACGTAATCATTATCGTTCATATCTAGCTCGGCATCCATGTCAGAGCTCACGTAGGAATCGGTCGCATGAATCTAAAAGACCTCTATTACGAAGAGTCAAACAGATGAAAACTTGGTGCCGATTTACCTTAATAGACTCACCATGAAGAGGTACTTCTAAGGCATGAATATATGAGTAAGAGGATATCAAGAATAGCCAACGATGGATGCAATGTGCTCCTAATCGTGATCATCATAATAATACTTGAAGGATATTGAACAAGGTTTGAGAGAAAAAAGAATGTTGAGTTAGACCTTTATAGAATAGACAAGTGAGCGACTACTGGCTCTAGTGATAAGGTTGTGAATGATGACATGAAGGATGTGTCAAGAGAGGAGAATGAGGTCATGAAGACCAGGCTTGCTGGCAGCCCTTATAGCGGCGGTCGAGAGTATGCTGGAGTTGTTTCTCAATCAAAAAAGGTTGACTAGACCAGCGTGATTGGCCCGCTACAGGGAGCATCTCAAATCGAACTTAAACCCACTATTAGGGAGCCCTAGATGGAAGCAACGCGTGACTAAGTAAAAAGATATGACGTTAAAAAAATGGAGGGAGCTTACAAGAATTACTAGGCTCGTGTGAAATCAATTTTGCATAAACTAATCGAACATAGTCAGGATAGGAAAGGATGGTGTCAGAGTCAAGGAGTCAGTCTAAACCTTAAGATGACTAAGTACTCTAATACATCAAGGAATGGAGCATCTAAACGCAAACTTGGGAGCAGATGGGAAGAGAGTTGCACATAGAAATGGTACAAGGCCTCTTAGTTGCAATAGCACACGTGATCCATCTCGACTTCTCGGGCTAGGATTAGGGTTGGGGTCTAGAGGTGCTAGCACATGCACATTTTCCTCAAGTCATATTCAAACGGGTCTAAAACGGGACTAACATTGACTATGTGTAGAATGTACATGAATGTATGATGAAAATTTTAAAAGTAAATTTTTATTTTCTAAATATTAATTATGAAAATCATCAAAAATGAGTGTTTTACTTGAAGAGAGAAAATGCTAGAATGCAGTCAGCTATAAGGTAGTCGACTTCATTACTGTTCACCACGAGGCTACTACCTCATTGCACTCAACTGCTATTATGAATGCAGTCGACTGAAATGCTTACCTCATTTATTTAATAACAAATGATGCATGAAGAATGCATAAACATGTTTGTAAATCAACTCAAACAAAACTCATGAAGAAGGGAAAAAGTATGAGAAATAAAATTCGTAAAAATTAATAAAAAATTGTCAAAATTAACAACGTTACTAAATTCAACAATTTTGAAAAGTGAAAAACAAATCTAAAAGCTATAAGTGTGTGAGATCATGCTCAAGCTTGTGAAAAGCAGTTTGGATGTCAGCATACAAGATATATCAATTTGATCAAGAACCTGAAGACATGCCATGTTCTCTTCTGATAGTGGTAAATCTTGTGAAAACCAAATTTTTTGTGAAGATATCCGCTAATTGGTAATTTTTGTCCACAAAATGTAGAATGATATCACCCTTTTACACATGATCATGAATAAAGTGATGTTTAATTTCTATGTGCTTGGTCACTGGATAATACGAACCAAATCTATGATCTGTCAGAATTCCTCAGCCATTGGAGTTCGTGAGAGCTTTTCGGATGAGTCCTGATACCAACCATAGTTAGCCTTAACTATATAAAGATATTTTGTCAAAAATTTAATCCACATACCACATAGATCAAGTTGGCTAGCTCATACCCTAATTGGGGTAAAAGAAGATTTTCTGGTCTTTGGGGTGTTTTTTGGATTTTCGAAAGTTGATGGGTATGACTAACTAACAGTCCGGTTATAAAATAAGGAATACTAGTCAGTTGGTCAGTGAGGTTAGGATTTATTTCTGGGAATTCTTTCTTGAGGGTAAGGTACTTGTTAAACATCCAGTCATCCAGGCGGACAAACTGCCTAGTTTGTCAATGAGGTTTCGGTTTATTTTTAGAAATTTTTCTGGAGGCTAAGTTATTGACTAATCGTCAGGTCATCCTAGCAGACAAACGAGCGGTTGGGCAGTAAGTTTAGTGTTTATTTCTAGGAATTTTTCTAAAGGGTAAGGTACTAACTAACCGTCCGATCATCCTGAAGGATAACTCGTCCGGTTAGTCAATGAGGTTGGGGTTTATTTCTAGGAATTTTTCTAGAAGGTAAGATAGCAGATAAACTGTCAGTTAGTTAGTATGTGGGATCAGAGTACAAGCCAGCCAATTTCAATATTTTTTTCAAGCAATGGACCTACTGAATAATCTTCCGGTTAGAAGGGCGTTTAACTGGCCAGTTAGTCAGAGTCTCCCCTTGTTTACGAGATTACTAGTTAACTTAACAGATGTTGGCGGGTTTTCCTGCCAACATGCCATAGGCCAATACAGGTATTCTCCCAACAAAGGGTAGAACACTGATTGGTACGAGTGTGTGTTTTTCTCTCAACGCCGGTGAAAAGATCACTCCATTGGCTCGACTGTACCATATACCTTCTAGTTGTAACTCAGGAAGTTAATGATGGGCGATCATCAGTACGCGTAAAAGTCATTTAATATACCAAGAAACCCAGGAGGTCCTTTAAGTACAATGGCGTGGAGTTGATGGTACAATCCAAAGATCGCCTTGAGTCCAGGAGGTCCAAGGGTTTCGACCGTTGCCCTCGAGTGGGTGGTTAGGGTAAGACGTGCACGCGCTTGACGTATGGAAATAAGAGCGCAAATACCACAATTATATCAAATTATACAACCCACAAAAAAATACAACGAGGCTACAAATGAATAAAAAAATTTCAAGTCTAGTCCTCTTATTTTAGTCCCCAACGAATCGTCATTGTAGCGAACCATCTCGAAAAAATTCCCCGCCAAAAAGGGATTTTATGAAGTCGCCATCTTTTTTAGTTAGGGAAAATAAGAAAACCCAGAAATGACTCTAAATGTCTTAAAGGACGATTAGTCTTAAAAATCGGGAGATGGGTTCAAAGACTAAATTATGCAGCGGGAATGTGTTAGGTACCCGCTCCACCCTTTCGGTCTCTACTTCATTTATATTAATTTTTTCCATACAAACATGTAAAATGCAATAAATACCACCCTAAGTTTTTTTTTTATATTTTTTGCTTGAACTCGGCATCAGGGTCGAATTGCCTATGTATCCAGTCGGACTAATTGGAATCAAAATCATCGTAGTTCGACTCTGGTCTTACGAAAGTAATCTACATTTTGGTCCTAGACTTAGACAAGGAAATGTAAAAAACTCTTTTAATTTTTATAATAAAAGTGTGACTACAGAAATGGGAGACAATTCTATGGTGATTTTTTAAGCTAGAAAACTATCAAGTTACCTCTGGATGTAGCTTGTCTGGAAGACTCGGGGACCCTCTCTGAACGATCCATGATGCAAAGACTAAAAAGACTTTATTAAATGAATATGATTGGCTAAGATTCTCGAGAGAGAGAGAGAGATAGTATATCACTTCACTAAAAAAATGGTACACAAGCTCTAAAGAGAATAAGCTTTTTCTCCCTGAAAATGAAGGCCAAGAACTCTATCTATAGGGCTTAGGGTCGCAGAATCTGATAAGATTGGTTATGCCAATCTGCAAGGCTGGAGATAAGTCATAATATTATATAAATAGCAGATTATAAAAGTCAGTTAATCGGTCAATTAGTAAAAAATCGGCCGGTTCATCCCATAATTTAAAAATAATTTTTTCGAATTTTGAGGCATTAGTTGACCCTAATTTTGATAATTATCTTTAATTTTGTAGACGAAATGTATCAGGTTCAGGATTTATCACCTCTAACCATACAAATTAATGATTTAATCTTTGTATCAGGGATAGTTCACATATTATTTCCCTAAATTATCTAGACAAGCTAACTAAGTTAAATAATGAAAATCTAGACACTGGAGTGAACTGGACACAATTGGATCGGGTTGGACCAATTCACTGACTGGATCATTAAACTGGACTGGAATGTTGGTCAGACAAATCCTTTAACCGTCCTGGGTAAACCTCCCACAAAGGATGTAGTGGCGTGTTCTCATTTTCACTCGGGAATCTCTAGGGACTATACTGTTCCTACCAACTTTTGATGTTCAACCTTGATCTGCTGACACAATAAACACCGAAAAATGAATTCTGCTATGTCCCTCTTTATTTCTGCCCACCAGAAATGCTCTCGAAGGTCATGGTACATCTTGGTGCCTCCAGGGTCCACCAAAAAATGTGAATAGTGTGTTGACTTGTTGATTTTGATGATTTCAGACTTATCTTATCTAACATTAATCTGACAATATTATTAAAGTTAAAGCATTTCAGGTTTTATCTTAATCAAACAACGACATAATCTTGACATGGATGACAGAGACTTTGCACGACCTTGACATGGATGACAAAGACTTTGGACTTGTTTGGACTTAAGTTTTGGACTACAGATGAAGATGCAAGATCTTGAAGTATACTTTTTATTGATTAGTTTTTCTTGAAGTCTTTCTTAAAAGATCTGACATAAATTCTAGTAAAGAACGTAGCCAAGATTTTTAGTCGAAGTCAAGTTTTTGAGTCGAAACCAAAATGTTTTAGTCGAAGCTAAAGCCTTAAGTCGAAGCTGTGACTTTCAGTCGAAGCTAAGACTTTCAGTCGAAGCTGTGACTTTCACTGGAAGCTGTGACTTTCAGTCGAAGCTGTGACTTTCAGTCGAAGCTGTGACTTTCAGTCGAAGCTGTGACTTTCAGACGAAGCTGTGACTTTCAGTCGAAGTCAAGATTTTCAGTCGAAGCCAAGACTTTCAGTCGAAGCCAAGACTTTCAGTCGAAGGCAAGACTTTTAGTCGAAGCCAAAATGTTTTAGTCGAAGGCAAGACTTTTCGTAGAAGCCAAAATGTTTTAGTCGAATCCTTCTTGTTTGGTTTTTCTTCCTAACGGTCTTCTATTTCCTTCCTGTATAAATAGGGAATCTGTTAGAGCATTTATTACCTTTTTCTCTCGCGCAAATTTTTACTCCTAAAAACTCTCTCATCTCAATCTTTTATTCTTATCAATTGTTTTTTTAGTGAGTTTACCTTTGAGAAAGTTCTTTGTAAGCTTCTTGGTTTGGTTCTTGAAAGGATATAGATCTTCCCACCTAAGAAGGCTTAGCTTTAAACTTTCATTGTACTATCTGCTCAAGAAGGAGTCTGTGTATTGTATTCAAATTGTAATCTCTTTTCATTTGTAATCTGTTGGAAACCTTGGAAGGGTTTCGGATATTGTGCTGCGGTTTGAGCTAGCACCCGAAGTTAGTTGGTTTAGTGAAAGGCTCGAGTAGGTCTCCCTTGTGTGGAGTGCTCGAGGACTGGACGTAGGCTGGTGGGGCCAAACTAGTATAAATCTCCGTGTTAAACTTGTTATTGTTAAACTTGTTACTGTTATATCTGTCTTTACGTAGTAATCTCAATTTTTAAATTCATACTCAAAGTTGTAAAACACCTATTCACCCCCCTCTAGGTGTATTTAGGGACCTACAAGTGGTATCAGAGCCGTGTGCTATGGTATTCTTCTGTGACTTAATCGTCAAGAGCTAAAGATCGCGTTATGGAAGAAGGATCAACAACCACTAGGCCACCCTTGTTGAAGAATGACAACTATAGCTACTGGAAAAATCGCATGAGGAATTTTCTAAGGCAGGATACACATGTATGGTATGTTGTTGAAAATGGTCCTATAATTCCTATGAAGGATGGACCAGATGGAACCAAGATTCCGAAAGGAATTCTTGAAATGGATAATCATGAGGCACAGCTTTTCTCCATGGATGATAAAGCTAAGAACATTATCAGATGTGACCTCGACATAAATGAGTACAATCGAGTCTCAGCATGTGAGACAACTAGAGAAATATGGAGATTGTTGGAGGTTACTCATGAAGGAACAAATCAAGTAAAAGAGACCAAAATCAACATGTTGGTCCAGCAGTACGAGGCCTTCAAGATGAAGGAGCACGAGTCCATAAATGAGATGTACTCCAGATTCACACTCATTATCAATGGGCTGAGGCTTTTGGGTAAAATCTACCCAGAAAAGGAAGTGGTCCGAAAAGTTCTCAGATCTCTTCCAAAAAGATGGGAAGCAAAACTCACAGCCATTCAAGAGGCAAATGACTTGAATGTGCTGAAGCTTGAAGAATTGGTGGGTTCTTTAATGACTCATGAAATTACAATGAAAATTCATGAAGAAGAAGAACTTAGCTCTTAAAGCTGAGACCTCTCATGAACCAACGGAAAGCAGCGACGATTCTGATCCTGAAATGGCTCTCATCACTCGGAAGTTCAAGAAATTTTTCGCAAACAAGAGGGATGGGATGTTCAGGAGAAATCCAACAAACCAATCACATCAAAGAAATAACAGTGATTGGAACGTAAAGGAAAATCTTGATGCCTATTACGAATGTGGCAGAACTGGGCACATAAAGAAATACTGCCCACAACTCAGGAACAAGACCGCAAACAGCAACAGTCGAGACTTCAAGGAAAATAAGTTCAAATCCAAAAAAGCACTGCTGACTTGGGATGACTCTGATGAAAGCGATAAGGAAGGTAGCGAGGATAAGGACATAACTCAACTTTGCTTCATGGCCAATGATGATGATCCCAAGGTAACCCCTGAAAAACATTTTAACGAACTTAAGTCAGCTTTTCTCGAACTCAGTAAAAACTATGAAAAGTTAAAAACTAAAAATGCTAATCTAAAAAATAAGACTCTTTCTTTGATAAGTACTGTTGAAGAGTTGGAAGGTGAAAAGGAAGAGTTGCAAGAAAAAATTGAATTTTATATTTATGAAAATGTGTCTTTAGAAAATAATTTAAAGGCCTCTAAGAAGGAAAATTCTCTTGTGTTTTCTGAAATCCAATTTCTCAGAGAAGTCAAAGTTCCAGTTGAAAATGAATCCTTAAAATCTCTACTGGAGGATATGTCTACACAAAAAATAAATTTAGAAAAGGAGATTGAAGATCTGAATTTTACTCTTTCAAAATTTACCCAAGGAAGAGAGAATTTGGATATTCTTTTGGGAAGACAAAGATGTGTTTTTGAGAAAAGTGGAATTGGCTATGATCCTTCAAAGAAGCAAAAGGATTATAAAAAATTCTTTAACAAAAGTTTAGCTTCCTGCTCACCATTCACTCTCTGTCCGGTATGTAACAAAAAAGGACATTTAGTTAAAAATTGTCCTCTTAATCTTATTAAAAATCAGTCATCTTTTTCTTTTACTAAGAATAAAATGAAACGTGTATGGGTGCCAAAATATTTTTTATCTTATCTTCCAGGACCCAAGAAAGTGTGGGTACCTAAAGGAACGAAACCAGAATCTGCAACAAATGGATTCTCGACAGCGGTTGTTCAAGACATATGACAGGTGATCGCTCTATTTCTCGCACATCATCCCGAAAAATGGCGGGCTTGTTACCTTTGGAGACAACTCAAATGGTAAGATCATCGGTAAAGGTAAAATTGGCACCGGTTCCATTTCTATCGATAACGTATCCTTAGTTAACGGTTTAAAGTTCAATTTGATAAGTATCAGTCAATTAATCGATAGTTGACACAAAGTTTAGTTTGAAGGCGATAAATGTCTTATCAGTCATGCCTCAGATGAGAGTACGCTGATCGGTAAGAGAGATGGTAATATCTATACTATGTCTTTTGATACATCTGACTCTTCTCGTGAAGTATGTCTTTATGTTTAGCACAATAATATTTGGTTGTGGCATCGTAGATTAGGTCATGTTCACATGGATCTAATCAAGAAACTTCTCGCCAAAGACCTTGTCAGAGGCTTACCAAATTTGAGGTTTATCAAGGATAAAGTCTGTGATGCCTGTCAATATGGTAAACAGTCAAAAACTTATTTCCAAGCCAAAAATGTTGTTTCCACCTCTCGCCCTCTTCAACTCCTTCATTTAGATCTTTTTGGCCGTACTAGAAATGCTAGTCTATGTGGAAAATTTTATGCCTTCGTCATTGTTGACGATTTTTCAAGATACACCTGGGTTCTTTTTCTAACTCGTAAAGATGAAGCGTTTGAAATTTTTTTCAGTCTTGTTAAGCAGCTTCAAAATGAGAAGGAGTTGAAGCTTGTAAAAATTCGAAGTGATCATGGCGGTGAATTTGAAAAAGATTTTATCCCTTTTTGTTTTCAAAATGGCATTTCACATGAGTTTTCTGCTCCTCGGACACCCCAACAAAATGGAGTTGTTGAGAGAAAGAATCGTACTCTTCAAGAAATGGCCAGAACCATGCTTCAAGAAAACTCTCTGCCAAAATATTTTTGGGCAGAAGCCGTCAGCACTTCCTGTTACGTATTAAACAGAGTACTCATCAGACCAATTCTTGATAAAACTCCTTACGAACTGTTCTCAAATCGAAAACCAAAAATCGATTATTTCAAGGTTTTCGGTTGCAAATGCTTTATTTTGAACAATCGGGAGAATTTAGGAAAGTTCGATGCGAAATCTGACGAAGGAATATTTCTTGGTTATTCATTAAAAAGTAGAGCATATAGAATTTATAACCGTAGGTCTATGACCATTGAAGACTCTATGCATGTAGTATTTGAAGAATCTAATGTTGAAAAACCAAGTAAGATTGCAGGTGATGACGATGAAGAACTCTCCATGGATTTGAACAACAAACTTAACGTCTCCTCAACTGAGGGGGAGTGTTCAACATCTTCTCACAACAATAATGATGAGACTCTGCCACTTCCAAAAAGTTGGAGATACTCTTCGAGTCATCCATTAGAACAAGTCATAGGCAATGTGGAACGCGGAGTTATAACTCGGTCTACGGTAAATCTTTTTTGTGCGGATTTTGCCTTTCTTTCTCAAATAGAGCCTAAAAACATTTCAGAGGCTCTAAATGATTCTGAGTGGATTCTTGCCATGCAAGATGAATTGAATCAATTTGAGAGAAACGATGTTTGGACACTAGTTCCGGCTCCTGTTTAACAAAAGGTCATTGGAACAAAGTGGGTTTTTCGAAACAAACTTGATAAAGATGACCATATTGTTCGTAACAAAGCCAGACTAGTTGCTCAAGGATACAATCAAGTCGAAGGGGTTGATTTTGATGAAACCTTTGCCCCTGTTGCTCGACTTGAAGCTATCCGAATTCTTTTGGCATTTTCATGTCATTTGAACTTCAAACTTTTTCAAATGGACGTGAAAAGTGCTTTCTTGAATGGAGTAATACAGGAGGAAGTTTTTGTTAAACAACCTCCCGCTTTTGAAAATGAAAAATACCCCAATCACGTTTTTAAACTGAAAAAGGCTTTGTACGGTCTTAAACAACCTCCTCGAGCTTGGTATGATCGTCTTAGCAGCTTCCTCATTGATCATGGATTCTCTCGTGGCAAAGTCGATGCTACTCTTTTTACGAAAACTCGTAGTTCCCATATTTTAAAAGTTCAAATATATGTTGATGACATTATTTTTGGTGCCACTAACAATGATCTATGCCAAGAATTTGCTGAGAATATGCGTAGGGAATTTGAGATGAGCATGATGGGTGAACTTACTTTTTTTCTTGGACTTCAAATCAATCAGTCCAAAGAAGGAATTTTTATCAATCAGTCTAAGTACACTCGGGAACTTTTGAAAAGGTTTGGCTTGGATAATGCTAAACCTAGAGGTACCCATATTTCTCCCAGCATTAATCTTATCAAAGATGAAAATGGTAAAGACGTAGATAGGAAACTTTTTCGTGGTATGATTGGCAGTTTACTCTATCTTTTATTGCATCTAGACCTGACATCATGTTTAGTGTTTACATCTGTGCCCGTTTTCAAGCCTGTCCCAAAGAATCTCATTTATCTGTTGTTAAACGTATTTTTAAATATCTCTCTGGCACTTTAAACTTAGGTCTCTGGTATCCTCGTAATTCCTCAATAGATCTGGTCGGTTTTTCTGATTCTGATTATGCGGGATGTCTTGTTGATCGTAAGAGTACTAGTGACACCTGTCAGTTTCTCGGAGATGCTTTAGTTTCGTGGCACAGTAAGAAACAGACCTATGTGGCTCTATCCACTGCTGAAGCGGAATATGTTGCAGCTGGAAGCTGTTGTGCCCAAGTTTTATGGATGCGTCAAACTTTACAAGATTTTGGTGTCTCTTTAGAGCTTATTCCTATTATGTGCGATAGTAGCAGTGCTATAGATATCAGTAAAAATCTTGTCCAACACTCACGCACTAAGCACATTGATATTCGTCATCACTTTCTCCGAGACAATGTTCAGAAAGGGTTAATTGTACTCAAGAAAGTTGGCTCTGAAGATCAGCTCGCCGATATCTTTACAAAACCTTTAGCTGAATCTTCTTTATGTTCTCTTCGTCGTCGTTTGGGAATGTGCGATCTTAGTTAATTTTTGCTTTATTAGATTTTCAGTCGACTAAAAGTCAACTTTCAGTCGACTGAAAGTCCCCTTTTCAGTCGACTGAAAGTCCACTTTCAGTCGACTCAAAGCCCTTTAGTCGACTGAAACATGACTTTCAGTCGATTGAAACTTCTCTGCCTATTTATATGCCACCTTTTTCACTTTCACTTTTTACTGTTCCTCTTTTTCACTGTATGTTTCTCTTCTTCTCTCTCTTGTCCACCTGTCACTCCAAGGACCCACATGGCCTCCAACCCACGTCCTCTAAGTCGTCGTCGACTTGTCATTCAATCTGACGAAGAATCTGATGGGGCTCCGCCCTCTACCGATGCTGCACCTGCTGATGTGGCTGCTCCACCGCCGACCACCCGCCCTCGCACCCGTCAAACATCCACCGCTACTTCGCGTCAATCGTCCTCTGCAACTGTCCATCCGTCATCAGCTACTCCGTCCACGTCAGGTACTGTAGTTCCTACCCCTCTTCCTCTTCCTCCACCTGCTGCCTCTTCTTCATCTGCTTCTCCACCAACTTGCCCACCCCCTACCTGCCCATATACTTCCCCTTCCGATATACTTCACATTCCCCATTTCTTTCCAACTCCCGACGACCAACTCACATATTATACATATTTCGTAAATCGGGAAGTCATCCCCGGTCGCCCAAGTGATGTCAATCTCATGACTCAACTTGGTGTTACCGCTCTGTTTGAGCGAATGGGATGTCTCTCCATTCTCTCTCCACCCTCCACTTATTATCCTGCTCTTGTGCGCATGTTTTACTCCAACTTGCACTTTAATGTTCAACCACCTACTTTTCTGACCTCGTATGTGAATGGGGTCCACATTCGTCTTGATGCCACCACGTTGGCCCACATTTTCGGTTTTGTAAATCAATCCTCTACCCTTGTTTTCACTGCCAACACGTGGTGTACCACCAGTTCTTTTACTCCACTCCAACAGACCCAAACTCTCTTAGGGGACCCGTCTATTTCTCAACCCCGTAAACCCAATTTAGGTGACATGTCCCCTCTTTATCGCGTTCTCCACCTTATTCTTTGCTACAATCTCTCGGCCCGTTCTGGCTCCTATGCTACCTTTTCCTACTTAGACATCATTCTTCTCACCCATTTCATTCGGGGTTCCCCATTAAACATTGCAGGCATTATCATGCTCGTCATGAATGCCCGTAAAAACAAATCTTCTGCTAACCTTCCCTTCGGCCTTCTATTAACTCGCGTCTTGGAACATTTTCATGTTCCCTTGCCTACCTCTAACTCGGAACGTATCCATCTTCCGGGTCATCATGTTCTCGATGAAACTTCTTTTCGTCGAGCCGGCTTCGCCATCCGTTCCGATCTCACCTCCAACACTGTCCTTCTTGAACGCCCTTCCCACACCCAGTCTGTTCCAGCCCCCACTCCTGCCTTTGCTTCCATTCCTGTTCCCTCCCCTACTCCTGAAATTCCCTCAGCCCCCATTCCTGCCTTTGCTTTCATTCCTGTTCCCTCCCTTGCTCCTGAAATTCCCTCAGCCCCCCATTCTGCTTCATTCCCATCTTTTTCTCCACCTCCACCTCCTTCTACTCAGTTCATACCCCCTGCTACTACTGACCCTTCCACCTCGGTTCCTCTTTTTCCCACCCCTCCTCATCCTGATCATCCCTTCTTCACTAGTCCGCTAAACGACCTCTTAAATTTCAATTTTGATGACTTTCTCTCTTCTGACCACCCCGACCTCTCTGACACTCTTTCTCGAATCTCTACTTCGATTCAGCTCATTCTTGAATCCCAAACCACCCTTGCTGCTTCCATGACTGCTAACCACACTATTCTTATTCATGAGCTTGCTGCTCTTCAGCAATCGGTTCAACATTCTTCCGCCCAGCTACTCTCAAACCAAATAGATTTTCACAACCTCCTCAATGACCTCACCGCTAACCTCACATCTCTCCCTCTAAATCAAACCCCCATTCTGGAAAGTCTGACACAAATGCAGCATGACCTTCACCGTCAGTAAGAGGCTGCCCTTCAGGATCATCGTCGCCAGGCTTATCTCACCACAAGCATTCTGACCGAACAGAACCGCTATTTGGCACATCAGATCTTCGATCAGGCTCATGGTTTTCGGGTGACTTGTCCAGATGTCTTTCCTTCTCGACATACTGACAACGACGGGGAAGAATGGTTCTTCAACCCGCATCTTCCTTACAACCCTCCGTCGCTGCGCTCTCCTCGCGTCGTTGAAGTACCCACAACCGTTCCGCCGCCTGCTGCTCCCTCTTCTGCGCACGGTACTCGTCAGTCTGCTCCGTCGCCCGCTGATCCCTCATCCTCTACACAGGGTTCTTGCCACCGTCGGCCTTAGTTTTTATTTATTCATTCTTTGTTGCCCTTGCTGCCCCCACTTTTTGCTTTGACAAAGGGGGAGAACATGTATTAATCTATCCATCTTTTTGTGTACCTGCATTAAATATTTTGTTGAATATTTAAAGATGCTCTTTCTATTGTTCTCTTATGTGAATGTTAACTGATTAAGGGGGAGTATATCTTTTTAACTGTTAGAACTAATATTGTCATCATCAAAAAGGGGGAGATTGTTGACTTGTTGATTTTGATGATTTCAGACTTATCTTATCTAACATTAATCTGACAATATTATTAAAGTTAAACCATTTTAGGTTTTATCTTAATCAAACAAAGACATAATCTTGACATGGATGACAGAGACTTTGCACGACCTTGACATGGATGACAAAGACTTTAGACTTGTTTGGACTACAGATGAAGATGCAAGATCTTGAAGTATACTTTTTTATTGATTAGTTTTTCTTTAAGTCTTTCTTAAAAGATCTGACAGAAATTCTAGTAAAGAACGAAGCCAAGATTTTTAGTCGAAGTCAAGTTTTTGAGTCGAAACCAAAACATTTTAGTCGAAGCTAAAGCCTTAAGTCGAAGCTGTGACTTTCAGTCGAAGCTAAGACTTTCAGTCGAAGCTGTGACTTTCAGTTGAAGTCAAGATTTTCAGTCGAAGCCAAATGTTTTAGTCGAAGCCAAGACTTTCAGTCGAAGGCAAGACTTTTAGTCGAAGCCAAAATGTTTTAGTCGAATCCTTCTTGTTTGGTTTTTCTTCCTAACGGTCCTCTATTTCTTTCCTGTATAAATAGGGAATCCGTTAGAGCATTTATTACCTTTTTCTCTCGCGTAAATTTTTACTCCTAAAAACTCTCTCATCTCAATCTCTTATTCTTATCAATTATTTTTTGAGTGAGTTTACCTTTGAGAAAGTTCTTTGTAAGCTTCTTGGTTTGGTTCTTGAAAGGATATAGATCTTCCCACCTAAGAAGGCTTAGCTTTAAACTTTCATTGTACTATCTGCTCAAGAAGGAGTCTGTGTATTGTATTCAAATTATAATCTCTTTTCATTTGTAATCTGTTGGAAACCTTGGAAGGGTTTCAGATATTGTACTGCGGTTTGAGCTAGCACCCGAAGCTAGTTGGTTTAGTGAAAGGCTCGAGTAAGTCTCCCTTGTGTGGAGTGCTCGAGGACTGGACGTAGGCTGGTGGGGCCGAACCAGTATAAATCTCTGTGTTAAACTTGTTACTGTTATATCTGTCTTTACGTAGTAATCTCAATTTTTAAATTCATACTCAAAGTTGTAAAACACCTATTCACCCCCCTCTAGGTGTATTTAGGGACCTACATAGTGCACCTCAGAAACAGTAGTCGTCTCAACTTATCATCTTTGGGAACACATAACCGGCTCCCAAATCATACTATTCCGTCAAAGTCAATTCTGAATTCAGTCTGTTTCCCACTCTACATGTTTTCAACAATTTTAGCGATCTCAGGGTTGCTCGCTTGTGCAGTCTTGATCCTACTAATCAATGAGGGCTGAACCTGTAGAGCTACTAGAAATGTATCATATCCTGACCCTCTAATTTCTAGGTCCAGTTTTATCATCTCCTCTAACAAATGAGGCTGTATCGTAATTAGCACCGTCAGATTCTCAGTGCTCTTCATACTAAGAACGTCGGCCATTACATCGGCCTTACCCAGATAGTAGCAAATCGAGCAATCATAATCCTTTAAAAGCTCAAACCATCTCCAGTTTTTCATGTTAAGCTCCTTTTGAGTAAAAATATACTTGAGACGTTTGTGATCTATGTATATCTCACGAGTCTCACTGTACCAATAATCCTTCCAGAGCTTTAAAGAAAATATCAGTGTTGTCAATTCCAAGTCATGAGTCGGGTAATTCTGCTCATGAGTCTTTAGCTCTTGCGAGACGTACACAATGACCATTCCATGCTGCATCAAAACACACCCCAACCCTTTCCTAGAGGCATCGATGTAAATTACATACCATTCTGAGTCTGACGGTAGTGTTAAAACTGGTGCTGTTACAAATATCTGTTTAAGCTTCTGAAAAACTGGACTCACAATCATTTGTCCAGACGAACCGCACGTTCTTGCGTGTCAATTGGGTCAACGGTCCTGCAATCTTAGAGAACCTTTCCACGAACGGCTCAACCCAAAAAACTACGAACTTCTTGTAATAGGCCTCTGCCATTTGGTCACTGTCTTTATCTTTGTTGGGTCCACAAGAAATCTCATCTCTAGACATAATAATATAAATCAACTCCATAAATAGGCTCTAACCACTCCAAGGTGGTTATTACCTACAGAAAGGATCAGGAAAAATAAAAGGGGGGCGGGGGGGTTGAGCTTTTGAGAGCGCTCGATTTTCAATAGAGGGGTACAAATGATTTATAGATTTATTTCAATGATCGTATAGGAAGAAATTCAACTCAATCCCTTAAATCATATATCAATAAAAGCAATTTTGAATACTCTGTAAACGATGGAGATGATATTGAACATGAGTGATTGCAAATCCACACAGACAGTTCAGGGTAACACTTAGTAAAGCCACATGGGTAGTATTCAATAACAATATAATTACATCTGCATATATACACTAGCTAGACCATTACGGTATTAGCGTCTCTCCCGCAATAACAAACCATACTTATATCACCCTCAATACAGACCATCCTTATAACGCCTCTATACACTAACTAATTTCAATATTCAGAGTACGATAATCACTAATTCAATGAGTAAATTGTTGCTCGATGATTAACAAATTAGGAGCATCGATAAGGATTTTTCAGTGATAGCTTAAGGCTTAAGGTAAGGGTTTAAAGGCAGTTAAAACATTCTCACATCAGTATAACAGAGTTCAAAGGAATTCAATGACAAATCAAAATAAAATATATACAAGGTCAAATTTGATTAAGCAAGTTTTGCATAGAAATCCCTTACCTCAATTCAAGTTATGTGTTCGCTACTATTAAACCTCGATCAAAAACCTCGAATCAACTACATTGGCAAATTAATCATTAAAATACAACCTAGTCTCATAAACTATTAATTTAATGCTAATTCTTAATCGTTGTTCACTTCAACACTCTCATAAAAAATCAAAACGAAGCGGATTTTTCGAACGACCAAACTTAACCGATAACCCCGCACACTCTAGAAGGCATTAAGATATCCCAAAATTCATAATACATTCTTATAAAATACATTTATAGCTTAAAATAGTATAACAAGTTAAAATATGAATTTTTCTAAATTTTTAAATATTTTTGAATTAAAAATAATTTTCTTTAATACCAGAAAAGCTCAAAAATAACAATTAATACTTTTAGTTCAAATCAAAGTTTCATAATTGTATGAATAGCCTTAAAATATATAACGAAAATATTGAAACTAAAATTATGATTTAAAAAGTACCAAAACCATTTTAAAATTATCCGTTTTGTAAAATCAAACACGATACGGATAAAAAAACTGAATCAACTCCAAAATTTATGAAACAGAAATTAAAACTTCTTTATATCATAAAAATATTACATAAATTTTCCAGAATTTATTAAGAATTTAAAGACTCCAAATGAATTTTAGAATAATTGAAATTACAAAAATTATTAAATATACCTAAATGATTCGAGAAAAATCTAAAATTTTACAAGTAATTCTAATATTACTCTAAGAAATGTTTTATAAATTTGAGTAATTTATGACAATTTCACCGTCACCCAAACACACACAGCAGACCATACACACCACCTTCACCCCTAGCACACTACATACACTACACTTACACATACTATACACATAATTACAACACAATATACACACTTTCATGCACGTAATACACACATATAAACTAAAAATACACACACAAA
Organism: Escallonia rubra; assembly: GCA_033065855.1. Lineage (NCBI taxonomy): Eukaryota > Viridiplantae > Streptophyta > Magnoliopsida > Escalloniales > Escalloniaceae > Escallonia > Escallonia rubra. The sequence goes on from JAVXUO010000426.1 coordinate 43,802, forward strand.
CACACTCTCAACACACAGTAATACACACTCACAAACATAATTAGTCACTCATTGCACCCATTGCCTCACGGCAATGGTTCCCCTTCTACCTTGTCCCTTTAGACCCATTGTGATACCCTGGAAAATACCGGAGATTAATTTAACTGTGATTTTGATTAATTAATGGGGGATTATTTTATTAAGTAGCATTATGTTGGTGACAATGTTAAGGAGCTAAATAAGGGGGTTAGTGTGGTCGTGGGGGGTTGAAATGACATTTTGGAAAGTTAAGGGGCAAAAGTGTAATTTTGGAAAATATGATGAATGGGATGCATATCTTTATTAAGTAGCATCCTTTTGATGATGGCGTTGTGAAAGGGTTATCGTGTGGTTGTTGTGAGATGCCGGCAGTTATTGATAGTCGATATCTCTTCTCTTTGAGAACACTATTGAGGACTTGTGGCAAACTTCTCCCGAGTTTGCCCTGTCGTTGATGATGATGTTGTTGAGGTCGTTGTGTGTTGTTGTGAGATGTCGGCACTTATTGGTAGTCGACATTCCTCTTATGTAAGAACATTGTTGAGGGCTTGTGGTAATTTTCTCCCAAGTCCGCCCTGTTGATGATGTTACGTTGAACTCTTGTTGTTAGGTCTGAACACCGGTTGATCTTTTGATCCGATATTCCTTGTTGAGCTGTGTTGTTGAGGACATAAGGTGGAATAAACTTTCCCTTAGTCTGCCCCGCTGATGAAGTCTTGTTGTTTGGTTGTAACGTGGTTAGGGAAAGCACTCTAAATGAGTTCCCTGCTTGTTGACAGTGTCTCTTCTATGTACTTGAGACTGAGATGAACATCCCATAAAATGGGACATCAATATGAGGAGGATGGCCTGTGAAACATGATCACTGGCAAAGAGGATGTAGGGCGCGCGAGTGGAGTCTGTCATGTCTGGTCAAGTCTAGTCTGTCGTGTCTGAGTTGCATTGCATTTGATTTTATTTTGATGTTAATGATTTTAATGACTTGTATTTCGTTGATGTTTATATTTTCAATTTCTTATTTTAGTGTTCACTTGCATAGTCAGTCAGTCTGTCTGTCGGTCAGTCAATTTTTTCCTTGAGGAGGTGGCAGTAATGTTATTCTATTGGGCCTTAAAGCCACTCAGTCTAACGAAAAAAAAATTAGCGTTTGACAATTATGTTGATGTCAAAAATTTATCGGAACTCTTGATTCATTTCTATCGCTGAGATGATTATTATTCCTCCGAGTTTCTTGAATCATTTGTACACAATACTCCTCGTGTTGTCTTTACTGGGCGATTTGCGCTCATTCCTTATGTTGTATTGTGCAGGCTATAAGGTTGATCAAGGAGAACCTTCTAGAAAGGAAAAAGACACAAGCTAGAAAAGTTGAGTAAGGGGATCAGTTGTGTGAGGTAAGAATAGCTAGGAATGGTGGAATAAAGAATGTGTTGCGAGATAGGTTGATAAGAGTCCTACGACTACAGTAGTATATTAGGTTGTATACTTTCATGTTGTTTAAAGACTTGAAAGTCTTCCGCTGCAGTATGATGTATGTTTGTAAGAAAATTTTTGTAAGGACGCAATTTGGAGCGTCTATTAATGATGTATGAGTATGAGGATGTAGTTGCTCTGTATTCAGCACAGGGTTTTGAAAGTGATTATGGTTGATAACTCAGCCCGGTGATGTCACCTGGGTTGAGGGTGTCACAAGTTGGTATCAGAGCTTAGGCAAATGATTCTGTATACTTTCGAAGTGTCTGGTGGAAAGCCTAAGTTGTTGATGAGAGAAGTAGAAGAAGAATCTTGATGATTTGGTTGAACTAGGAGGATCGTTAAGATATGTGGGTCGAGGTTGGCTAAGGCATGTTTATTCATGACCTCAGCGTTCCTGCTATTGCTGCAGGGAATGGAAGAAAGAAATGGTCGACTTAGTTTTAAAAGAGTGGTTTGATGATGATAAGGTTGCGGTGTCAGATCACAACAAAAGGATCCTGATGAGAATGTAGACGGGATGGAATTAGGGTTGAAAGAACCGAATCGAGGTCCGATAGAAATTTAAATAAAAGGACCTGGTCGTGAAAGATGGTTAAGGTTGAGCACTTTTATTGTGTAAACTATGAATGGAGAGATGAGGAGCTGAGGCTAGAAATGTGTAGAATTTTGATGAGATTTTGGAAGCAAAAGTACTTTCAAGTGATGAGGGAAAAATAAAAGGACTCATCGACAAGTCGATTCGAGTCCTAAACAAGCGGTATTGACTAAACGATAGAGAGGTTGAAAGTTGAACGAGAGGACATGAAGTAAGTATCGAATTAGATATTAAGGGAGACGATGGACGCCAGTATACGGGTCACTCGGAAAAAAAAAATATGACAGGTTGTTCGTGATTGCCTTTCTAATAGAGCAATACCTGAAGACATGCAACAATTGATTCTAAGAGAGAGTCATTGAAGCCTAAAATTGTTAAAGGAGCGTTATGGCTTCTCTGAGGTTCATAGGGTGTACGAATAAGGGTGGAGTCCGCTTTGAAATCGGACCTAAAGTTGTGATTGAGAAGGAGAAGGGTGATGGGGAATTGGTATCGTTTACATACTATTGTAGAAAAAATGTCGTTTAATGATGAAAAACCATTAGCTGTTTGAGCGTGAAGGTTAATATTATGGTGCGCAATTTTAATTATCGTGCTAATCCTTTCTTGAAAAGGGAGGGAGAGAGAGAGAGAGGGTTCCCAATCGAGAAGGGCCCTCAATAGAAATGATTATGGTGAATGTTGAGGATGTAGGTGGAAGGAATAAGGAGAGAGTTGTATTAGGTCAAGAAGACCTTAGGAAAGAGCTAGTGAGACTTCTACAAAAAGATTGTGGGCGTTCTAAAAGTACAACCGGTGGCTACAGCCACAGTAAAAGGAAGAACATAAGGTAGATCTCGAGACTATCAGGATGCCCGCCCGGGTGAAATCCCACGGGAGGGAAATGGTCTAGTGTAGACAACTACGTGAATTTGAGAGATAGAGAAGATAGTTGAAGTAACATGATGTGGGAAAACGTCAAAAAGACGATGGTTGTTAGTCATATGTACAAGAGGAGTTTCAAGTTATTGAGGATGAGCATGAACAAGTTAAGGATGGTAGCTTATTTGGCTTACGTTGCCTGCAATAGGTACAAGTAACTTGTTGATGATAAATATTTTTGTTCAAGTTACAGTGTAAGTTGGAGACACGTTTAGCGTGCTAAATGGAAGGATAGAAAGGTAGAAAAGGATGTCAGGGAATTTGGTGAGTTGGCCTAATTGCCCTCATCAGGCGATGACAGAAAAAGGTGAAAAGTGGGATAAAATGAGGAGAGTTAGAAAATAATCCTTAAAAGGGGACAGGTAAGGAGGTTATAATGGGGAATTACTATGGGAATAGTAGGAAAAAAAACCAAGTGATGGAGGCAGGAATGAAGAGGTCTGGGAAGAAAGAAAAGAGTGAGGATGAAAAAGAGGTAGAATCTAGGATCGGAACTGGAAAAGTGGAAAGGAGTGTAAGAAGCAAGTACATAATAAATAGTCCGGACAAGTTCAGGACAAAGAGAAAAAAAAATATAGAGAATGTGGATAGTGTGGATTGAGGCTTGAGGGTACGGACTATGTTAAGGCAATTGCAGAATGCCTTATATATGTGAGTAAGCTGCTGAGCTAATGTTTAAAATGAAGCAAAAGAGGCTGTTTCAAATGTCAACGGCCAGGGTATGTTGAACAGATGTGTTCTAGAGGAGGGTGATGGTCATTGAAGCACAAAAGGAAAGAGAGATTTATAAGACTGTGTATCGGTTATCAGAAGCTGAACAAGGTGACAGTTAGGAATAATTACTCATTGCCTGAACTAAAGGATATTTTGATCAATTGAGGGATGTTAAGTGTTTTCGTTATGTGGTTGACCTTAGAACAGGTCATCACCGGTTAAGGAATAAGAAAGGATGAAGTTGTCAAGATTGCGTTTAAAAACAAAGACGGGCATTATAAATTTTGGTGGTGTCAGGTGGATTAATTAAGGCCCCTATGGCAGTTATAAATTTGAAGAATCAAGTCTTTTGAGAGCACTTGATCATTGTGTCGTTACCTTATTGGTGACCTTAGGGATGGTATAAAAGGCAAAGAAGAATTTGCACAGTGGCAAGTTTGACAAATTTTAAGAAAGCTAAGTTGTATGGGGTTGATGCGGAAGTAGGTTAGGAGATTCAGGGAAAGTTGAAAAGGTAGCAAATGGGGAACGTCGTAAAAATTGGCGTTGAGATTAGTAGCTTCCTAAGGTCAGTCGGAGGCTACCAGAAAGTCATGGAAAATCTCTCTAAGATCCCCTATTAGGGAAAACTGATTTGCGATGATTGTTACGCCAAGTTAATAAGAATGTGAACAACTCGAAATCAAAGTTCGAGTAAAGAGAAAAGGAAGTAATAGGTTGCTTCGCATGGAAATGAAACCAGCGCAACTTAATCAAATCAAGGAAGCTTAAGGCCAAGATGAAAGGACGTTGAGATCCAACGAGGATTTGAAGTGAATAAAAAGGAAAATTTTGATGGTGATAAGGGTGATAATTTCGAATGTAAAGGTCAGATATATGTTTCGCCTAATGATGAATTGAGGAAAGGAATTGTGATGGGTACTCATAGTTTAAGTGCCTATTCACTCAGGGGAGACGAAAATGAACCCTAAGTTACGACCAAAAACTTTGGTGGCCTAGCAGGTAGTGGGATATATCAAAGTTCGTATCCCGATGTTTGACTTGCTAATAGGTAAAAGTGGATCATAAGAATATCGCCAGATAATGCAACCACTCTTTGTACCTGAGTGGATATCGGAACACAGTACGATGAATTTTGGTGTTAAGGTTACCACGAACAACTAAGAGATATACATCTATTTGGGTTGTAGTGGATAGGTTGACTAAGATGTCTGGATTTATTTTGTCCGGGAAGAATATTTTTTTGAACAACTTGCCCAAACATATGTTAAGCAAGGGGTTAGTTGTTATGGAGTTCCAGTAACTATTGTGTCTGGTAGAGACGCAAGGTTCATCTCCAGAATTTGGAAATAAGTGAGTTAACCATGGGGACGGCCTTTTACCTCGGATGGATGGCCAGTCGGGACGTGCGGTATAAATATTACAAGAGTGTTGAAAGCCTGCATTATTTATTTTTGCAGAGCATTGGGATGAGCATATATCCTTAATCGAAAATGTTGCATGTTGATTTATTAGAATCTATTTGGGGAAACAAAGACTATTTCGTACGAGACTGTGGAAAGAAATAGAAAACAAGGTGATCGATATCCAAAAGAGAAATCTTACTGCATAGAATTAGCAGAAAAGTTGTGCTGACAAGAGGTGTAGGATGTTGGAGTTTGAAGTGGGTGACCTAGTAAATTTTATAAGTGTCACCGTGAAAAGGAATCATGCGATTTGGGAAGTGGATGAGGTTAAGTCCGAGGTTCATCGGACCGTTTAAAATCCTGTCTAGGATTGAGAAGATAGCTTACAAACTCAATCTACGTTCAGGATTGAGTTAATTACATAGCGTGTATCGCGTGTCAATGTTGAGGATGTATGATCCCGACCCTAAACATGGGATCCAAGATGAATAAGTTGAAATACGAGATAATATCTCGTACTAGGAGGCCCTGATTTAAGTGATTGATAGAGAGGAATATGTGTTATATTAATGCAGGTGGTTAAAGTTGGCTGGAAGAAAATCATGCGGTCAAGGAGGTTACCTTGAAACCCAAGACGCTAATGCGTTAATAATGTTCGCACCAAGTTGCAGAATGAGGTTTGTCCTTATTTTGAGGACGAAATTCATTTAAGGGGGGGAGCAGTGTTATAAAAGGCGCGCCTAGGCGCAAGGCGCAGCTAGGCGCACAAAGCGCGCCTCGCCTAGGCCTAGGCGCATCGCCTTCAATAAGGCGCGCGCCTTGTGTGCCCAGGCGCTAGGCGCATAGCGGGGCGGGAGGCGCAAAGCTAGGCGCACGATGTGTAACCGTTCGATTTGGCTTCTTGTCTTCACGTGGACCGTTGATTTCTCTTTTAGTATTTTTACCCTTTTTGTCTTTACCAAGTCAAAACACTTTTTTTAAGAGTAAAATATAAAACCTAACTAATTTGTTAGCAATAAAACACTTTTTATCGCTAATTGCTCACCAACTACGTTAACCTTTCTGTGAAAGCTGTTGAAGACAGAGCACACATGGCTAAATTAGGAGACCTAACTGATTTGTTAGCTTCACTTTGTATTGTTTATAAGGCCAAAGCTCAGTCTTGAGAAAATATTTGAATTTTTAGTCCCTATATTATGCCCATTCCCATTGAGATCGATCTTATTTTTAAAAGCATAATTTATTTTTATTGTTGGAAGCTTGTTAAATTAGAATGTTGGCATTTGAAACTTTCTCTAATGTTTAGAAGTTTGTTAATTGTCATGTTCTAAATTTTTTTTACTTAATTTTTATTATTTAATGCACTTTTATTTTTTTATTTTTATATATTTTAATATTGTGCCTTGCTTCGAAAAGGCGCGCGCCTGCACCTTGCCCTTTGCGCCTAGGCTCCAGGGACCTTTTGCGCCTTAGGTGCGCCTGCGCCTTTAATAACACTAGGGGGAGGGTGCGATACCCCGAAAAATACCGGAGATTAATCTAACCGCGAGTTTGATTAATTAATGGGGGATTATTTTATTAAGTAGCATTACGTTGGTGACAATGTTAAGGAGCTAAATAAGGGGGTTAGTGTGGTCGTGGGGGTTGAAATGAAATTTTGGAAAGTTAAGGGGCAAAAATGTAATTTTGAAAAATATGATGAACGGGATGCATATCTTTATTAAGTAGCATCCTTTTGATGATAATGAGGTGTTAGGGGGTTACATGGAGGGTTAGGGTGATTTTGGGGTCAAATTGTAATTTTCCAAAGTCGAGGGGTCAAAATGCAATTTTAGAAACTTGAGGGACTAAAGTGCAAATTGTTGAAAGTTGTAAAAGGTGTCACAATTGGAGAGAAGTCAGCTGAAATGTGGCCACCTCCAGCTAGAGTCTCGGATGACTCATGAAACCTAAAGATGAGTGAAGGGGGTGGGTGAAATTAAAACAAAAAGAAAATGAAAGAAGGTGTTGAGGGAAAAATGCAAATACAAGAAAGTTATGAACATGAATAGTGCGTGAACAGTAACTCCGTGAAGAACACAGCAAAAAGAGGAAGAAAAAGGGAGGAAAAGGAGAAGAAAGGGAGAAAGGAAGAACCTCGAATTCATTTGGGTATGATTTTGAACCCTAAATCGCGAAGTTATGGAAGAATTGGGTGGAATTTTAGTTGAAGAACATGTGACATGTGTATATATATTTCGGTTGTGTATGTATAATCGGGGATGGGGAATTTGAATGGATTCTTGTTAGAATCATGTTTATGAGAACTTAAAATGGAGAAAGAAAGGAAACTAATTAGGGTTTCGAAATTGGTGGGAGTTCAGTGTGCGTGGGTGTGTGTTTCGGTGTGTGTTCTTCAATTTGGTTTATGGGTATGGATTAATGTGGTGTAATTATGTAAATTGGATGGATTTAGGGCATTAAAACATAAATTTCGATGTGATTGAATGATTGAAAGTGAGGAAAAGTGATAAATCCATGCTCAATTATGGGATGAGTGTGCCCAGGTGTGTGACGGGCTGAAGGAGGAAGAAGACATGTGCGTGTGGCCAAGGTGTGTTAGTGTGTGTGATGATCTGAATAGTAACATGTAATTGTCGCTAAAGATGAAAAATAATGAAGCAGTTTCTTATCCGAATTTTTGAAAATAGTTAGGGTCCGATTTAGCTAAAGTACAAAAAAGAGACCCTAGTTATTTTTAAGAGACCTATGTCGTGGAAACATTTCAGATATTTCCGAGGTCGAGAAGGGGGGTAAACGGACGCGGGAAGTTTGAAACTTTACGGTGAAATTTAAAATACCAAACCAGCGCGGTTTTGCGCAAAAAATTTATGAGGACTCTATGATGCTGAGAAGTTCCATTTACCAATATTTTGGGTCATTCCGAAATCGTTTGCCATTTTTGGCCGAACGGGCTTTTAAGCGCTCGGTCTGAACGTCAGTTCAGGATTTTTGGGCGAAAATTTTGTAAAATACTTTTTAGCTCAAGAATGAATTCAGGAGGCTTAAAATAGCGTTTTAAAGTACTTTTGAAATTTTTCTGATGCCGAGAACCCTTAGGTGGCATTTTGGTAATTTGCCACCCGAAGAGAGGTATTTTGGTAATTTTGCGGTAAAATTTTTCAAAAGACTTTTTAGTCCGGAAAGAGTTGTAAAACACCTGAAAGGTTGTTTTGAAGCATATTTGAGGTGTTGGAGTGGTAGTGAACCGTCAGGGGGTATTTTGGTAATTTACCGCCTAGATGGGGTATTTTCATAATTTGCCATGTTGACGCCAAATTTTAGGGAACGCGTGTAATTCAGCGTTCGAAATGGTGGAAAGTGAGGAATGATGTTAATACGTTGAAATAATGAGATAGTGGCTACTGCTAATGCGTTGGTAAGCTAGGTTAAGGATCTAATTATTGGATCGGATTAACAAGATGTCGTAAGACGCTATAAATGATTAAATGGGAAGGGGTAGAATTGGGAGTGTGTATATGTGGAATGATTTCTAACGAGCAACGTATTATTTGACTAGGTGATGCAGCTCGTTGCGATCAGAGATTGCGAGTTGCTTCGGCTATAAGCCAATCAGGTAAGAACAATGTGGTTCTGATATGCTAATTCATTGTTTCGATTAGCATGCCATGTTGATGACGTATTGTTGAATTCTTGTTGTTATGACTGGTCACCGATAGTCGTTGTGACCGGTACACGTATATTTGAATTGTGCTGTTGAGGACTTAGGGTAGCATAATTCCCTTAGTCCGCCCTGTTGGTAGAATTTAGTGAGGATGATGGGTGTCCTAGTATGCTATGATTCGATTCGATTAGCATAATTGAAGTTGATGATGGCGTTGTGAAGGGGTTATCGTGTGGTTGTTGTGAGATGCCGGCAGTTATTGATAGCCGATATCTCTTCTCTTTGAGAACACTATTGAGGACTTGTGGCAAACTTCTCCCGAGTCCGCCCTGTCGTTGATGATGATGTTGTTGAGGTCGTTGTGTGTTGTTGTGAGATGTCGGCACTTATTGGTAGTCGACATTCCTCTTATGTAAGAACATTGTTGAGGGCTTGTGGTAATCTTCTCCCAAGTCCGCCCTGTTGATGATGTTACGTTGAACTCTTGTTGTTAGGTCTGAACACCGGTTGATCTTTTAATTCGGTATTCCTTGTTGAGCTGTGTTGTTGAGGACATAATGTGGAATAAACTTTCCCTTAGTCTGCCCCGTTGATGAAGTCTTGTTGTTTGGTTGTAACGTGGTTATGGAAAGCACTTCAAATGAGTTCTCTGCTTTTTGACAGTGTCTCTTCTATGTACTTGAGACTAAGATGAACATCCCATAAAATGGGACATCAATATGATGAGGATGGCCTGTGAAACATGATCACTGGCAAAGAGGATGTAAGGCGCGCGAGTCGAGTCTGTCATGTCTGGTCAAGTCTAGTCTGTCGTGTCTGAGTTGCATTGCATTTGATTTTATTTTGATGTTAATGATTTTAATGACTTGTATTTCGTTGATTTTATCTTTTCAATTTCCTATTTTAGTGTTCACTTGCATAGTCAGTCTGTCTGTCTGTCGGTCGGTCAGTCTTGTCCATGAGGAGGTGGCAGTAATGCTGTTCTATTGGGCCTTAAAGCCGCTCAATCTAACGAAAGAAAAATTATCGTTTGACAATTATGTTGATGTCAAAAATTTATCGGAACTCTTGATTCATTTCTATCGCTGAGATGATTATTATTCCTCCGAGTTTCTTGAATCATTTGTACACAATACTCCTCGTGTTGTCTTTACTGGGCGATTTGCGCTCATTCCTTATGTTGTATTGTGCAGGCTATAAGGTTGATCAAGGAGAACCTTCTAGAAAGGAAAAAGACACAAGCTAGAAAAGTTGAGTAAGGGGATCAGTTGTGTGAGGTAAGAATAGCTAGGAATGGTGGAATAAAGAATGTGTTGCGAGATAGGTTGATAAGAGTCCTACGACTACAGTTGTTTATTAGGTTGTATACTTTCATGTTGTTTAAAGACTTGAAAGTCTTCCGCTGCAGTATGATGTATGTTTGTAAGAAAATTTTTGTAAGGACGCAATTTGGAGCGTCTATTAATGATGTATGAGTATGAGGATGTAGTTGCTCTGTATTTAGCATATGGTTTTGAAAGTGATTATGGTTGATAACTCAGCCCGGTGATGTCACCTCGGTTGAGGGTGTCACACCGATATTCTCACAATTGCCCACACACAGAATTTCATCGTAGCTACTGCTGATTGTCCAACACACACACACACACACACACCCCACGGCAAGCCCCTCCTTTTTGCTGCCTATAACTTCGTACACATACAAAAACCATACACAAACACACAAAACATACACACCATTCTCATGCACACACATACAACACAACTACACTCACGGCTCCTTCACACATACCATAACTGTACACCCACCATTTTAATCCATCCACAAATACATATATACAATACACACATACATTCATACACGCACCACCCACATTCAACCCACAGTACATAACACACCCATTCTTCTTGTCCAATCCCACACATAACTCCCCTGACAGCCACCATAGCTACCCCTTCACGCACAGCACAAGCATGCCAAGGGCAGTCCCCCACGGCTGGTCTCTCTCTTTAACCAACAGCCCCTCACGACTGTTTCTATCTCTAAACCTCGCAACACCACGGCTCCTCTTTCTCCCACACTAACACTCACACAACCCACACACCTCTTTCACACTTACATAGTTCTAACCATATATAAAAAAAACTAAGATTGTAACACTGGAAAAATGCTTACCGAATCATCGAATCGTCTCGCTGGAACCTTGTCGGCAGATCTCTATCTCCCCCTTTCTCCAAGCACTCTTCTCTGGAAAAAAAAACTCTCTCTCTCTCTCTCTCTCTCTCTCTCTCTCCTGTAACCGAAAGAGCAAATTGCTCTTCAGCTAAACAATTTAAATTAACCGACTAAAGATATATCCGTGTTCGGGGTATTACTCAAAGGGCTAGCAAGTTGAGAAACTCTAGTACAGAGTAATCAGGATGATATGTGGTGGCCAACCGATGGCCTCCAATCATCGGGAATGCTTATTTCAAGGAAGGCTCATGCAAACCTACTATCTATCTCTCCCTCTCTCTCGTACCCTAACTTCTGCTTAGACCGCCCTTTCAGGGTTTTCAGTCTACCGGGCTTTTCATTTTTTTCTTTCAAGATGAATGGTTCAAGCTAGGAGAGGGAGTAAGTGAGCTTTGGACATGAGCAAATCTTGACATCGATATAACACCTCATCATTTTTTTAGGATTTGACTCGTTTCTAGTGAATGAAGAGTTGGCCAAGAAAAGAAGTCACGGCCTTCTCTTAATAATGTCCTCGGAGGTAGTGATCCATGTATTTTCAAGCATAAATATTTGAATTTGAGTTTCTTCAAAATTGAATGTCAGAAACCTAATGGAAGAATTTAGTTCAGAGGGCATACATAAAGCTGCATACAATATCCAAAAGTGATTCATCAATTTGGAGTTTAACAAGTATGAGATGAAGCAATTCTCTTTTGCTTTAAAATTTATATGCTCTTAACTTGTCAAGTATGACTGTTAGATTTACTGGAAATACGAACCATATTTGACTCAAACTCTAAATGGGACTTTTAAGAAATTGAATATTCTTGACTCTGTATTTCTTTTTATACGTCATCAGCCGCATCAGACTAAATCGGCCATCAAAAGGTAAGAAAAAACAATGACACGTTGACAATCAAAAGAATAAGTCCGAAAAAGGTAATATACAAAATGCTAGGAAACCCAATAAAGGTTCTGACTCGGCATCATACTCAGCTCGACATTGGGGAAGTCTTGACTATCGATCTGAGAGCTCACAGGTCTTATCTCGTGCCGAGGTGATTTGATTAACAATATCCTCTTCTTAGTCAAGAGTAGAAAGATCCGTGCCAAAAGAGATGTCTCAATTATGCTCACTTGGTGCGCCGATAGATATTCTGTCTTCAAGTTGGGTCCACTAAAAGGGTGTACTTCACCTTATTCAATCAAATCTTGGATAAGATGATGGAGGATGATGCAATTTTTCGTGTGATGACCGGCTCTTTGATAATAACCACAATGAGGTTGGGCATTGTATCCTTCGGGTGAAAGAACCGATGCAAGAGCAGGTGGAAACTTGACAATCGAAGCTCCTAGTAGGAATTGTTCAAAGACTTTTGTCAACGGGGTGTTTAAACGGGTAAGCGCTCATTATGGCTTGGAAATGACTTCCAGTGACACTACATGTTGAGACTAAGAATTTTTTTGTGTTATTTACACTAGCTAGCTTTGACAGAGCCTTGGCTTTCCTCCCAGTGACTTGGTATCCTCTCGACTTAATTTCTTGGGGTATGGTTCCCTTAACATCTTCAATTTGTATTAGGGATACCATCAGTGTTTTGAAGGAAAAATGATAATGTCCAAAAACATACTCATGGTACACCGGTAGTAAGTTTTTCCTTATAACGTTAACATCTTCCTCTTCCGATGGGGCGGTTAATCGTCTGAGCGGCCTTATTCCTCCTTCACATTATAAAGGTTGAGACTGAATCTTTAGGCTCCTGTTTGGTAGTCTCCAAGTTTCTTTGAGTAATATCCAAATCAATATTGTAAGGGTACTGATTGAAAAATTCTCTCACCACATATTCCCATATTTACACTCTTGAATCGTCAAGGGTAAGGAACCATCGAGCAACTACTCCGATCAAGTTAAAATAAAAAAATCTGAACCAACTAATTCTAGTTAAAGCCATAAGGAGCTAATGCACGCATACATCTTTATATGGATCCATGGATCCGTCGTCCCATTGAATTTGTCCATATCCGGCATCTTAAACTTCTAAAGGAGTCTATCCTCTGGGCTCACGTTAATGGTACTGAGGTCCATTGGGTCATCGATCCTACTCATCTTAACGATGTGGGATTCTAGCGTAGCCAAGTTTTCCTCCCATTCCATGGCAATAGTTTCTCTTTCATCATTAGATTCATATTGCCCATCAACTTAGAGTCCGGACTTTCCCTTTTTCTTCCCTTCTTTCTCCGATCTTTGGTTCCTCTCTGGACTATTTGTTTTGCTCTTTTTCCATAAGTAATCTTACATTCGAGGCGATTTTGGTATGTTAAGCTGCTAGAGCGGTGATGTTAGCTTGAAAATCCTTTTGTAGATCACCAAGGATCTGGACGAGATCATTGGGCTGAGGGAATCCTTCGACTTTTGGCATCCACTTAATTTTTCTGGATGCGTCCCAACACCAGAGCTTCGTACTGATGCTAGAGCTTGTTACCTTCCAAAAAGAAAATATTTGGAGTTTTTCAAAAATTTTGAATATTCCAAATCTTTTTTGTTTTTTTACTTTTATTTGTTTATTTTTTTTTAACATTAAGGAATGGAAAAAAAATTACTCAAGCTAGGAAACTATAGCCTAGATAGGACAACACAAGCAGAGGACACATAAACACACACCACCATATAAAACATTAAACCGACCAATTTATACCTGTACAGGAACTGGAAACTAATTAACCAGCCGATTAATATTATGGATTAACCTTCCAGTGAAGCTCGCAGGTTAACTGACCGGTTGGTCAGTAGGGTTATTCTGGATCTTTGAAAAATCTGTGGAAGTTTAGGGTGCTCACTAACTGTCCGGTAACTTTGTGGGTTAACCGAACGAGTGTTTAGTGAGTTGGAAGTTGGAACTCTGAGAAATTTTGGGAAGGTCAGGGTTTTGACTTACCGTCTAATAACCTTGGGGATTAACCGGCCTGTTGGTCAATGGGTTGGAAGTTTTGGATTTGAATCATTTTGGGAAGGTCAGGGTTCTGACTAACCGTCTGGTAACCATGGGGGGTTAACCTCCCGGTTGGTCAGTGGGTTGGAAATTTAGGATTTGAAAATTTTGGGAAGGTCAGGGTTCTAACTAACCGTTCGGTAACCTTGCAGGTTAACCGGGAGGTTGGTCTGTGGGTTTAAAGTTTAGGGCATAAGGCAGCCAGTTCAAATTTGCATGTATAACATTTATTGACTAATTGTCTGGCTATTAGGTCGATTAAATGGGCCGGTTAGTTAGAGTCTCTCCTTTTTGCAAGATTACCAGCTAGCTTATCGAATATAGGTTGGTTCGCCCAATAGGCCATAGTCCAAAACATGTATTCTCTTAGAAAAAAGGTAGAACACCAAAATGGTTCGGGAGTATTGTTTCTCTCTCAACGCCGGTGTAAGGTCACTCCCTCGGCTCGACTTGTACCATATACCTCCCACCCATAACTCAGGTAGCTAATAATTGGTGATCACCAGTACGTGTACAAGTCGTTTACTATACCAAGAAACCAGGAGTTCCCTTTAATATGAGGCCTTGGAGCTGAGGGTAAAATCGAATTCGCCTCATAACTAGGAAGTTCAAGGATTTCAACTGTTTCCCTCGAGTGGGTGGGTTAGGGACAAACGTGCACATGTGAGAGGCACAAAATAAGAGCACAATTACGAAAATTATAGAACATGTAAATGTTATACAATACAAACAAAATACAAAAGGCCAAAAAGCAATAGAATTTGTTTTCAAGTCTAGTTCTCTTAGTTTTTATCCCTAGTGGAGTCGCGCACTGTAGTGAATCGCCTCGGAAAAATCCCCTAGGACCTTGGCAAATTGGATCCAAGGATTTTAGGAGTCGCCATCTTTATTAATTAACCACTGGAAAAATAAGAAAAATCTAAAATGACTCTAAAAATGTCTAAAAGAGAACTAATATATTAGAACAAAGAAATGAATTCGGGGACTAAGTTATACCATAAGAAGGTGTTAGGCACCCGCCATACCTTTTTGGTCTCTACTTCATTTCTATTAATTTTTGGCAATTTAACAAATAACATATGCATAAAACAAACCCAAGTTTATTTCCATTTTTACAGTTTAAATTCGACAGCAGGGGTTAAATGACATATGTATCCTATCGTATAAACCGAAATCAAAACCATCGTAGTTCGACTCTGGTCCTACGGAAGGCGACCTACACTTCAGTCTTAGACTCGAACTAACAAAATGAAAAGTCTCTTTTATGATTTTTTTTTTCTACTATAACTACAATACGATTGCGGGAAAGGGAAAACTACTCTAGACTACAAACTAGACTAGAAAACAGTGAAATATAGCTCGCGAACATGCTTGCCTAGAGGACTCGAGGACACTTTGCGAAGAATACACGATGCAAGAGATTTGAGACTCTTTTGCAGTGAATTATAATGTTCTAATTTCTCTTAAGAAATGGTACACCACTTTTAGGAGAAATGGTATAAAAGCTCTTGGGAGAAAAAGCTCATCCTTTAAAGCATATGTCAAGGGCTCTATTTATAGAGGTCTGGGACGCCAGAAATGATAAAGATGGCCATATCAATACATGTTCAAATGATAAGATGGAATATTTGATAAAAATTACAGATTGACAAAAGTCAACTAACCGGTCGCTTTATCGAAAATCGGCGAGTTCATCGCATAATTTTATAATATTCTTTTTCGAATTTCGAGAAATTACCTGACCATAATTCGGTACTTATCACTGGTTTTTTAGATGGGATGTATCAGATTTGGCAATTATCACCATATTTAATGTAAATCAATCACTTGCATAAAGGATAAATCTCAAATAATTCTTAAAATATTCTAGACAAATCAAAATCTAGACATGTGGACTGGATTGAGCCGAATGGACTGGACAACTAGACTAAACAGCTGGACTGTACTAGATAACTGGATTGGATAGCTGGACTAAACTGCTGGACTAGACTAGATAACTGGACCGGACTGCTGGACTGGGCAACTGGACTAAATTGACTAAGTTATAATACCAAGCCTAACCCTTAATAGATAACTCTAATCAATAATAAAGCCAATAACTATTTAATTAAAAGTAACTACAAAAATAGGTGTCTACATAGGGCAAATCAGACTTATGCTTGCTATCAAGTTCATGCCAACACATAACCCAACCAGACCTGGCAAGGAAATGAACAAAGCTGGAGAAAACTGTCACTAGTTACACTTTGATCGACTTGGGGGGCAATATGGGTTGAACCAACCTTACACTCAGGCATACTATATCTATTTTTACCCCCTTCAGCATCCGCAAATGACAGTTAGTAGAGACCAACTGATCAATCAGGCATAATATCCCTATCTCTATAGGGCGACCTTATTATTCTAAGTCCTACCCAAACTGGGTCAACATAAATTTTCTTTTGACTAGAGGTCACAGTGTCCCTAACTTTGTTACCTTTAGTGGCAAGACCAGTCAGTCCACCATTGAGCATATAAGTTGATTCATTATGCATTACTGAGAGCTAAAAGTTGTTGATGTTTTCAAACTAAGCTTAATACCTAACTCTCTTAACACAGCTTTTTCTTAGTATATTGGCATGCCACCCAACTCAGTGTTCACATGTCCAAAATGAAAGATATCTTCCATGCTTAGTTCTACAGAACCCTAGAGGTTTGTCTTACCAAATTTGACAAAATGCACCAAATGGGCGGAGAGCCTATCGTTGACTTCATAGAACGATTCAAGCAAGCTAAACACATAGTCAAAGTCTACCTATTTGAGTTAAACATTGTAAATTTGACTCTAAATGGCCTCCATTTTATCAAAGGATCAAATTTGATGTGATGAAATTTAAAAACCTATTCAAACTAAGCGACATGGCCTTAAGATATAAGGAACTGCTATTGAGCAAGAAAGATATGATGAAGTCATCAAAAGGAATCTACTATAAGGAACTCAAAGCTGCAGTTTATGTTGTAATTAAAAAAAAAAGGCCCGCAGTTGAACTAACAGAGATCATTATCATTATACTTATACATGTAAGGCTGTAGTTCGGCCTGAGAAAGGCCCTTATTCTAGTTCAGCTAAAACGAAGGAGGGGAACAAGGTTTATACTTTTGACATCACTAGAGATGATTTAATTTTTTTTATTTGTGTTGAATAATATCCTTAACACAAATTTTGCACCACCAATACATGTTTGCTTTTGGATTAGATGAAAACTGAAGGTTAAAACCTCTTTTGAAACCAATTCTCCCTTAATTTTAATAAAGCCCTCATATTGTACACCCACAAATTAAAAAAAAAATTTAAATAAAATTTGGACCTTTTTAATACTACTAGTGGCAGTTAGGGATCACGATTGACCCATTATTGGTGGATATTCACCCTGCCTCTCTCTTGTAGTAGCGAATGTTTTTCACTTTGAGTGGTTTATGGGTAGAGGTGTCAAAAGAGCAGGGCGGCCCGCGGGCTGACCAGACCCATTTTTGGCCCGGGCTGGCCCGACCCTGTAGGTGAACAGTAGCGGCCCATTTTTTAGGGCTTAGACAAGGCTGAAGATTTCCAGAAAAAGCCCGGGTCAGGCCCGACCAGGCCCGAAAAAATAGGCTGGCCCGGTTTTGGTCCAGTTTTTGGCCCGGGCTTCGGCCCTTTTCTGGCCCTAAAGTGACTGGCCCCATGGATTTTCAAAATTATTTCCCCGCCCCCCCTCCCCCTCCCCCATTTCCCCCTAACGGCTATATTCCCCATTATTTTTCTAAATTCCAATTTTACCCCCCCCCCCCAACACTATTATAACGGCTAGTTTGAGAGGTATTTTGGTCCAACTTAATTTTTCTAACTCTTTTAAGGGTTTTTACACTTTTAACCTCCCCAAAAACTATAAACGGTTAGTTTTAAGAGGCATTTTGGTCTTTTGCGGACTTTCAAAAATCTATAAATTCACACCCTTTTTTTCAAATTTTTCAGACCAATTTTCTTGCTCTCTCTTAACTAAACATTCTACATTTCTACAAGCTTTGCTACTATTTACCTCTCCAATTACTACTCTTGCTAATTACTACTCTTGTTTACTAATTACTACTCTTGCTAAATTCTAATTACTAGCTACTCCTCTTATTCATTTGTTACTCTCTATTTATTTTGTTTACTAATTAGTAATTAGTGAATTCTTATTTATTAATTACTATTACCAAATTCTTTTTAATTACGAACTCTCTCCAATTTTGAATTACTAATTACTCTTATTCATTTGTTACTCTTTAATTCTTTTTAATTGTTATTTCTAATTACTTATTACTGCTCTAGTTTTATTTTCCAATCTAGTGAAAAAGTTTAGCGTGACATATGGCAGGAATACTGAAGTAATTGAAGCGTGGATCATCATCACAAAAAACACCACCACCTGCACAAGCACCACCACCACGACCATCACAAACACCAATCCAATCACCACCACAACCATTCGTTCCTTGACGAATGACTACAAGCTGTATGATAGATACCCAAGCCAATTGGGAGTTCAATCAAAACATTCCAGATATTGAATACACGCCTTCACAAGATAGCCCGCATTTTAGTCAAGGACGTAGCTTGGTTGGCGAAACTACTACTCCGTGGCATAATGTTAACCCGATGAGCGGTCGTGATGGAGAAGGGCTGAGCAATCATTCCGGTAGTCACCAGAAATCCAAAAGGTGAAAAAAAAGTCGAGTGTTGGAATCATTTCGATAAAATTATGGTGGACGGCGTCCGAAAAGCTC
This sequence comes from Escallonia rubra, assembly GCA_033065855.1. Lineage (NCBI taxonomy): Eukaryota > Viridiplantae > Streptophyta > Magnoliopsida > Escalloniales > Escalloniaceae > Escallonia > Escallonia rubra. Next base: position 62,589 of record JAVXUO010000426.1, read on the forward strand.
GATGTAAGTATTGTGCTAAATTATTTTCCTCTGGTAGTGGTAATGGACATCTTAACAGATATTACCCTCAGTGTGCACCTCGACAAGGCCACGTCGAATCTAGCCAAACATAGTTATCTTTAGACGGTAAGTTATTTATTTATAATTAGCAAAAGTAAAGAGATGGTTTCGCTGAATTTCTTATTCACGATGAACATGCCTTTAGTTTTGCCGATAAGGCTAAGCACTCTAGATATGTGAACACCTACGTGCAACCTTTGTACAAAAAGGTTCATAGAAAAACAACTAGATCCGATGCACTCTGGCAGTATAATGCTGCTAAAGCACGCCTGATCAATTATTTCGATCATTTTGACGGTAAAGTTAGTCTTACTTCTGATATTTGGCAATCTCCGTTTATTTTTATTACACAACAAGTGCCGTAACAGACACGCGGACAGCTTGGCCACGATCGCGTCAAAGATAGAAGTTGACGGTGAGCAGCAGGTGCTGACCATCATCAAGAGGACTGAACCCTGTACGACTTTAAACCTAGTCCCGAAGGACTTGAGGTAGCCAATTTTTTACCAGCTCAAGACACCATCACTTGCTTATGCCTCTACCCTCACAGACTTTATGATGTTGGGAGATGTCTTATACAGACGCTGCCCGGAAGGCATTCTAGCCAGGTGTTTGGGACCTGTAGAAGCAAAACAGAAACTCCAACTCGGCCATCATAAGTGTTGTGGCATCGACAGTCCCTCTCTATACCGTCGCCTTCAGCGCATGGGCGTCTTTTGGTCATCCATGGCCAAGGACGCCTCAGATATCCAGCAAGATTGTCCTGAATGCCTATATGCGTCGGACAACACGGAAGCTCTTGTAATCAACGTCCAGGGTGACTGGTGGCAGCCTTTCATCCAATACTTATCCCATGGGATTCTGCCCCCTGACCGCAGTTCAGCCCAGTCTATCAAACGAAAAGCAGTCATGTATTTTGTGACAGAAGGCGAGCTATTTCGTAAAGGCTTTTTAGGATGCACTCTGCGGTGCCTGTAGGGTGTCCAAGTAGTACAGGTAATAAATAAAGTGCATAATGGTGATTGTGGTGAGCATCAGGGCTATCAGAAGCTATATTCAGAATTACTAAGGTTGGGGTACTATTGGCCAACTATGGAGTCTGACTCCATTTTGCATGTCCGGCATTGCGAGCCTTTCCAGAGGCACGCTGACAAGATGCACACGCTGACGTCCAACCTCAGCATGATCCTGGCCCCTTGGCCATTTCACCCTTAGGCTCTCGACCTCATTGGCCCTATCCACCCACCACCTAGAGGTCACATAGGGATCATGGTCTCAACTGAACGCTTTACGAAGTGGGTCGAAGTCATACCTCTTCCGAGGGCTACGGGAGAGTTATTTCCAACTTCTTGCATGACCACATCATCTGTCATTTTGGCATCCCGATGTATCGTTTCAGACAATGATAAGTTGTTCATCAATAGAGAATTCCGAGCTCTTATGGAAGGGTACCACATCAACCATGCTACATCAACTCCTTTATATCCCCAGGGCAATAGTCAGGCTAAAGCCTCAAAGAAAGCTCTGCTCCGCGTTCTGTTACAGATGGTACATGACGCAAGTGGTTCATGGTTCGAGAAGCTAAGTATGGCACTTTAGGCTTATAGAACGTCCATGCACACAGCAACAAAGGCCACGCCCTTCTCCCTGGTCTATGGGGATGAGTGTGGTACCAGCTGGGATTGCAGTCGCTTCTACCAGACTCTCCTTATACAGCGGTCTCAGGGAGGAAGAAACTAAAATGGCAGCCCTTGAGGGTCTTGATGAAAGAAGAGCCAATGCCTTGCACTGAATAAAGACGTATCATGAGCTGCTCACAAAAGCCTATGAGAATTCAGTCAAACCATGGTCATTTGTTGAATGCAACCTTGTAATTCAAGCCGCCTAGAATTTACACACCAACATGTTAGCCCCCAAGTTCACTCTCAATTGGGAAGGTCCTTTCCAACTGCATCCAGCCAGAAACAACTTCTCCTACTTCCTCATCAATCCCAACGACGGAGAGATCATGGCCACTATCAACGTTTGATACCTGAAGAAGTATTATGCATAGTCAGTTACAAACTGTTCCTCGCCACCCATGCCCGCCTAAAGCTTAGAACACTTAACAAAAATAGCATTTTTGTACATGTATACCTTATCTATAGACTTGTAACTTTTGTATACACTTGTACAATTTTATTTCCATCACTTGTCAACTAAGTATCCAGCTAGGGGTGGGGAAGGGGGGACGGCCATTGGAAGCTATCTACACATGCAAGTCATTCAAAGAACAGTAATAGTTAAACACCACACAACAACAAGTACAGATGCAAAGAAAACATATGACTCCAATGTCAACATAATCAAAATGACTACAACTCACAGGTTTGCAGGCCACTATTAAGCTCAATGTCTACACGAAGATGCAAAGTACAAGCTATTTAAAGCAGAGGAGCAAACAACGATCCAACGGGGTTAGAAGTGTAAGCCTCTAATGTCTGCCGATGTGACTGCAAATCAGACCATCTGGCGTCCCAGTTGACACACCGCCTCTCCATCTCTGCATGCCGACCCTCCGCCTGAGTTAGCCGCCTCTTTGCCTCCGTAAGCTGGATCCACATCTCAGCAAACCCTTGCCTCCGCCTCCATCCTCTCCCTGGTCACCTCCATCCCTTCTGCATCAAGCACCTTCCTCTGACTCTGTAACGCTACCTCCTAGGCGCCTACAAGGGTTAACCCCGCCACTTCCTCGGCAATCTAACTCATCGACCTAATGTAGTCTGCCAACCAATCCAATTGGAAGCCAATAGCCATAAAGGGTGTGAAATTGAAAAGGTACTGTGATATGACCTCTGAAGTCCAGCCCGATGCTGGCACTCTCTCAAAGGTCACCAGCCACTCAACAAATGCGATGTATGCACCTTCAAAAATAGTGCACCTCACACAGCAACAGACCCAACAAAGGTCTGCAGGTGTCTCATCCTGATCATCTTTAACCGGCACACTACCTTAGTAGACAATCCAACACCATCCTACGGTGCCTTGTCCACCTGCCTGACTGAAGACCCTTCGTCAGCATCACTGGCCCCTGCAACCCTGCCGCCCACTGAGAGAGTGCTAAAAACCTCCACCGCAACTCTTGCGCTAACAACACTAGAATATATCGCCAAAAGAGTAGCACCCGCATCAATCATCAACCCCGATAGTGTATCCTGGGGAGGCTCCACAATTGAAGGATTCTAAACCTCATGTTGCGACGTTGGGACTATAACCACTGCCTGTGTAGCCAACGGCTCATCAGGATCCCTTGCCACAACGTCTGCCTCTGTACCCATCCACCAGTGACAATCGACATCGAACATCTGGGCATCACCCACTGGGCCGCCGAATAAGGCCTCTACTGTCTCCTCCGAGACAGGCTACGGACTTGACTGACTATCTGGCTCTATAATGTAACCCGCCGCCTGTGCCACCACCTCGGCCTCTTCGGTCGCCCCGGTGTCTGGCGCCTTAACCTCCTCGGTCACATAGTATCTACCACCTTGGCCTCGCCACCCGGCTCATCATGTGCCATGCTACCTCCATCATCGAACTCCTGCCAAGTAAACAAGGAAATATATCAGATCATAACCACATACAGTAACCTACAACTATAAAACAAAGGGAATGAAGAAATTCTAACTTCAGAGTCCGACTCCTCTAACAACTATCGTGGCCTCTTTGACATGTGTCCGCATGCAGTCGATGTACCCTCGCCTGCCTGGCGAGCACTCTCCATCATCCATTGGTAATGTTGACAGGAGACCCTTACTGGCCCCCGGTACCCTCGACACATGAATCGTTGGCTCCTCAGCAATGGCATCCTCTTGAGCGTCATCATCAGGCTCTCCGGCGCCCTCATCAACATCTCTTTTTGAGCCAGCCCGAAGCCTCGTCAATTAAGGCTGGCATTCCACACTGTCTCGCAATCAATGGCGAAATCAAGCTCAACCCCCTCTCACAAGTAAACACATTAACCCACTACCGTCTGGCCGCCGGCTGCGATAACCAATCTGCCCAACCAGCCCACAGCCGCTCCCACAATCTCACATACTCCACTGTCACCACCCCGGTCGATAATGTACCATGCCATGTCCAATCCTCAGTTGGTGCCGCCCATTCGTGGGTTCTATCGAGTATGGTGTATCAGAAGGTCGTATCCACACTCCATGGCCTATCATACCCACATGGGGGCTCCAGATCATAACCGAAGGCCAATGGAAGATGATCCAGACAATACCTTGCTACATAGTATCGAGACTCTACAGGCTTCCCGCCATTATTTGTCAACACGGGGAGCCACCCTAGGAAATACGATAGAAGCAAAGAAACTTATCTTGGTGCCAACACCCCTCTCCTAGCCAACGACATCTGAATGTCCTGCACATGTAGCCATGGTAGGGTCTCGTATTAAGAATGCATTGCCATACACAGACGTGACAAACAACGTCTCGTCTGTCCAACACCTGCACTAACGTGCACCTGGGCTTCCTGATGCCTGCCCACAACTGCCCCACATGGCCACCTGTCGTGACGGCCTACTTGGCCGCGTCACCTCACCCATCAGAGGACAAGGATGCACCCGCAGATACACCACCGGTCGAGAGTCTATATAGCATTCACATAGATATCGTTGAAGGAACATCCACTCCACATATATGGACACCTGATAATGCCCATGTGACCGCTTCACGTCATTGACAAACTGATCTAGGCGTGAAACAACATGCCCAGCTACATGGGGGCCAAATCAACCCGCCTACCCGCGCCATCCAAATGGCCAGTCAGAACACGCTAAGGGCAATGCCATCCTCTAGCGTCCCCTCAAAGACAAACCTACATGTGCATACATATACAATAAATCAAGGCTTATCCTATACAACAACATACAGTGCAGTGCATGGATAAGTGACAAATAAATTCTCAAACTACAAAATTTTCTCAAGTACAAGATTGACATACTACGCATGGCAAGACAGTGACAAATATGCAACATACATAAGGTACTTTCATCAACAGAAACATAGCCAAGAATGCAACCATCTCATATCTCTCATCCTTGTAATAAGGACACATAACAAACTGGGCAGAATCACCTAGATTCTGCCCCGACCGTACCTGCGCATCACCATCCATCCTCTTCATGTATCCTTTTTGTGTTTCTTCGTCTCGGCCAAAATGTCCAACAACTTCGTACGTAGAAAATGCTCATCCACGCTCAGCCGAAGCGCTCGAGCATCCTCAACCCCATGCATGGGCAATCTTGTCAGCAACAAGACATCAAGCAACGTCAGCCCGATCTCCCCAAACTCTATCACCAAAGTGTGTGTCTGGGAGCTCTACCTCACTAGCAATAATGTCATACCCGTCGTATCTCTGAATATCTCTACCCCCTCGTCGTGATCTCTATGACCGACATCAACCCCAATGCCCGTTACCTCTCAGTCTGTGTCGTGCACTACAAAATATAGTCAGACCACAAATCATATCCCATCGGCATCGCATTATGGGTCTTGAACACCACGGGCGACCAGGGCATGTCCTCTTTCTCGGCTAGCAGAGCCGGTATATACCTCGACGACATAACATGTGCATCCTCCTAACTCAGAGCTCGAATATAAGGTGACAACACCTGATGTCTCTCACCTATCGACAGATCATTCCGAGGCGCAATGAACCACCCATCAACCACCCAAATAGACAACTCTCTCGAAAACTCCTGATCCAGTATATTAGGAACGATCTCCTTCATAGCCAACAAAATATCAGTCATTTTCAGTTCGGGATCAAAACTCATCACCCTGCCATCACCAAATGTCAACGGCACCTCTAACCCCCCCGGCCGACGCTAGCACGGTCGCGGCACCATGAGGCGCTGGCGCGGGCGTGGTCACGGCACCACGTGACGGCTGCGACCGGCTACTCAATCCACCTAACAGTCTAGACCATTGCTTCATCCTTGTCATCTTCATCACAATCTCGGCAACCTTGGCATGCTTGCTCGCCCCAACACTTCGGTCGGACTCAACATGGCCTCAGGCAGCCTCGGCCACGGGGTTAGCCGCTTCCCCCTCATCCTTTGTCTTTTCCATCTCCCCAACCCCCCTTGGCCCACTACTTTCACCACCCTCCCCTTGCCCTTCCTTTCGACCGTAGACCCCCCTTACCCATTGAACCCTCTTGCTCGCTGACCCCTCCCTTGCATGCCGATCCGCCTTTGCTTAGCGCCCCGCCACCGTGACCGTCCTCTCTTCCGTCGGCCATACCGCCCTTGGCCATCCCCGTCCCCCTCTCTCCCCTCTCCTTCTTCCTCTCCCCATGGCCTTCGACCCCCTCTCCCCGCCGCCCCTAGGCCAGGGCTGAGCGCTGTGGGTAGGCCGAGTGGGCTCGGCCACTACTTCCCCCTGCCCCACTTCCACTTGGCCGCAACCCCTTACCTCCCTTTTGTGCCTCTTGGGAGGTCATTAGTCTTGTCATGATGGGTCTTCAATGTCCTCCTCCTTCTCTCTTCTTTCTTTTCTCTTCTCTCTCTGCTTCTCGAGTCTTGAACAAAAGAATAGTGAAAGACTTCTCCCACCTACCCCCTTTACATATGTGGCCCAAGATTCAATCTTGGCTACTCATTCAAAATCAAAAGTCTTTCCCCCTAAAATTTAACAACTCTTTTTAACGTGCACTCCTAATTTTCGCTACCGGCTATTTTTATATGCTACCTTTATTTGCAATGACGCCATCTTTTTCGCTATCAATATTTTTGCTACCAAGAATTTTTGTCGCTATCAAGATTTTCACTAACAATACTGTTGTTACTATCACTTCTGCTAATGTATTTTGTCAATACCATTATTTTCGTGCGACACCGTTTATGCATGTGGCGCCCCCTCAGGTCGCCCCTCTGCACACACCACATGCGGGGGGCTTATGTTCCCATCGTACCTTGGTCGCACCCGTGGGCTCACGGTGGGTCCCATTTTGCACGACAAGTCGATGCAGTCAACCGTCAATTTTTTAACACTTTTAACTAGTCAAAATATGCACGGTCAAGTCACGTGCATTTTGCTTTCTTTACACACTTCGTAATTAAGAAATTATTTTTTTGCGCGACCCATGGTCACTAGCACAATGTCGTTGACACGCCTCAAACTATGCAGACTCATTTGATGTCGGTCGGTCGATCGCCTCCCTCCTCGAGTTCGACGTGCCTCCCCTCCCCCCCTCTCGTAGGGTCAGTCGCCTTCGCCCCTTAGGGGTCAGCGGGTTTTCCCCCCTGGAGGTAGTCCGCCTTTCCCTTTAAGGGCTGTCGGCCTTCCCCTTTAGAGGTCGTCCACCTTCCCCCTTTAGGGTCGGCAGGCCTTCGCCCATGGGGGTCGGCCGGCCTTTCCCCTTGCGGAGGCCTTCCCCCTTGGGGGTCACCGATGCTTGCTCCATCTCTTGCTTCGGCCAAACGCTATGAGGGCGCGACTCGTGCGTCGTCTTCATGACGTCGGACGCCCGCTGTCGCCCGCAGCCACGCATCAGCTCCCTGATGCCTGTCACCCATGCCCGCGTGGCAATTTCACGTCACATACCTAAGCGAGGCAAAGTAGCAAATCCCCAGACTAACTCATTCCCCCGGTACGATGCCCACTTTAGCGACAGCCGTCGCCTGCACCCGTGCGCCACTTTCATGACATGTGCCCCTGGCACGCGGTATTGTCTCGCGACAAATGCCGTCGCGCCCGTGCACCACTCTCATGTTACGTGCCATCTGACACCACACTTGTTCACCACACCATACCCCCCCCTCCGTGGACGTTGAACATGCTTCGACCTACTCTCCGGAGTGCACAGCATTCCAAGGGGCTCTGCTCGCAGTGCTCCGGCATGAGGACCCTTCGGAGCGGGATAGGCTTGTTACCACATAATCTATCTCTGCCTGGGGCGGCTTGCATGACACTAGACATGCCTGAGCTGTGACCACGTCGCACTCACGTTACCAATAATTGTCGCCGCCTCTAAGACGATGACCCCCGAGTCATTCCGAGATGGGAGCAGATCTTTGGAAGGCATCGCGCTTAATCTGCCTAACAGTCGAGCGCATGGACCTTCCCTCACCACTGTCAGTTCTCTCCGCATCTCTTGATGCACCTATATGGGATACAATAACGACTTTGGAGCGATGGCTAAGACAAAGGCTTGCTCTGATCATGCCGACGCTGTGTGGTCAATCTTTTCAGACAGGTAGAGCGACGCTGTATGGGACATACAACACGAATATGGGAACCGACAGTCCGAAGGAGTACTGGTATTTTGTGGACCCCCTGGTGACGTGTCACTCCCAAGGGATGACACGGTGACAACTGTTGACACAAACATACTTTTGCCTATAAATAGAGGACCCTGGGCTTCATTTTTCACAATAATTTTCTCATTTGATACAGAGCACTTTCTCACTCTAGAATCCATAGCTATTGAATTCTAGAAAGAAAAACACAATTGGACATAATATTGGAGCGTGACTTGGACCTCAGCTTGGACTGTCGACTGTCGGCCCTATTCGTCTCAGCCCTCGTCTCCACAGCACTGCCACTCCTTACGGTTTGTCTGGGAAGCCTTGCTCTCTGTCCTTACTCCACCCTCATTATATCCCACTTTGTACATCTGGCAGCTGACTCGAACTGTATCTTTTGTGGCACCTCTACACAACTACGAACCCACTTTCTTTAGCATCAATAATCAAGTAATTAAAACTTAAAATCTATACTTATTTTCAATTAAGTGCATTTGGTACTGCTTAACTTATATCACTTAAAACATTAATTGCTGCAAATTTTTTAGTCAGGATGAACTTATGTAAAACTTATCAGTTAATAAGTGTGACAATCACAAGTTATGGTACAAAACTTTATGCAAAATGAATAATTATCACCATGATGCCGCCACAATCAATTTGTTGGCAATAATACCTCCATCACACTAGAGTCACCACCACAACCACTATAACCTTCTTTTACCAGCACACCACAATTATCAAGACCTAGTCGTTGTCACTACCACGACACCACTATGTACACCACCAAGATGGCACCGTCATCTTCACCACTCTACAACCGCCACACTGAGCTTTATGTTGTGATCCTTCATCACCAGCAAACTTTCAAACATCTTATCGTCATGCACCACTACCAACCACCATTCTTAGCACCTTTCTGCCACAACCACTACCACCAACATAACTAACATGATTTTGACAATAAAAAATTTGAAACAATATAGATAAATGTAAAATTTTGATAAAGTACAAATGGTGCATTTTTAGGGATTTGCTTTTGGTTTATTGAAGATGTTAACTTATTTTGCAGTTATAAAAATTTAAGCTTAAAATTTAATAATTTTTTTTAAGCTTATATTAAGCACTTCAATTCCAATTTTATTCAAAAATCCCGACAAAAGTGTTAGGAGTCAAAACTTGGCCACCCACCATTTTACCTATAGCTATTGCCACATTCGGATACAAAAAAGTCCGGATTATATGTTAAGCATTATTATTAGGAAAGTTGTCTGCTGTTGTTTGGGTTGTGAGAAAGTAGTTACAAGCCTTCGAATAGCAACACTTAACGGTTGCTAAATTCAGTTAATAAAATTTCTGTTAACACTTTTACCAATAATATTTAACGACCATTAATCATCACTATACGAGAGATTATAGATATCTTCGTGCAAATCGAGTAGCAACCAAAATTTATTATCATTATTATTGAAATTTAATAAAAACCAAACATGATATATAAGCATTTTAAAGTGTATAAACCAAACTTGTCCCTAAAGTAGTTGTTTAAAATTTAAAATTTTTGTGTGTGTTATTTTTTAAGAATGTTTTCATGGTGCCAAGTGTCACTATTCTAGATACCACAAGGTTCATTACCTTCATAAATAGTACTAGTTTCTGATAAAGTTAGCAATAAAACATTTCACAATATCAAGCTTGGGCTTTAAAAGTTATTGTAACTATCTTTTTTTTAAAATAAACATGTCCTTACAGGTAGTTATTTATCATTTAAGATATTTACCTTGTTTCACTTTTACAAATTTTTTGTGGAATGTCACTTGTTTGTCTTTTAGATAGATGTTATGTAACACTAGAAGGGGTGTTATACCAAAACGTCGATTTATATGGTATAGACTAGTTATTGTGACACATGCGATACGCGTGCAAAAATAAAGTTAATAATATAAATTTTATTTAAAGTAATCAAGCATTATGTATAAGTATTTATTGTCACATTCGGTAAAATGAATCTTAAGTTGTAAAAAAATAAGTTAGTCATGTGTGTGCAAAAATAAGTTAGTAAAATATTATCACAATGTCAAGTTTAGACTTTAGAATTCATTGTAACTATATTTTTTTAATGAATTTTAAATTATAAAACCAAACATCTTCTTATATGTAGTTTTTTGCCAATTAAGATTTTTATTTTCGTGTAATTTTTTTAGATTTGTTTTAAAAATGCCACTTATTTGTTTTGTAATACTAAAAGAGGTGCTATACCAAAAGGTTTATTCTATTTATTTTTGACGAGTCACCGTCGCATACGCGATGTATGTGCAAAAGTTAAGTTAACAGTATGAATTTTGTTAAAAAAATCAAGGATCACGTACAACCGTTTATTTTCGCATTCGCATGAAATACAATTTAAATTCTGAAAACCAAATATGTCAGTATAAATACTTATTTACTATTTAAACCTTTGTTTTGTGCCATTTACCGTGGCACAAGTGTTTCGTGTGCGAAAATAAAATGATTTTTATAAATAAAGCATGGTCTTTTGAATATATTTTGACTATATTCTTTGGAATAATTTTTGCACACAAAGTTAATGATATGGGCTAATTACACATATATCCCTGAGGTTAGGGTATAATTACAGGTAAGGACAATAATTTGGACAAATTACACTTATGTCCGTTGACCAAACGGAATCTAAAAAACCCTAACGATTTTAGTGAAAAGACTTTATTGCCCCCTAAGTTGAAACTTTAATTTTTTTAATGCCATTACATCATTTTTAAAAAAAATAAAAAGGAAGATTTTAATGCCATTACTCTTCCCCCTTCACCTCCCCCCCACCTTCTGTCTCTCAAACTCCTTCGCCGCTCGTCTGCCTTCCCCTTACCCGTCGCCGGATCACCCTCCCCCTTCCCCTTCTCCGTAGCCACACCACTCTCCCCCTCCCCCTTCCCCTTCCCCGTCGCCCCGCCCACCCTCCCCATTCCCCTTCCTTGTCGCCGCCCACCCTCCCCGTTCCCGTTCCCCGTCGCCGAGTTGAGTAGTTTGACCGTGCGACGTGATTTGACCGGCCGCACTCCTAAAGTTATCAGTCGTTGTTGTCTGCGGGTATGGAGATGTCGACAAAGGCTGTGCTACTGCCATGAAACATATTGAGAATTAGGGTTTTGAAACCCTAATTTGTAAATTAGAGTTTTGAAACCCTAATTTGCAAATTAGGAGGTTTTGAAGCCCTAATTGGTAGATTGAGACCCTTTGAGAACTTGCAGATTGAGAATAGACTGTAAAGATAGAGAACAAATTAATTTTAGGGTTTTAAAACCCTAATGTTTAAATTAAGGCTTGAAATCTTAATTTTAAAATATTTTGTATATAAAGTACAAGGGGTGTATCGTCATTTTAAAAATACGTATTGCTGACATCATTAAAAAAATACACTTTTTGGATGGAATCTTGACGGATGGACACTGCTGATACATTTTAAAAGTGTCCGGTCACGGAATGTTACATTTTTAAACTTTATGTCCTTGACTGTAATTACACCCTAACCTCAGGGATATTGATGTAATTAGCCCATGATCTAATGATATTGATGTTGTTAAAAAATTAAACATCATGTATAGCTGCATATTTTGACAATATTTTTCGAAATGATTTTCAAAATATTATCTTTTGTGTTAATAAAAAAATTTTGATACGAAGTGTCGAGATTCTGAGTGGATAATTATATGTTACACTAAAAAGTCCGTTCTTTAAATAGACAGACATATTATTACTATATACAAGCGTGTCATGTCATATGTCAGCCAATTTATATTGTTTTTGACGCTTTTTAACGGATTTGGATCTCCTGCTCATGGTTACAGGAGGGTGTTGTGGTGGGTATTGTGAGAGAGGGAAGAGAGAAAGTAACCATGGTTTACATCCATCACAACTGGTTCCCTCTCTCTCTCTCTCTCTTCCCTCTCACAGTACCCACCACAACACCCTGATTACAGCAGAGGTTCTAAATCCCTTTTTAACACACGTGTGAATAGCGTAAAAATAAGCAATCTCCTCGGTAAAATAAGCTCGGAGTACCCTATTCTTCGGCCACTATTATCAGCCCCTTTCTGGGGTTCTTCTTCCTGTAGTTCCTAATAGCTCTCACCCTCAGAGAGAGATGGCAGCAGGAGGAGGAGGAGGAGGAGAAGAAGAAGAGTTTTACCTTCGGTACTACGTGGGGCACAAGGGCAAGTTCGGAGTTGGAGTTCGGCCGGACGGGTTCCGGTACGGACAACTCCAACTACAAGAATGACACCATGATCCGCAAGGAGGTCTTCCTTACCCCCGCTGCCCTCCGCGAGTGCCGCCGCATCATCTCCGATAGCGAGGTCCTACTTCTCCCTCTCCCTCTCTCCCCCCTCCCTCTCTATCTCTCTCTCTGTCCCTCTAGCTCTCTCTCGCTCTGTCTCTTTTGCCCGCTCTCTCTTTGTTAAAATGCATTCTATTTGTTAATTCTGTGAATTTGACGAAATTTGAAAGGACGAGTTACTGGTTTTATGATGGGTTTTTGTGCTTTTGCCCGCATTGGATTGTATTCAGATTTTCCGCTTCCTCTTTGTTTGTGCATGAAAACACATTGGAGTAATTAGGGCTTTGTATTCTTTGCCTCTTAAGTTTCGATTTCTAGTTTTTCTTGTTAGTTGCAGTGATTGGATGACTGACCTGAAACATCTAGGCTTTTAATAATTGAGTTTTGAGGCACTGTTGACTTTGTACCACTAATTTCTGTTGTCCGCTTGTGAGAGTCTGTAGTGGTGTGTGGCGTGGAGACCTATTCTTTTTGTGAGATACCCCAATGTAGCTAGCTGCTTACCCGGAGGCCCAATTTTTGAATGAAAAGTTTTGGAATCCTTGATTTAGGCTTAACCTTTAGGACAGGGAGGTGGAAGGAATGCAAGTTTTCTTGGACGAGGTCACAGTGGTAGTGGGGTGCTCGATGAGTCCCTTTTATAGGGTTTTTGGGAAGAGGTTTAGTTTTCTTTTCGGTGGAAGAGCGTGCGGAGGGTTACAAACAGCCCTCCCCCCACCCACCACACATACACACACAAAAGAAGGCAGGTCTCTTTGGCTAGACGGTGGCCTGAGGGTCGATTTAGACTTGTGACATTTTGCGGAGGCAGATTGTGGTCAGCTGGTGTTGTATGTCAGAAAATGAATAATAGTGAAGCATTAGACCCCATTGTCCTGTGGCAAGTCAATTAGGATAACTCCTATTTGCTATGACAGGGCTCCACTATGTGATCCCAAGTGTTAGGGATTTGCTTTCAAGCTGAAGGTAGTTAGCGTTCATAGCCAGAAAAGGTGAGCAGAGCCCTTGTTCGCCTTGCTATTTTTGACAGGGGGAAAGAAAGGAAAGGACGATTATGTGAGTTTGGCTGAATTTTTTTTTTGCAGAGTCGGTGGATTCTTTCTCGGAGCTTGTTGATGACTATTTCCGAGGGCAGTGATGTAACTGTTTTTTTGTGTGCTTTTGTTTTGCGGTGTGGAGGGTTCTTTTGCCTCTTTTGGTTTATACTTTTATGTATGTGAGTTTTCCCCGGGCATTTTTTAAAAAATGGGTTGCTAGCAAGAAGCAGTATTTTGTAGTTGAATTTTTTGTTTGTTCCTGCCTATATCATGAATAGGTGGCAGGAAGTGGGGGCATTCGACATGTCTTTTTTCAATACCTTGTTTTTGTGGAGATTGTTTGGTCATATTAATTGTTTGCTTTCTATAGATCATGAGGGAAGATGATAAGAATTGGCCAGAACCTGACCGTGTTGGGAGGCAAGAGCTTGAAATTGTGATGGGCAATGAGCATATCTCCTTCACTACTTCAAAAATTGGGTCGCTTATGGATGTCCAGACGAGTGCTGATCCTGAAGGGCTTCGCATTTTCTATTATCTTGTTCAGGTCGGTGATGTGATACTGTTTGTCTTTTTTGTTTTGTTGTTTATGATGTTTCTATGAAATGACATATGACTCTGAAATTTATATTGCTTCATAAGAAATCTTATAAGCTTCAGCAATAATCTCTTCTTCGACGAACCTACCAAGTTTAGGTGAGGTTGAGTTGCCTTCAAATAATAGATAGTACAGGTCAAGGCTTGAGCTTGACAACAAGTCAGTTCATTATTGTCTCGAATCTTGTAGAATTCATCAATTTTGTGATGCCCCTATGTTTTTGATGGCTTGCACAGAAAACAACACGCTCATTTCTCCATCTAAAATAGCATCAGAGAGTGTCAGTAGTAAACAGACGGCTTTGTCGTTGTTATAAAATAAATGTTGTAGCCATTGATATTTATAGAAGGCAAAGTACTTGGCAGCCTGAACTAGGAGTCTTCAACGGGAATTGAGATTTTTATGAGCAAATGATGTTAATGACTTGTGCATTATAAACTATATTTGAGTTAGTTTATAATAGAACTGAATAGATGTCCAAAGCGCGGTACAAAGTGAATACTTATTGACCATTTGCCATAGCCTGACAAAGACAACTTTAAACCCCCCCCCTTCTTCCGCGAATAGGGAAAATCAAAAGATTCTAGGTATTGCGTCTACTTTGAAAAGGCACGCGGCTATGCCCTGCGCTTAGGCTCCAAGTGCCATTTGCACCTTCGGTGTCCCTATAGATAACTATGGGTGGGTGTGATGTGGCACGAACCTTAATAAGGGGTATTTAAGGTTGTCCTACATCAAGGTGGCTAGGGCTTAGGCCAATAGGAGTTTGAATTGAGAAGCTAGGGTTAGGGTTTAGGAAAAACAAACAGGACTTTAATTGGCTGATTTGGGTTGTTTAGGGTGCTGTGAACAGTACCCGTGAACAGTAATTTGTTGTTGTGGTGTATTTCTAAGAGGACAAAATAAGAAAAGAAAATGATAAAGGAAAGGAAAACCTTAAAGTCTCACTAAGGCCTTCTATGAGTCTCACCTAGAAGAGAATAAATTAAGTCTCACCATTGAACAGAAAAGCAAAGCTGCTTCTGAAAGTTCTGTAGATGAAGTCTCTATATTTCTGCTTACAATACTTAATTAAGTAGAGAAAAAGTAAAGACCTTTCCTACTACAAAGAATCTAGAAGATTACCAAAAAGAAGACTAGACCAAGTCCTAATAATAGAAGAAATCCTAAATATCTTTTAACTAAGTAAAGATATAAATTACTATTTAAAAAATAGTTCGCGGGCCAACAGCTTACATAATGTTTCAGAGGGACCAAAACAGAATAGTTCATGGACTCAAACAGCAAAAATTGAAGTATATGAACTATTTAAAAAATGCGGGGATAGTTTGAGGGACTCAACTAAGTTATATAGATCTTTTGAAAGTTGCGCAACATGATGCTTGCGTTCTCTACCACTTACTATTCCCAGACTGACCTAAACGAGGTACTGTGGGAATCTTGGGGGATCAGTTCAGATTATTTTTGGGGATCTGATAGTGTACTTCTGGTCTGCGGATGTTTATGTGATCAATTTGATCTACAGAAGTCGTTAGCTTGTGGCAAGCTTCACCCATTAGACGTCTGGAAAATAATTCTCAATATTTTGGTTTACTTGGCGCAATTCTGTGATGTACAGACATAGTATGCAAAAAATTATCGATATGGCAGATTTGCAAGCCATGATTTTTCTATTTCTTTCTCTTTTTTTTTTCTTTTTTCTTTTTTTGCATTTTAGTATAACTATCTGTTTTGTTTTTCTTGTGTTAACATTTTCAAGAATGATTTAGTTTTTTAACTGGGACTTCGAAACAGGATGTATCTCGATTTGACAAGAATGGTTAGAAACCAACAATAGATCAATCACTTGTTATCACAAGTCCGAGGTCCTAATCTTGGTCACCTCAAATTTGCAAATCCTGGATATTTTTAATCACTTAATTTTTTGAAGGAACCATCAATTTGCAAGCACCTCTAAAACTTCCGGAGTAGATTTTATATTAGTAGTTGTAAATTTAAGGGATGGTATTTAATCCATATTTTAGTATTCTGAACTTGTCAATCCATCTGCATAGTGGAGAGGACTGGAATCGTGAGTGGATGTTGCAAGAGCGGAAAGTCCATCATCTTATGAACTTAATGATTGTGGAGGAAATGTTAAAATCAATCTGTCCCTGAGTGGAAGACATCATATCAAAATACGGAAATCATTTTTCGTGAGTGGATGTTCATTGTTCGTGGAACAATCGTTTTTTGTCAAGATGGAACGTCTTATTATTCTTGCTAGAAGATTATATTGTTGACTAGCTGATTATCAGTGAGAGGTTTGTTCCGTCAACATTGAAATAGCTATTTGCTGTAAGAATGGACCCCACTTTGAAACTGGAATTACTAGTTGTGTTTAACGAATCTGGTTTATGTCTGCAAGGGGACGGAGAGAGAGTAATGGGAAGAATAATGTCATTAATAAAAGAATTATATGTAGCTATAAGATTACGGGTAAAACCAACGTGTAATGAAATAATGAGTTCTAGAGAGAGAAGCTCCTCCTCTCTAGAATTGTGAATCAGTTGTGACAAAAGTTTGGGGGTGGATGCCGCCGGTGACGGTTTCTCGGCAATCTTCTCGCTTGAGAGGTCCTCTGAGGGATCCTTTCTCTCGAGATTTCTACGGTAAACAGTGGCAACAAACGCATGAGATTAACAGTCTAGGAAAATTATCACCAATACCACCTAACCTAACAGTTTTTTTAGGATCGGCGATGTATACTGACGTTGGTGATCTTAGACCAGAGACTGTAATGGAGTCTAGCTGATTCGGATGGGGAAAAGGTCCTACAAGAAACCATAACCAAATCAAGACAGCTACTTGAGGAAATGCGACATGAAAATGGTGGATTGCGGAAGGAATTGTACAGAAATCAAGAGAATTGCTCAGAAAAAATGGCTGGAATTCAAGATCGGACAGTGTTGGAAAACGAGCAAGATGGTAGCAGTTTTGGGGTGCGTCAACTGCACGCGAGTACAAGTGTGAGGGTGACTGGCTACGTGCAAGCTTTGGTTGGTGAGAGTCATGTACACGTGGACGACAATAAGATGAGGGGGGCCTACAGGCAATGGACCAATGAAATTAAATCTTCTCTAGCGGGTAAACCAGGTGATTTCCAGCATTTTCTTCACTTAAACAGGGAAATTCCGTTACTGGCAATAATTGGGGGATGGCAAAAGAACCAAAAAAGTCCCTAGCAGTGAAATGTTTTGTGCGGTAGTTTGTCCTATTATGTTAAGGAAAATATATTGAATTTCGTCCCACCACAATAGATAAATGGAAAAAAGGTGTAGAATACACAAGTGAAAATGTTGAGGGGGAAATGCAAGCTTGGCAAAATGCCATTGTTGCTTTTGTTCTGGGAGCATGACCCCCTTTCCACATTATGAAAGAGTTATTAGACAGAAAATGAAGAGAATATGGAAATTTCTCTTTGATTTTTCTAAAATCTGGAGTATTCATTATAAAATTTAATTCGGCTAGTGTGCAAGGCCAAATTCTGGAAAAAGGACCTTGGTTTTTGACACCATTAATCATCAGACCATGGACACCATCAATGTCTTTGAAAAAGAGGGCCCTAGTGCTATATTTGTTGGAACATATTACCACAACTCCGTGTGCAATTGTGGTAGCCACAACTCCGTGTGCAATTGTGGTAGCCTAATATGCTGAGTAGATATGGAGCTCGATTGGTAAAATTCTGTCTATGGACAAAAGGAGAGACTAAGCTATGCAAGGATTTGTATGGATGTGGATTTTGAGAATCCTTAACCTGAACGTGTCCTTTAAAGGGCCCTGATGATAGCATCCTAATTCAACAAGTAGAATATGAATGGATGCCTGGTCAAACGTTCATATTATAAAAATTTTGGGCATCAAGTGGCTAGCTGCTATAAAAAGCCTGAAACCCAACAAGTATGGCAAAAGAAGGAGCTTGTGACTAAGCATGAGAAATCACTAAGGAGTGAGACTGAGCCTGAAAAATCAACAAGGACTCAAGGAGGGAGATTGAGCAAGGAAGTACAAATATTACTGGAAGTAATGGATTCTCTGCTATTGCCAGTGATGATAATTTGGAGACTGAGGAAGGAGAGCCCCCAACAAAGGGCTCTAAGGACCCTGGGCCATCTATACATGCCTCTCATGGATTTGAGGCTAGAAAATCAGAGAGTAGTATGACTGCGAGTAGAGGCAGTGGTACTATATTCAAATGACTATGATCTCCAGCTGGAATATCAGGGGATTTGATGACCCGGTTAAACAAGTTGAAGTCAAGAAGGTTTTGACACAGAATAATTTACAAATTGTGGGACTACTCAGAGAAGAAAATGAGGCCGTCACTACAGAAATGGAATAAAGGTTGCCATTTTGTATATAATCTCAACAATAAAGGACTATAAAAATTTGGCTTGGAAATAGCAGACAGATGCATGTGGATTTAGTAACTTGCTCATCTCAGCATATGTTTGTAGTTATAACGAAGGGGACACAAGAAGAAGAATATAGCAACAGTTACTAAGAGATGCTACTCATATTGGGCAGCTGTAGCTTGTGGTGGGTGACTTTAACGTGGTTAGATATGCCATCGAGAGGCAGGGGGGTGCTGGTTTTCATAGTAGAGATGTAAATGACCTAAGAAGCACGGACTCCGGTGCGAGTGCGGATGCGATACGGGTGCGGATACGCGGATACGTCTTTTTTCCAAAAAATAAGATACGGGTGCGGCTGGGATATGGCAAAAATTTATTAAAGGATATTATATATGTGTAACAATAGTAATGCTATTCTAGGCAAACAATAAGATAGTTTTTTAATTTGGTGGGCTGCTTTAGAAATATTGAAAATGCATAGCCAAATAAGCTAAAGTTTGTACAACTTCTGTAATTTCTTGAAAGTAGTGGGGCAAGTTTAAAAGATTGTCAAGAAAACAGGGTCCCAAACAAAATAAATAGAAAGTTGGTTACACTTACAAACCCTAGCTTTTTAACCAGCCCATCACTTTAACCTCAAATAAAAAACCAGCCGTCACCTAAACAAACAGATGACAGATCTGTCGACAAAGCCGAGAGCTGCGACAGCAGCTCTGCCACCACAAGCCCTCGCCGCTGTCCCATGCTGGTCGCCTCTGCTGCCGGAGACCGTCCATCGCATCTGCTGCAGTTTCTGCCGGAAGACCGTCGTCGCTACCGGCAGAGGTTCTTCCTTCTTCTCTTCTGCTTCTTCTCTTCTCCTTGTTCTTCTTCTTCTTTCACTCCTCTCTGCCAGAAAAGCCCTAGGTGCGTGTCCCAGCCGTATCCTTGGGGTGTCCCAGCCGCACCCGAGATCCAGAAAATTAATAAAAAATAATAATAATTTCGGACACGCACCCAGTGTGCACCCATGCCGCACCTGGCGCGCACCGGCACCCGGTGCCGGTGCTTCACCCAAACTGCCGCACCTGTGCTTCATAGTAAATGACTTTAACCAGTGCCTTTATCAAGCTCATCTTGAGGATATGACCAAGAAAGATTTTTCCTACACTTGGTGTAATAAAAGGGAGTGTGCAGGATTGACAGAGCATTACAGAATGAGGGTTGGTTGGAAAAATTTCCTAACTCACAGGTGGAAGCTCATGCTCCTGGAATTTCTGATCACTCTTTGTTGATCATCAAGAATTTTAAGGATCAGTATGAGGGGAGGAAATGATTTAATTCTTTAATTTGTGGATGAGACATGAATTTACAACTTCGCTGAAAGTTGTGTGGGATGAATCTTTTGATGGTGCTGCTAGTCACAAACCCTATACAAACCTCAAAAGATTATAGCCAGTTACAGCTAAACAAAGAACATTACAGCAATATCTCTGCCAGAGTTGCTACAAAATTCACATAAGTGCAAGAGCTAGAAGGTAAAATTATGAAGCAGCAAGGGCAGGCCTCAGTTAAAACGGAAAAAGAGCTGCAAGCCCAATATTACAATCTTGTGCAGGTAGAAGAGGCTATTTACTATCAAAAAGCTGGGATCAAAGATATTAAGTTGGATTTTAACACGGTTATTTCATAAGAAGATGCAAGTGCTCAGAGCTCACAATAAAGTACTCTTTGTTAATAAAGTGGATGGCGATCAGGTGTATGGAGCAAATGAGGTTCATGAGGTGGCTATTCAACATTTTGCCACTTTACATTGGACTCCAGCACCTTGTCATCAGCATACTAAAGCTAGACTTCTAGCTGCTCTTGGTAAGCAGTTGTCCTTTCATGATCAACGTATGCTACGTGTTCCAATCAGTGAACAGGATGTTAAAGAAGCAATGGTTTCACTCAAGCCTAATAAAGCTCCAGGCTTTGATGGATATAGTTTTCAACTCATTCAAATGAATTGGGAGGTTGTTAAGAAGAATGTGGTAACAGCTATGATGGAGTTTTTCAACAAAAACAGTAGGTTAAGCTGTTCAACACACTGCTTTAACCTTATGCCCGAAGTGCTTTGTCCAAATACAATGAAAGGTTGTAAACCCATTGCATATTGCAATGTGAATTATAGAGACATATCAGAGATCATCTGCGCAATCTTATTAGTAAAAGGCAGTCAGCCTTTTGGCGAATAGAAGTATCGCTGACAACATACTTCTCATGCAAGAAGTTGTTAGGAGTTGGTTATCACAGAGAGGGAGGTCAACCAAGATGTGTGACGAAAGTTGACATCCAAAAGGCATATTTCTTAGTAGGATGGGGTTTTTTGTTGTGGTTTCCTCCTAACTATGTTACATGGACTCGGTGTCGGTGTCCGGATCGGGTACGTGTCCGAGTGTCGGACTCGCCTATTTTCGAAATTCTAGGATACGGGGACACCGTCCAAAAGTTGGACACGGGTACGGGGACACGGCTAAAAAATTTAAGATACATAAAATACTTTAAATGAGATGGAGTGTTAAATATTTTTTTTACAAGTATTTATAAATTTTACAGAAATTATATGTAATTACTGTCCAAAATAAATAAGTTCTTTTATTTTTGGTTGAACAATATACATTTTGTTTTGATTTAGATATTTGTTGAACCTTTTTTATAAGTCAAATGTCAAAAAGTTGAAAAAAGAAAGTAAAAGAAAGGCTGTAAACTCAAAAGGCAGACAGCAAAAAGTAGACAGCAGACAGAAGACCACCCAGTCACCCACGTGACTCCTGCAGAAGGTATTCTCTCTCTCTCTGCTGTTCTTCTTCTTCTTCTTTTCTTCCTCTTCTTCTCTTCTTTCTCGAAGGTCGATGGCTATCTTCTTCTCTTTTCTCAGAGATCTTCTTTTTCTCTCTCTCAAAAACCTTCACAGCTTCTTCTTTCTTCGATCCTTACCGTCGCTCTCTGGCCGGAATGTCGACGTGGCGTATCCGTCCGGCAGATGACGGATCCGACACGGCTCCCGTACCCGTGTCGGCGTCGAGTCGCGTCGACACCGCCCCTTCACCCCAAAGTGAAGGGTCCATGTAACATAGCCTCCTAAATTAGTTGATTGGATTATGCAACGTGTGACTACTGCTAGGTTTTCCATCAATCTTGATGGCTCTATGAATGGTTATTTTGCAAGTGCTAAAGGGTTGAGGCAAGGGGATCCTATCTCCCCTTACCTCTTCTTATTGGTCATAGAGGCCTTATCTGGACTGGAGGATGCGGCTAAGCCTAGTTTCAAGTTCCTAAGTGCCAAGATTTGCAGATTACTGACCTGTACTTTACAGATGATCTGTTATTGTTACAGCTGATGAAGCTACTCTTATGTTAATCAAATAAGCCTTAAATGAATGTTAGCAGCTATCTGGACTTTCTTGAAGTATGAGCAAAAGCTGCATATATTGGTTGGTGTTGATGAGGAAACAACTGTGCATTTGACAAACATTATTGCTATTCCCTCTGGTACATTTCCAGTCGCATATCTTGGTGTCCCTCTGACATCTATAAAACTGCAATGCAAGGATTGTAAAATCCTCATTGAAAGACAGGCTAAGAAGATCTCCAGTTGGACAACTAGGTACTCATCCTATGCTGGCAGAGTACCTAGGTAGCACGGACACGGACACGGTGTCAGACACCGACACCGACGGGGACACCGGACACCGCAATTTTCAAAAAATTAGATTTTGGACACCGCAGGACACCGCTATTTTTTAATATATTTTTATTTTATATATATATCAAATACATTTCACAATCTAAAATAATAACTAAGTCAAAAAAATATTTCTGAAATGTACTGGATAAAATAACTAAGTAAAAAGAAAAAAAAAAAAGAAATAGAGGGACTTTCTTCACTTAATCAGTACTAATGCAAGAAACAGAGGGAGAAAAAATAAAAAGAAAGAAAGAAAGAAATGACTATTGACGGAGGAGAGAAAAAGAAGAAAGGAAGGACTCTTCACTGAAGAGTTCATAGAGAAAGAAACGATGGGGAATAGAAGAAAAAGGAGAAGGGATGAGGAAGAAGGATCTGTGGGTCCGCGACGGCGGCGGAGGACCTCCGGCGATGGCGATAGCTGCTTCAGTATTTGGCGACGGCGACTGGATTTGTCGGCCTCGGCTTCTCCGGCGACTGGATCTGTTGGCGACTGAGCTCCGGCGACAGCTCCGAGGCGGTAATGGCTCAGAAGGGCACCTGTGAGGTGAGTGAGAAGGAATCGGCCGTGAGGTAAGAGAAGCAAATGGTCCGACACTGCTCCACGCCGTGTTCGACACGGTGTCGGAAAATTAAAAAATAAAAAATAAAAAATTCTGACACCGATTGGCGGTGTCCAACACATGTCGGGCGGTGTCCGGAGGATGTCGGGGTGTCCGTTCGTTTAGGACACCAAACCTCCACCTAGGAGAGGTGTCCGTGCTTCAAAGCAGAGTACAATTGGCTGTCTCTGTGCTTATAAGCTTGCAGGTTTACTCTAGTGTACAATTTTCATCCTCCCCAAGAAGATAATCAAACAATTGAGGTCAAGATAATAGCATTTGTTTGGCATGGTAAGGACATGAAGTGCACTGGAGCAAAAGTGGCTTTGAAAGACATTTGTCTACCCAAAAAGGAGTGATGTCCAGGGCTTAAAAGGGCTGGAGGAGTGGAGTAAAGCAGCCATTTGCAGACATCTTTGTGACCTTGCACATAAAAAAGGATCCATTATGGGTAAAGTGGTGTCACATATGCATGATTAAAAAGAGAGATCTTTGGACCTTTAAACCCCATAGGTATCTATCATGGACTTGGTGTAAGATTCTGAGACTTAGAGAGCAATTTCAACAGTTCATTACCTATCAAGTGGGTGATGGTAAAAACACTTGGCTATGGCTTGACAGATGGATGCTTGGAGGTCCACGAATTGACAAATAATGGCCAAACAATTATCTATGACTCTGGACTAGAGCTTGATTTTGAAGTGGCTGAGATTTTCAATGGTAATAGTTGGATTCTTCCTCCCATTAGATCTCAAGCATTGAGAGAATGAACATATAACTAAGAGCTATGCCTATGCTTAATCCTGATAACGCAGACCAGGGTGCGGGGGATTTGCATCCTAGTGGAAGGTTCTCTACTAAAACAGCTTGGGAGGCCATAAGAACTAAAACGGCAGCCGACCTTGGTGGAAGATTGTATGGTCTACTGGGCATATTCCAGAATGTTCTATGATTCTGTGGAGGCTATGCAAAGGACGGTCGATAACCAAAGCCTAACTGAAGAATTGGAACGTCACAGAGGATGATTTTTTTGGTACAAATCATACAGGATGATTGGTGCCCTTTATGTCATACACAACAAAAGACTGAAGCTCATCTGTTTATGCAGTGTTCTTATACTAAAATACTATGGAGACCGTCATGGAGAAATTCAAGTGCTGTACCTCTACTCATGGAATCAGTTGTTTCATCATGCTACTCAACACTTCAGAGGCTAAAGCTTTAAGGCCAAACTATGCAAATTAGCAATAGCTGTGACAGTTTATGCAATTTGGCAGGAGAGAAGTAATCGTGTCTTTGAGCACAAACAGAAGGATGTCAATGGCTGCTTGCATTTTATACGGCATTGAATACAGTTTCGAGATAACAGCTGGAAAATGGCCCCCTCTCATCTACTTAACAGAGATCTATCTTTAGCTTGGATTATCCCTACTAATGTGCTGTTGGATTAAATTTGGATCGAGGAATGGTAGATATTATAGATACCAATTTTTGTATAGTGTATAGCTCTGAAGCACGGACACCTCTCCTAGGTGGAGGTTTGGTGTCCTAAACGGACGGACACCCCGACACCCTCCGGACACCGCCAATCGGTGTCGGAATTTTTTTTTATTTTCCGACACCGTGTCGGACACTTCATCGAGGAGTGTCAGACACGGCAATCGGCAGTGTCGGAACGTTTGGGGCTACTTTGCAATTTTTGGAACTAATTTCGGGGGTCAATCTGTAATAAATAGAATATGTGGGGTTTTTTTACAAAGCCATTACCATCTGCTTCACTCACCTCACGGGTGCCGTCTCCTTCCCTCTCACCTCACGAGTGCCCTTTTGAGCCATTACCGACTCGGAGCTATCGCCGGAGCTCAGTCGCCAACATTCCGAAGCCAAAGCCTACAGATCCAGTCGCCATCGCCATTGCCCGAGCTCACTTGATGGTTGCCGGAGGTCCTGCGCCGCCGTCAAGACCCACAGGTTCTTCTTCCTCCTCGTCTCCCTTCCTTCTCTGTGGTGTTGTTTCTTTCTTTTCTTTTGCTTTTTCTCCCTGTCAAGAGTCGTTGACTCGTTTCTCTCGTTCTTTCTTTTTTTTTGACTTAGCATTTGTACTGATTACTAGTGAAAAAGTCCCTCTCTTTTTTTTTTTTTTTTGACTTAGTTATTTTGGCCAGTACTTAATTTCAGAAATGTTGTTGTATTAGTGATTTAGTGTATATTTATTATTACTTGTATATTTATTATTGTTTGTTATTTTAGATTATAAAATGTATTTGATATTTATTAAATATATATATAATAAAAATATATTAAAAAAATAGCGGTGTCCTGCGGTGTCCAAAATCTGATTTTTTGGAAATTGCGTTGTCCGGTGTCGGTGTCGGTGTCGGACACTGACACCATGTCCGTGTCCGTGCTACCTAGGTGTATAGTTTGTTTGTTTGTTTGACATTGTACACATTGGTTTTGAGCTTCAATGTAGTGCATGGACTTTTGAACAAAAATAAAGAAAAAAAGAATAAGATCAAGGGAGATAGGAATGTGATAGAATTTATGTGGAACTTTTCATGTTTGTGTCATCTTCGGCCATTTAGTATTCAAGAATAATACCTGTGACAGTAAATAGCTCTCCCTTTCAATTTTTGCAACTATCTTCTCTTCCTCACGATTACCATTCCTCCAAAAAATCTCTCATCTCCTGCAACACTTGAGCCATCTCTTTGTTCATCGTCCTCTGAATAGAGGACGGAGGAGCTTATCCTTTTGCCACTAAATTTAGCTAAGGACCTTCTTTCAGTTAAGTTAGTAGCGTCTTATCTTTTGCATAGATGGGTACCCAATGAATGTTACTTAAGTGCCCGAGGATTTAGTTGTCCGGATCTTTGAAAATTTTCACAAAGCAGCACGGCCAAAAACTTTCAGAGGACCTGGAGAATGTCTGGAGTTCTATATTTTTGCATCCTGGAGGGCATACAATTGATAAGGTTTGCGGTGATAACAACTGCATCTTGCCAAAGAGGTTACAGGGACTAAACTATATGGTCAACATTATTGAGCGTGGCAGCAAGCTGTCTCCATAACATTCTGAGCAGGATTATCCACACAAATAGTTTCATGTACTCTATACTGCTCAGCTCTTAAACACCGCTTCTATTTGGTTCGGTTATCTTACCATTACGAATAATTTTAATGAGAATCAAGTTTGAATGACTGTTGGTTACCTTTAACATCAGAATGGATGAGCAAGAAATAAGCAGTGCTCCTGTTACAGTATTAGGATAAATTCAACAAAAAAGCAACCGTCAAATATAATTGGGAGCCTGAGGCACCTGGTAACAGGAGATCTCACCTTCTTTCAGTTGGTACAATTACTGTGAACTCTACTATTGCCAGTAAACAGGAGGACTGCATATTTTTTAGTTTAGGAGGTGAATTTTTTGTCTAGAGATTTAGTGGACAGAATGTCGGAAAAAGACGAGCAACGAACAAAACTTTTCTTGAAAGATGTCACAGTGAACCATCAGCTGCACGAAGGTTATCGCTGGAAAATAATGGATGAAAAAATTAGGACGTTCTCTCATATGAGTGTTGGCTCCAGAATGAGTAATGCATCGGATCTAACTTAATAGAGGTTGAGACACTAAGCTCACTATCTAATGTCCTGGAATGAAATCTTTTCCAAAGCAATACGATATACATAAAAAAAGTGAAATCTGGAAATTGCTAGGTTTAGGGACAACCAAGATTGACCATATAATGGTGGTACGAGTACGATGCTCAGTGGCCTCATTCAAGTGTCTAGATGAGCCACCTCCAAGCTTTCTTGTAATACATATTTGCAGCTTCAAGCAACTCATCTGGTATGACAAGGTTTTCTACCTATGACCTACTCTCATTCAACAGACTCTCCATCGGTAAAACAG
This sequence comes from Escallonia rubra, assembly GCA_033065855.1. Lineage (NCBI taxonomy): Eukaryota > Viridiplantae > Streptophyta > Magnoliopsida > Escalloniales > Escalloniaceae > Escallonia > Escallonia rubra. The sequence continues at coordinate 89,547 of JAVXUO010000426.1, forward strand.
GCTGCGCAAGCTCTAGTTAATGTTTGAAGTCATGCGAGTGTGTCTCTCTGGAGATACAGTGTGAAACACAGCCATGCATCGACTCTTCTCCTCCTCTGCAGGAAATGGTCCTGATAAGTTCTTGAGTTCAAATTTGACTGTACTCCGTGTTAGGTTAGATAATAGCAAAATAATAGCAATATCTAGGGCTATCGGCCTGTAAATCCCTGTTGTTACTTACAAACCCAATTATGAGCTGTTAAACTCTGATGATTTTGGGCAATTTATCCGTCCCCACCCCTCTTCTCTTCTCCCTCTATCCCTATCTGTGATTTTGCAGGAATTTGGGGGGGGGGGGGGGGTGGTTTCTGATGGTTAATTTTTGTTCGACTGGTATCGATTCTGGACAGTTGAAACTCCTGCACACGAGTATTGGATTAAAGTTACTAGAAGATCTATAACATTAGTTTTTGTCTTGCTATCTATGGTCGATGGTTAGTTATTTTACTGCACTACTGCAGTGAGCGTGCTTTCTTTACATCATCTAACTCAAAACTTTTTCCATTTGGTTGCAGGATTTGAAGTGCTTTGTTTTCTCTCTTATATCCCTGCACTTCAAAATCAAGCCTATTTAGCAAGGATTTTGACGGCTGAAAATTCTGCTCTTTGTGTCGAATAGTGATATGTTTCCCACAGCATGCCCGTTCGCAGATATTGTTCGTGTTTTGTAAAGGTTTTGTACCTAAAACTGGAGGAATGGGTCTTACATCCAACTTCCAGATAATTGTTACGTTGACGGAGTGATAAAACTTATATTAATGGACTGTTAGTTCACTTTTCATTTGCCGCGTATATTGGGACCTGAAGAATTGGTGAGTGCACGCTTGCTGGATGAGACTTGCATGAGTTGTGGTAACAGTGTGGAGAGAGTCCAGCATCAAGGTAAAATGCCACCAGGTGTCCTGCTTATTAGGACCTTTTTCACTTTGATCCTTTTTTGCGAAAAACATGAGATTTGCACGTACAAAGAGTACTCACAAATTTCTGTGGTTTATGTCCCATCTTTCTTTCTGAGTGACCACGTAGACATCTCACTGTATTCAAGTTTGAATCGTTTAGTGCTGCATTAATTGTCATCAGCAGGTTCAAAGAGCAGGGTACCTGCTCCATAACTAGTTAACGCACTCCGTACCAAAAAAAGGAAACAGAAAGGATATCACATTTTTGTTTTTTGATAAAGAGAGAATTGAATAGATAATAAAAGTGTTTACAGAGATTGCCATTACAGTGGCGCTACAGAAACCATGAGGCATATAAACAGATACAAAGGGAAAACAACAAAAGAGACAAGTGACACCAAAATAGAAAGATTGTGCAAAAGCGAGGGATCACAAAATGACGTAGAGAGAGAGAGAGAGAGAGAGAGAGATCTCATTGCAGCATTGTATCATGTACCCAGTCTTGATATACAGAGATACGGGCATGAAGGAAGGGCTGGGAGAGAAAATATTGTGGTTAATAGGTTGGGCGAGCAGGGACAGACCAAAATCCGAAAGGCCCAAAATGAATTTAGCTAGATTGATGGAAGGCCTCGTGGGGTGTTGGTCGTGAGAAGGTGGGCCGGTCCAGTGAATAAGGGACTGGGCGGGTGTTGTAGTAGCATGGCCGAAGGGACATGTGTCTAGGGAGGAGCTTGCTTCGCACCGAGATGAAGGAGTAGGTACAAGCAAATCTGATGAAGATTGAGGAGAGGAAATGGGTAAGATTTGTATGCAAGTGGTTGAGAGGAGATTGTCACCATCATGTAGATCCGAAATCTTTTGCTGGATTTGATTGTTAATTGGAAGGAGATTATCCAAATCTGAGTCAGGGATTTTGGTCAGTATGTAAGACAGAGCCAAAGGGGCTGACGTGGCCAGGTGAGAACCATGGGAGCTGGTAAGAGACCCTATGCCGGTGGCCTCTTCTTCCGACGAGGGAGTGTCGTTTTCCGGCTTGGTAACGGCATCATCAGATAGAATAAGGTGAAGATCCTCTGGTAGGGTACCCATGGAGCTACTGATGGATTCATCGGAGATGGAAAAATTTTCTGAGCCGTTACCCATATTGAGAAAATCAACTGCAGGTGGGACGTTTGGGAGGGCTACATCCATTTCTTGGGGAAGATTTAGTGCGCCTTCTTGGGGAAGATGTAGGTCGACTTCGAGGATGCCCACATCAAGGTTAGAAACATTGTCATCAGAGTGTGGCAGATCCATCATTTCATCATCAAGAGGAAAGTGGTTTCCAGCAGGATCAATGGTACTGAGAACAGGAGAGTTAGGGGCAGTGTTATATACTTCATCATCACTGTCATCCGTTGATGGTCCAGGCGAGAAGGCGTCATGCATGTGTGTTAACCCCAGGCCATGACCGGAATGTGAGATGAACACACGAGAGGTGCGGTTCCAGTCAGAATTGGGGAAGGCTCTAAGTGTTCTAGCAAACATGGGGTACCCATCAAGAATGAAGGTCTCGTACAAATTTGGACCCGGAATATGCTCAGTACGACGGGATAACAATTCGACGACGTCCAGAAGAGAAGCATTGCAATGAGTGTTCTCATGTCCGATGCGACCGCATCGAAAACATGCCATAAAAACTCGTTCGTAGGTGCAACGGAGAATCTGAACTCCCATATTGTCGAGCAGTTGCAAGAAGATGGCCGGAAGGAGAGGAGCATCAAGGAGCACCCTAATTTTAATTCGAAAATAATCCCGGTTTGTAGTTCTGCGCTCCGACCAGTCGATCTCAAGGAGAAGTCCTGCCGCCAAACCGATTTTTTCGGCCAGGGAGTAATGGTAGCAGTCACTGGGGATATTTGTGACCTGCATCCAAAGATCGACCGATTTGAACTTGACAGTGCGGTAGACAACATGCGGAAACCATTCATGTAGGACTAAAAGAGCTCCAAAAAAATTCCAGGGTCCATTGGCGAGCATTGGCGAGCATCAGGTGGGCATCCGAGAGTACCGAAAAGTGAAATAGGAAAAGGTTTGGCACCTTAGTAACCTGCACAGGTCCTTGAAGTACCCAACAAGAGTCGACTCTGTTTTGGATCTGGGTTTGAGAGAAAGTTCGAGAGTCTTGGAATTTGCCAAGAAGCACAAATTCTTTACCAATTCTCTCATTTTGAACCTGATGTACATTCAGGGGAAGAATGTAAGTGCGCATGTCCAAGGCGTTGTCTTCATGCAGATTTCCATCCCGAAAGTAGGGGTCCTCCATGAGTGAAAGCGGAAGCTGTCTATTTGACAAAAGGGCAAGCAGAAGAAATATATATAAGGGTTTGGAAGGTCAAAAAAGGACAGAAGAAGACAGAGTAAATAAGTGGGAGGGAAGTGCTGTGTGGTAGGGTTCAAAGAGGACAAAGGGATAAATTTAGAGAAAGAGAGAAATTAAGGTTGAGGAAAGGTGATAGGGACAGAGGAGAGTTATGCAGGGGAGCAGAGAAGCATGGAAAGGTACGTTTGTTGGGAGTGCAGAGCTCATAAAGATGGGAGAAATGAGCCTGAGAAGGTGGAAGCAGACTGGGAGATTAGTAAGGAAGGGAAGGGGAACCTGGAAAAGAGAAGTTAGGTGAGATGGGGTGGGAGGAGAGAGAAGAGAGGATTTCACCATGCAAGACGACATGGCCTATAATGACTGTAAGGATATCACATTGTAGCCTAAACAAACATGGTTTCTGGACCAAGTAGCAAAAGGTTGTTGCGTGATATGCTGTTGTATGCTCATCTCAAGTTTAGGAGACTGCCATAGGTTTTTACCTTTTTCGAGCTTCCTTCTGTAGTCCTTTTTTTTTCCCCCTCCCCTGGTCAATTTCCTAACTCTCGATTACCTTTTGCAGCCTGCCAAGCGCTTACTCGTTTAGCTAATGTCTGGTGGTCTGGTTAGCAGAAAAGGGCATCATGGTACGGAATAGAATTGAGATTTCGATTCCAACCAAGTTCGAGCGCAAATGGATCCTCAGTTTACTAAAGAAATAGTATTTGGAGACCAACTGTTGCGTGAAATCTTGGACCACCACCTCACCCCGCATGCCACAACTGGTTCGTGCAATCAAGTAACACTGCCGCAGCGTAGGCCCGTCTAGCCGCAGAAGTAACACTGCCTTACGATTCCGTAGTTAGTGCTATGGTGTCCACACCCTAGGTTATGTTGTATGCGATGACCTTATAGCATGCAATCAAGTCTTAGATTTACCGGCTTGAACTCAACTCTAGGCCTCCTTTTTAGTGGTTGTCTAACACCACGTCATTTGCTTACGTGGTGTTAGACATCCACTCAAAATGTAACACATAGGCCATTTTACTAGTGAGTAGGCCCTCCATTTAGCTGGACTGCAGTCCTTAACCCTGGTTATCCAAACTAAAACTAAATCTCTAAGGATGAAATTTGAATTTCGACGAAAAATTTGAATATTCCGCCCATAATTTCAAATGGAAAACTTGCTCAATTTAGGAGTATATTTTAACCTTAATTTCTGTCTTCATTCTTACCTCATTTCTCTTGTTATCTCCATTCTTATATTTTTTCTGTCCGGCCGTCATGCAAGACGGTAATTCTAATCCGTCGAACTTTTGATGAGTCTCCCCTTCCCCGTACTACTTTATGTATATTATTCTACAAAGTACAGTCCTACAAAACAATACGAGAAAGGCCATTAGTTATTCAGAGTGTGCCAATAGGACTGCTCATTCTTGCTAATTTGACACGGTTGTAAAAAGATTTTAATTTTTGTGGTGAACTTTGAGTATAGTGTGTGTGCGCGCGTGCGTAGAGGCTAGTGCGTCTTAGGTGCTTGCATAGGTGGGGATATCGATCCTACGGGATGGTATGTCATTGAATTTTTGTTTAGTGCTAATAGCTTGTTCTAACCTTTACCCACTGTCACTCAGTTGCGGCCTAATTCTATGTATATCTCTTATTCCCAACAAGAAATAAAAAAAATGGGTGATAACTAGGGAAAGAGAGTTCTAACTTTGCTATTTTAGTGCGTGATGATTAGAGTAAAAAAGGTCGAAAGAAAACTTACCTTTCCGTTTCACTTTTGAAAGGAAATTTTTTTGGCTTCCAACGATTGTTCTTTTTAAAAAAAAAGTTATAGTATGTTGCAAGCGTCGACGAAAGCATTGCCAAGGATAACATTTAGTGAGCTATGGTGGCATATGCTCAAAATTCGTTGATTTGGATGTCTTAGCGATGTGATGCTGAGTATGACAACACCTGAACTTGGTTTTGGTTATCTGATTTGATTTGGATGTCTCGGGTCCGATCTGACCAAATACCAAAAATGCACATCCCTATCCTTTTCCATCCATACAGGATTTGCGTACCTTCCCTGTCCGTGAAGGTAAATATTATCTACTTCAAAAGAGACATTTCTACCTTTGTAGACAAACTTCAATTCCAATTAAACAAAATCAAAGCACCTTTTTCCAAACCAACTTTAAAAGAAACGGTTACAGCAACAACGAAGAGCTGGAGAGACGTGAAAACATCCTATGAAAGTTGTGAAGGCCTCGATTTAACGATGATATTCGAAAACAAATGGAGCCGTTGGATTAGGTGATCCGGTTTAACGTTAGAGATGTGGCAATTATTCATCGTACAAGAAATGTCCAAAACCATTAAAAACAAGGCTATTTTCACACTTAATTACGATTGTTTACACTATTTTTGTCACTAAAAGGTTGATCTTTTGTCACCAAGGCTCTTTTGAGTCAAGTTGTGAGGTGCGAGCAAGTATAACAGGGTGAGGAGATAAACTTTCCTTATGATCTGATGTTGAAATATAAAAATACATCAAATATCTTGTAAAACGGATAAAGGAGGAACGAAGTCAGATATAGGACTTACCATATTCCGATTTGCTTAGAGTAACATAATTTTTTTTGAATGTTTTCATAGTGCTATAAAAGTGTATCTTTAAAGTTTATTGTCTTTTTTTGGTCATCCATTATAAAGGAAAAAATTTGGCTACTACCTCAGTTGAAGGAATCTTCCTCCTACCCCCTATATAGCGACAATCAATCGTCTCTAAATGTTTCTAGTGACTTTTATTTAGTGACGCTAAAAAAGTGCTGCTAATAATTGTCACTGAAAGTGTTAGAAGAAAAGTCACTAGAAACATTTAGCGACTATTAATTGTCACTATATGCGGGGTTGGAGGAATATTCATACAACCCGGATAGGAGCCAAATTTTGTTCTAAATTAAAATATTATTCGTTGAATTGACATCTTGTGGCAGCTTGACGGTCGCAAGTGCATTAGTGACGAAGTATTATTAATTGAAATTAAAGGGAAGGTTTATCATTAGCAACAAAATAGTGAGTTTACAAAGACAAATTGAAGTTTGTACAAATAGACCTGGCAAACGGGCATACCCACCGGATCCAGGTAAAACCGGTTAGGGTAAAAAATACCCGAATTTTTCCGGGTAGCCTTTTTCTATACCCATACCCTACCGGCACATACTGGGTAATACGCGCGGGTAAATTTAATTTTTTTATATAAATATTTTCCTGATACTTAAGTTGAACAAAATTATTATTTTTTCCCCCAGCACATTTTCTTGTTGTTAAAAGTAGTTTTACTTTCACAAAACTCAAAATAAAAAGAAGGAAAATGCACATAATAATAACCAATCAAATAGCATGGCACAATGGCAACTAATCTGCTGATCAATACCAACAATTCAACAGAAGACTCAAGAATGGACATAGCCGCACAGATCCGAAAATACATTAAAGGGTACATCACAGATAGTTTTCATCACATTAAAAATTACATTACATTAAAAAATTAATCCGAAAAATCTATGCACTGAGAGCCTTCCTGATGATGTTGTCGAACATCAAAGATTTGGGACGATGGAGCTGAAACGGCCGTCGATCGGTGGGGCATCGGCCGTCGATGACGGATAGAGAGATAGGTCCTCGGTAGTGGATCTGTAGGGCTGTGGAGGCGTGGAGGTGTCGGAGCTGTCGATCTGTGAGAGATAGAGAGAGAGAGAGAGAGAGAGAGAGGTGGCGGTGACGAGTCGGGGCTGTCGATCTGTGAGAGACAGAGAGAGTGGTGGCGGTGAGGCGTCGCGACCGTCGATCTGTGGTGGTTCTTGAATGAGTGAGGGTGAGAAAGATCGGCGTCGGCGTTGGTTGTTTTCTTGTGAATGAGAGAGAGAGAGAGAGAGACAGGCGGCGCGGCAGAGAGTTGAGATGAGAGAGGAGAATTGAGTGTGAGAAGTGTAACCTAAGTGTCACAAACCCTAAAAATACCATATATATAGCCCAGAACCCAGGTAATCCGTACCCGGCCCGGACCGAACCGGGATTAAGGGGTCTGGTCCGAGTACGGGTAAAATTTTAACGGGTATAGCTTTTTGTACCCGTACCAGGTTTTTTGAGCGGGTACGGACAGACCCGCGGGTACGGACTAGTTTTTGCCAGGTCTATGTACAAACATGAGGGTTGGTTAAAAATAGAGGATCCTTGATTGGACACACCGCATTTAGAGCCGAATGTAATTGAGTCAACTTTGAGAAGCCTCACCGGGACGCAACTTTTGAACCCTCACGTATATATATCAAACTTGACTCTCCTTTGTCTAATCAGTCGTCCCATATTCTTGCTTTCCTGGCATGGGGTCTCCTTCCACCGGAAAACGCACTTGGGTATGCATGGTTTTATGCATTTTAACTACTTGCAATGCTGAAGATTGCATGTTTCCGGCCCTATATAACTTCGGGGACTCAAACTCGGACACTGGTTCTCTTTCTGTCGCCATTCTCCGGGTTCCCCCGTCTTGTGGCCGGACATTTTTTTCGGACTGCCAGTGGGAAGATTTTCGGATGGACGCCTCATTATTGATTTTATGGGTACATCCTTGACAGACTTCTGTAAAAAGATTGAAATCCTCTCAGACTGTAATTCAAGCTCTTTACAAAATTTCATGCACATTCGATTTCAATATACAACAGTCAACCCCCACCATCACACTGGGCTGTCATAAGTTATGACAGCCCAAGGTAGTTTCGTGGCAAAGCAGCAATGGTCTTAGAGCTATTACATTAGGAGGCAAAGATAATGCATATAGAGGGACAGCTCACACGTTGGACAACTGAACTTCATCACATTAACTGTAACTAAAATTTTCTGGAAATTTCATACTTTTTAGTTCAATAACTTGTTGTGCACATATATATTTTACGTCAAATGCATTTAAGAGTAGATATTACCATCAGTTTCGGCAACAATTTCCTTTAGAAACACCAAAACTATACCACAGGTTCCACTGTCGTTCATTGTTTTTGAGCTATTACTAGTGTTTCCTATTTCTTTCTCTTGAAGACTAAACTGATGTTCACTATACTCTCAATTATAGCAAGCAATCTCAGCCTTCCACTTCTTAGTGGTTATCTTGATTCAAACGGGGCAAACTACACGCAAGGTGCAAATTTTGCGGTGGCAGCAGTGGCGGAGCTAATGGGTGGCACCGGTGGGCCGGTGCCCACCTGCTCCTTCAAAAAAAATTTCCTTCTTATGTGGTATGTTTTACTCACAATGATAAAAGTGCCCACCTAAATATTTTAAAATTACTTAAATGAAATATTTTTTAAATTATTTTACATGTTAAAGTATCTAAATTTTTTAGTGAAAGTTAAAAGAAATGTCTTTTAGTCATTTAAAAAGCTAAACTTATACAAATAAACACAAAACAAACAAAGTTCACGAATAAGTAAACACATAAAGTCAACGTATTTAACCTCACAGTTTAGACTTTACAAGGCGATAGAGTACACCGCATTTGGGCTCTAACTGCTACACCGCATTTGGGCTCTAACTGCTACACCGCATTCTCTGCCTCTGGCCTCACTTGTTTTCTTCTCTCTCTCTCTCATCCAGCCGGTCTACATGTTGCGTAAGATCCAATAAAGTCGAGCCCTGTCTGGTGGCTTTGGGGTAAAAACTGCTTCCCTCGATTGGTATTGTAACGGAATGAGGTTTTCTATCTTGTTTTTGAGATACCTGAATCAAGCTGAAGTGCTGCTTGTTGGCTTGTGGCAATTTCAAGGTACACTCCTTGTTTGTATTTTAACACCCGAAGGTCATGGCAACAATTTTTATGGTGAGATCCGTGTTTGGAACTTATAATTTGCATGTTTAACTGTAGTAGCAATTTGGCCTTTGACACCCAAATAATTATTTGTTGAGCTTTTACTTGAGCCATCTAGACAGAACCAAGGGAATTCGAATTTCACCATTCCATTAGTTTGAAAGTGGACTTAATTTCATGAAAATTTATTTTTTGTTGATGTAAAAGCATGGACAAGAATATTGGGGTTTTGGGAATATTCTTCTCGCTGAATCTTAAAAAAAATTCAAGTGCCCACCCCGCTCAATGTTTCTGGCTCCGCCACTGGGTGGCAGCATCAACCATCAAGTCGCTAAATTGAACTCTACCAATCATCCGTGATCTTGCTCCATTCTATCTTGCTTTGCAGGTCTCACAGTACGCACAATTCATACACAGATCACAGATGGTGAGGAACCAAGGTAAAGCGGTGCTTGTGTTACTCTTATGGTACGCAACATTGAAACAATTCATTAGTTCCTTTCTCTTTGAAGAACTAAGATTGTGTAAAAGGTCATCTGGAGTGATGGACATGGCACGGCTACTAATAATTGTTATATGTTGTAAACTAAGTGGTCAATTATTGTAGGAGGCGCATTTGTAAGTTTATTGCCGAAGAAGGATAGCTTTGCACAAGCTTTATATAAGTTCGATATTGGAGGACTCGATCTTGGTTATGGATTCCTAAATAACATGACTATAGAGGAAGTCAATGCAACTGTGCCTGATGTAATCAACAATTTTTCCCTTAACATCAGGGTACGTGAATGTTATCATGGGCGGACCTATGTTGTGGCAAGGGGGGGCTGAAGCACCCCCTCACTTATGAAAAAACAAATTTGGTTTTTGGGAATCGTACTACCCCATTCCCGAGACGACGTTCCCCCATCCCCGAGACCACAACTCGGCACTCTCTCTCTCACCGGTGGACAGTGGACGTAACGATCGACGACTAGATCTGGCATATCGCCGGCGACAGAACGGTTTGAACCCACCTTGTAGATCTCCGACTGGCGACCAGATCCTGAAGAAACGACACTCCGCCGGTGACCAGATCTCCGAGTCTTTGTTCGGCGTCCAACCACACAACCAGTCACCAGATCTGGTTGACGAAGTGCCACTGCTTGACGTCGTCCGGCCACATGACCAGATCTGCTTGACGGAGTGCCTCACCCAATCACCCTGCCGGCGACCGCGAGCTGCTGCACGGACGATTGCTGGGATTTGCTGCTGGGAATTTGTCTGTTGTATGTTGCTTCGTCCCAATTCGTGGTGGAGCTGCATCCAGCCGTGGTGAATTTGTCTGTTGTCTGTTGAGTGTTGTCTACTTGAAACTTGAGTGCTTGACGGAGTGGCCCACTGCTTTGGTAAATTATCGTTAATTTATTGTTATTGTTTATTTTATATTTGTATGTCGATGCTTATGCTACAGACTTGAGTTATTTTGCATGTATATAGATGTTGTTGTGGCCAAAAATTGACCGGGACCGAATGAGCGTCGGTTGGGACCAAACGAGCACGCGAGCAGACCTGCAAAGCACAACACGAGCAAACGGTGACGCGCCGGGACCTCCGAAGGGGGCTCCGGCGGAGAGTTTCTGATGCTTAAGTCAGTCAACCATTTTGAGAGACTAGCTGAGAATATTATAGATAGTCAGAACTTACCATTTTCCTCCCCTTCACTTCCATTTTATAGGAATGTATTAAAGGGTCGGTTACTTGACATAATGGGTAGTTATCGTAATTAGTGGGAGGTTACCAGGATTTAATTGGCAGTTTTTGCTCATAATGAGATAGTGGGATAGTGGAAAGGTGGGCAAGTGCCACTCCCACATCTCCAAGAATCAATGAGCAGTTTTGGTGCCATCTGGTGGTGACAAGTGTCACCTTCCTGTTGGTGGGTATTTTTTACCCATATCATTTGCCCCCCATTCCGTATTCTTTTGGGAGTAAGAATGCAGAATTAGGACGATTGTCATAGCATCAAATTTTGGGCCCTTGTTCAAGGGTCCTCCGCATTTGGAAGTTTACCAGAAGTAAATGTCTCATCTACTCGATTGGCTGAGTAGAGGCCTTAAACGTGCTCGTATACTCGAGTAGAGAGCATGGATGTAATTGTCTTGTTCAGCTGATCGAGTAGAGTCTTAAAAAAGCTCGTCTGTTAGGCTATGCGAGCAGAGAGACAAGACTAATGTGCTCGTCGCCTCAGCCTAGTGAGTAGAGGCTCAGGAGACTCTAAAGGCGCTCGTCTACTCGGCTAGGGGATATGAGAGACTAATGGTCTGCTCCACCTAGCGTGCAGAGGCTTAAAGGCGCTTGTCTGCTTAACTTGGCGAGTAGAGAGACTGAGATTAATGTGCTTGTATACTCGGCTGGGAGAGTAGAGGCAGAGAGGTCTAATGTGCTCGTCTGCTTAGCTTTGCAGGCAGAGGCTTAGACCTCGAATAGAGTTCGTCTACTCGGTTGGGCGAGTAAAGGCAAAAGGGTCTAATGTACTCGTCTGTTCGACTTTGCGAGCAGAGGCTTAGACCTCGAATAGAGTTCGTCTACTCGGTTGGGCGAGTAAAGGCAAAAGGGTCTAATGTGCTCATCATTCCATGTTTTAGCATCGAAGCAGTGCTTCATGTTGGAAACTTATAGCCAAAGGTGGTATTTCTCTTTTGGTGGGAATGGTTCCCTTTGGTAAAGGGCTCGTCTACTCGGCCTGGCCGAGTAGAGGCCTTCATAGGGGCCCGTCTACTCGGCCTAGCTGAAGAGAGGCCTTTACTTGGGTTCGTCAACTCGGCCTGGCCGAGTAGAGGCTTTTATTGAGGCTGGTCTACTCTGCTTGAGGAGAGGCATGGGTCTAATGAGCTCGTCTGCTCGGCAGAGGCTAAGACCGAAGGAGCTCGTCTACTCATCTAGAGTAGAGGCATGGGTCTGTGCGCTCATCTGCTCGGCAGAGGCTAAGACCAAAGGCGCTCGTCTACTCATCTAGAGTAGAGGCATGTGTCTGTGCGCTCGTCTGCTCGGCAGAGGCTAAGACCAAAGGCGCTCGTCTACTCATCTAGAGCAGAGGCATGGGTCTGTGCGCTCGTCTGCCCGGTAGAGGCTAAGACCAAAGGCGCTCGTCAACTCATCTAGAGCAGAGGCATGTGTATGTGCGCTCGTCTGCTCGGTAGAGGCTAAGACCAAAGGCGCTCGTCTACTCATCTAGAGTAGAGGCATGGGTCTGTGCGCTCGTCTGCTCGGTAGAGGTTAAGACCAAAGGCGCTCGTCTACTCATCTAGAGCAGAGGCATGGGTCTGTGCGCTCGTCTGCTCGGCAGAGGCAAAGACCAAAGGCCCTCGTCTACTCGGGTGAGCGAGTAGAGACTTTGATTAAAGTTTCTTCTTTTAGTTTTTCCAATGTTTTCATCAAAGTATACATGGGTAAATTTGCCTCCCTATTTTATTGATGGATGGGCGCCACATGCTAGTTATCCCAACGGTCGTAAAATCATGTTCATCAAATTTTAATAGTATCTCTATATAAGGAGAACTCGTTTTATTTCTCTTCATTTTATTTTGAACGAGGTAGGAGTCCATCAGAGCTCTTCTGCTTGGTCCGGCGAGCAGTGAGCTAGGAACCCGAAAGATCTTTGCTCGATCTGACGAACAGAGATATGAGTCTATCATAGCTCTTCTGCTTGGTCCGGCAAGCAGTGAGCTAGGAATTCAAAGGATCTCTACTCTGCGAGGCTTACGTGACTCCTCAAGAAAGGAGTATGAGTGCTCAGTTAGGCCAAGTTTTAGGCGACTCTTACAGATATGAGCACGGGTGCTAGGCTAGACCAACGCAAACGTCCTTAGTGAAGGTGTGCCGAGTGATAACTGGCGTTGTGATGTTGAGCTTCTCAAAGTGTCGATCCTGAAAGTGGCTAGAGCACGACTGAGGTACTAACGGGTGAGCCTCGTAATATCTTCTTAGGCTCTTTATTTCTAGGATGACAACGCTCCTCGTCATTTAGAAAAAGTGATGTGGCTATTGCAACGGTTTTGGTTATTTTCGTGATGTACAAGGCGAGATTATTTTCGGATTCGGTGTTCGGGTGACCTTGGACATTGGGTGCAGCTACTCTCAGTGTGATGATGAGGAGGTTAGGTGAGGCATCAATGCGTCATTGAAGAGGTTGACGTTAATAAGTGGTGGTTTGTAGTGCTTGATACATTCGAGAGGGACGACTGACCAAGGCTTGCAACTGCTTGATAGATTTTTATATGGTATGAGTGGTGACGAGCAAGTTGCACTGCTCAGCTATCATATGAGGAGGAGTGCAGGTTCGGTGCGAGAATGGTATGCAAGAGGGACATAGTATCATATACATGTAGCCTCCCTGACTAAGAAGGCATAGATGCAAAGATAGCTTCTTAGTCATTGTGTAGGGCACGAGATCTAAAATTTGCTAGACGTACTGGCCTAGCTATAATCATAGGCTGTGACGCTCTCACGGTTATCAGATTAGTGTTAGCATGTGCGTCTCCATTTCACAAGTCAACATGTGACGCTTGGCAGGCAGGATGTTGCCTTTTAAAGCTCTTAGCGTAACTAAAGCAGCAGGGGCTGTGAATTTTCTTTAAGTATGAAGTGGGGTGTAAACCCTCGTAACATGTCATGGGAAAATATAGCAAGAAAGCATATGAACTAATAAAGGCAGCCATATTTTAGCACTAAACTGAGAGTAATAATCTACTCTGTGACATAATTACTACCTTGTCGATTAGGTAGTTATGATGTGTCGCAAGTGAGGTATAATAGAAAATTATGAGCACTTACATGGCCTGAAGGCGCTTTGCCAAAAAGTGAACACGTCTAGGCCATAATTTTTAAGCAATACAAAAGTGCATGCTAAGCATGCTAAGCATGCTGGGGATATAAATCATAGCTCTTATTGTTAGCGACGAACATGTGATAAACACGTTAGGCTACAACTTTGTGGGTGTAATGTAAATCCTCGTGGCAGTAGAAAACATGTTACGGGAAAATATAACGAGAGAGTGCATGAGCTGATAAATGCAACTACATTTTAGCACTAAACTGGTAGTAATCATATTCTGTGACACCATTATTACTCTGTCAGTTAGACAGTTGTGTCATATTGGATGACGCAAGCGAGGCATAATGAACAATTATTAGCACTCGGATGTACTGAAAGTGTTTAGTCAAACGAAGCAATTGGGCGACGCTAGACCAAAGAATGAATAGGTCTAGGCTAAAGTATTTAAGCAATATGCAGGCATATGTTGAGCGTGCCAATACTCGAAATCATAGCCGTTTAGTATAATGTCGTGTACAAACAATTTTGCATACATCGTTTAGCTACGAATATGGCCATTCATGTGCAGGCTAATATGCACAGATAAATCACATTATTAGATTGAATTAAATCTTGATTGTGGGTGAGCACTAAAAATATGCAAATTTATGGGGTTAAAACATAATTTCATAAGAAAGAAAGAGTGCACCTGATAAAAGTCAGTTTCTCTTTCACCAAAGGAGGCAATCAAAGCACTGCTGAAGCGTCGCCGCCACCGAAAGTGCCATCTGCCGGCAGTTTGGTCCAGAGGGAGGTAGATCCGGCCTCCAAAACCCATAGCAGCTGGCTACAAATCCGAGGAGGATGTCAAGACAGGCAAAGGCCGTGACGGTGCGGGCATAGACGCCACGGCTGCTGAAGGTCTGCCGCTCGATTGCGGCAGGCGCTGTTCGGTGCAGATCCACGGCGCTGGAGCGTTTGGTGCAACCATGACGGTCTGTCGGCAATGTACAGCAATTGAAAGCAACAGCAGCCTCCAATGGTAGCGTACAACGGCGGTGGAGCTGTTACCAGGCGCGACGGCGGGGAATTGGCCTGAGAAGTGGTGGCAGCTCCGCTTGGATGCGACTGAACGTGATTACCGAGACCACGACGGTGGCACGGCGGCGAATGGGTCGAAGGCCCATTGTGGCGGCGGTGATGCTTCGTCTTCGATGTTCTTGGTGGCGCCGATGAGTCTGGATCTGGCCATTTTCTCCTTGGGGACGTCGATTACAGACGAAGGCCGTTTGTTGACTGGTGGAGGCTTGGGCGAAACACCGGCGGCAGAGGCGCGTGCCCGGCGACGGCGGAAAGTGAGCCGGAGCGATGGTGGCCTGCCGTACGGTGGCGCTGGCGTGCTTTTGTCGTGACCGCAATTTGTAGCGGTTGGTCTGTGATTGGTGTCACTGGCTTTAGTTTCTCTTTCGCGAACAATGGGAGCTATAGCGTCGCCAGTGTCGCCGCCCCTATAAGGGCCATCTGCCGGCGAGTTAGCGCCGAGAGGGACAAATCTGGCCACTTTTGCCGACGTTAAGATAGTAGAGGCTCAGATGAAATGGTAGAGACAACCCGCCGATCACCTGTGACAGCTATTTTGGTTATATATGTGCAAGGCGCTGCTGATCGGAGGTCAAAAGCACTGCGGGTCGGAGATCGATGACGCGGTTTGTCACGGCCTTCAAGATTTTGCGGCGGTGGCGCATATGCTCTGCGGCAGACTAGCAGATGAAGAACTATGACATTTGGAATATCGGCGAAGGTGCGTATGTTTGCATTTTCGGTATTTCTTTCGTAACTCCGTGGTGATCGGAGAAAAAGACCGATGGGTGTGATCAGTGAAGGCGCTGATTGCGGTAACCCCTTGTTACCGGCGAATCTAGTGGCGCAAAGACGAGGAGGTGAATTGCAGCGGCGTGGCGTTGGCCGAAATGGATTTTTGCGGGGAGTTGGCCGAAGTGGTGCCGGCAACTCACCATTTGCTGAGACTAATTGGCGATCGCAGTTACTGTCATGTGGTCGCGGTGGTTATCATTACGTCCTGTAATGGTTGTTGGGATGCCTAGACTGATGGTAACGGTCCATTGAGCGGTGGACAATAGAACGACATGAGATTATGCTCGTCGGTTGGGACCAAACGAGCACGCGAGCAGACCTGCAAAGCACAACACGAGCAAACGGTGACGCGCCGGGACCCCCGAAGGGGGCTCCGGCGGAGAGTCTCCGATGCTTAAGTCAGTCAACCATTTTGAGAGACTAGCTGAGAATATTATAGATAGTCAGAACTTACCATTTTCCTCCCCTTCACTTCCATTTTATAGGAATGTATTAAAGGGTCGGTTACTTGACATAATGGGTAGTTATCGTAATTAGTGGGAGGTTACCAGGATTTAATTGACAGTTTTTGCTCATAATGAGATAGTGGGATAGTGGAAAGGTGGGCAAGTGCCACTCCCACATCTCCAAGAATCAATGAGCAGTTTTGGTGCCATCTGGTGGTGACAAGTGTCACCTTCCCGTTGGTGGGTATTTTTTACCCATATCAGATGTCAATACAAATATATTTGTACATTAAAAGTATCGTAAACCTAGAGTTTTATTCTAAAATTTTGAGTATCGAATCATTGATATAGTTTAATTTCAGTGATTATATAGAGATTTAGTAAAATTCTTAAATTTCGTTTAATTCAGTGATTATATAGAGATTTAAAAAAAATCTCTATATAATATTATTTTACTATAAAAAATAAAATTGGTGCATTCGATAGAATTTTTGCGCTCCCTGAAAAAATTTTCTAGTTCCGCCCCTGAATGTTATGTCAGGTTAATATATGGTTATGGTGATTCTCTTGATGGCCTACTAGTTTTAAAGTTATGTCAAAATTCTAGCTAATAAATATGTTAAAAAAATTAAAAATCTTGAAGTTATTTTGTTGATTATTATTATGTATTAAAGAAGCATGCTCTCAGAGATTGCATGGGAAATCTTTAAACTAGTCTGCTCAACGTTTGTATTAATCAAAGTAGTTTGGACGGTAAGATATGAGCTCTCCGGCTGATTTTTTTTTTCTAGAACTCGAATCTAAGGACGACCAACCAATCTGAGTGGTTCAATTGGTGGACTGATTTGACGAGTTGGCGCAATAGCAGTCCCCCCTGTCCCCGTAAACTAAAATTTTTTTAATTTTTTTTTATAATTTTTATCGTAATTGGTATTATGTATTATACAGGGCCGATGAGGTTGTGTTAGTGCAGGCGTTATACCTTCTGGGAGCTAGATACTTTTGGATTCATAACGCGGGACCGATAGGCTGTCTTGCATTCATTTGACGGGTGTTCGTCTCACTCCAGACCAGATAGATAGTGCTGGTTGTGCCAAGCCATTTAATGACGTCGCGCAACACTTCAACCGGAAGTTGAAGGACCAAGTTGTGGTACTCAGAGCACAGCTGCCTTTGGCTGCAATCACGTACGTGGATATATATTCCATCAAGTACTCTTTCTTCAGCCAACCTCAACAATATGGTAAGCCTATAAAGTATTTAATCAATACACACACACACACCACACAGCAAGCTGCAATTACTGTGATCTGAGGACTTTCCTAAATGAAAACTTTGATTAAACAAATAATCAAGTTACAGTCTGCGAGGCCAAAGACAAATGGTAACATGAACCAATGAGTCAATTGACATAAACAAACTAGAGGCTTCTATGGGTAGAAGGCAAGAGAACAACATTCATAGAATGTCTAAAAGAAAGAAAAAAGATAAGACTTGAAATCAAGTCATTTGTTTTAGTTGTGTGTTGATCGTCTCTGTGTTCCTTTGACCCATCATTTGTATTACTGATATATTGTAGAAAATAATTACCACTAAAGACAAACTACGCACTTAAATAATAACTACCCACTAACAAGTAACCAACGACACTTATCTATTGTCAATAGGAGCACATTTTCAGAAGTTAGAAAATAACTTCCTGATTTAAATCCTTCATTATCTCTTATTAATACCATTTAGAGGTATTTAATTAAAGACATGTCAATAGTGAAAAAAAATATATGTTGATGCTAACATTGTCCCTCTAGCTCAAGCAATTGAATACTTGAAAATTACAAAGAGTTATATCTTTTAAAACCGAAAGTATTTTTCACTACCGATAGACCTGCAGTCTTCACTGAAAGCATTTTTACTATCGAATTAGCCATTAATTGGCTTTAACTGTACCAGAATAACATTAGAGTTTACTAATAGAAAATACTTTTTCACTATTGACAGCAACTCTTCAAAGTGAAAGCATTTTTTACTATTAATAGCCTTTCACTACCAATAGCCTTGCATTTTTCACTATCGATAAGCCATCTATTGACTTAAACTGCACTATCTTTATTTTGCATAAACTAGTATCAAGTTAACATTCACTATCGATATACTAGTCACTATCGATATGCTTGTAGTCTTCAAAGTGAAAGTATTTGCACTATCGATAGCCATACAGTATTCAAAGTGAAAGCATTTTTACTATCGCTAGCCTTTCACCCTTTCAAGATGACAATAACTTTTGCTATTGATGGCATTGCAAACAATTTTAAGGCAACCAATTGAGTGGTTTTCTGTCCCCGAGAGAAACTTTATCTAGCAGGCTACTATACACTCAGATTAAATGATATGAACATATGGCCATAGTATCGTTCTTTTGTCCAATGAAATTTCTCATACAAACAACATATAAGTCATGCTGATTTATAAACCATATAACCAAAATAAAACATTGGTGTGAATCGCAAACCCAAAGTGGGTGTTGCATGCCTAAATATGATGGATCCAAAATTTCCTAAACCTATTTGTACCTTGGTATCCATAAAAATTGGAGTGATCTTCCATCACAAATGGCATTTTAAAACATTTATCAGCCATGTCATTATCTTGCTTTGGCCATTTTTTATATGATGGTAAAATGGATATTTGGTTTAGAACTTCCAGTGATTTGGCATCATTTTCTTTAAAAAGAACCCGTTGCTCTTTGGCCATTTTTGGGGCATCAATATATATGCCCAATAACACCATTTATTTTTTCTCTTGGTGTAGAAACCATTTTATGGTCTTGTGAACCATTGATATGCTCCCCAATAACACCATTTCTATTTTCTTTTGGTGTAAAAACCACATCATAGACATAAATGTTATTACCCTTTGCACTTTTCTCAACAAAGATACATTATTCAACTTTTTTGCCAATTTTGACGTTTCATTGAGTTTATGCAAATTACTTGCACAATTTTTGGTGCAAGTTTTAGTCAATTGAAGTGATAACTCTGAAAATTTACCTCAACACATGCATAGTTCACGCAAATTTCTATAAAGATAAGAATGGATGCCTCCAAACACTTTGAATCAGATTGTCCCACCATTCCTAATATTACTTCTTGTACTTGACATGCTTCCCTTTTAGATTACAGGGTCCCACCGGGCGTGCCAATGTTTGCGCTTGACAGCAAACTGCAATTAATATGATGTTCTTTTCGGCATGTAATCTGAGGACTTTTTTGAATGGGAAACTTTTAATGGAAACTTTTTAGATGGCTAAAAGTGAAAAGTTTGATTAAATGAATAATCAAGTTACAGACCGCGTCCAAGATAAATGGTAACTTGTACCAACAAGTCAATTGACATAAACAAACTAGAGGTTTCTATCGGGAGAAGGTAAGAGAACAATATTTACAGAATGTCTAAAAGAAAGAAAAAAGATGAATATTTGAAATCAAGTATGAATTGTGTGTTGATTGTGTATGTCCTTTGCTGACCCATCATTTATACCACATATACATTGTAGAAAGCAACTATCACTAAATACAAACAACCCAGTTAAAGAATAACTACTTACTAACAAGTAACCAAATTATTAATAGGAGCATATTTTCAGAAGTTAGAAAATTTCCTCATTTGAATCCTTCATTATCTCCTTTTGACAAAAGTTAATGTCATTTGGCGGCATTTAATTAAAAACATGTCATTAGTAAAAACATTATATGTTGGTGCAAGCAATTTGGTATGCGCATGTTCGAGAGAACTAGAAGATGGTCCTGTCATATGTTTTCAGCTAATTAAATATGGGAGTTGATCAATTGATAGCACGAGATCAGCTCTAATAATAATAATAATTATTATTATTATATAGATAATAATACTATCAGTACATATAAGTAACTATCTACATTTGCAAATTAGTGTACTTTCTGCATCGCAAGTTCTCTCTAAAGTAGCCACTTGGCTTAAGTCTAGTTTATGGTAAGGAATGAGCTAATTGAAATGAACAAGAAAGAAAGAATTAACCTAGGAGAAGGTCTGTTGTTGATTATGGCTAACACATTAAATTAAAGACATGTCATTAGTGTTGTCATATAGTTTCAGTCGAGACTTTAGAGTTGTCCGTTCAAGCAAGTTCCAAACTGATAGGCGCCATTCAAATTTGTAGTGGAACACCCCACAGATTAAACAAAAACAAAATAGTGTGGTATGATCGACATTCGATGTACCCTTCATATATAAGTAATTGTATACCGATTGAGTAAAAAAAAAATTTGAACAAATTCAACCCATTCTTAATATATTATTTGTTGAAAAATAAACTTGATTTTTGTTATTTATGTTATTAGAGTGATGCATTAGTAACATGTTAGTAGTCATTAGTCATGTGTTAGTGGTGTGCTAATAATGTGTTAGCAGTGTATATGTTACAAATGCATTACTAGTATAGAACCTAGTAATGCATTTAGGTAAAAGTTCATAAGGTCAAAAAATAAAGAACTGAGGCATGACTTTTAATTTTTCTCTAAGAAAAGAAAATGCGGTTGGGTCCTTTTTATTATTCGACCTCACAAGTTTTGAAAAAGAAAGTAATGATAACTATGACTTTGACATGGATAAGAATCATGTGGTAGTGCCATAATGATATGCCATTAAAGGATGATATTTTGAAAACTTTTTTCATTGAAAATCATCTTAACGAGTTGTTTTTCACATTTAGGAAGGAAAATGATTTTGTCAACAGTCAAATAAGTTATTCTCAACTTGGTGTGGAGAATTTGTTAACTGATGCTACATGCTGGGTGAATATGAAAATATTCTTTGACCCGGAGGAGCGACAAGAAATGCCCATTATAGATAGCCAAAGATCAATGTTGCCAAGGAAAGATGGTTCGCATGCCACGTGAGGTGCCACAAATGATGCAGTCTGCGTTGGCTTCCAAGTAGACAAAGTGGGAGACAGCAAGGATGACGTAAGGGCTGAGAGCAAGGCTCCCCAGACAGATCGCGAGGGCTGGCAGCGCCGCGCAGGCAGGGTGACGACGAACAGGGCCAGCGGTTGACAGTCCGTGTCAAGGGTGCAGCGTCAAGAGTCCGATGTCAGGGGTCCAAATGTGTTTCTCTCACTAGAACTCCAGAGAGAATGGGTTTTAGAGAGAGAAAGTGAAAATGCCAAATGAGAGAAAAGTCCTTGAATAAGCTCCAGAATCCACTATATATAGGCACAAATATGCGCGTGTCATCAGCCGACACGTGTCGTCCTCCGGGAGTGACACGTCGCCGTAGGGGGTCCCGCAGTCTTGATTGTCCGTCGAATTGCCGGTCCCCGAGTTCGTGCCGCCCTGCCCTTGCAGCGTCCATTTGCCTGTCTGAGGAAACTGACCACACTGCGGTAGCATGGTCAGAGTAGCCCGTTGCCCCAGCCTCCAGTCCAAGCCCTTACTGAATCCCACGAGATGCGTCAAGAGACGCGCGGAGATCCTGACAGCGGCGAGGGTTGCCCCTGTAGCCAACTGCCAGGCGGACTAGGCGCGATGCCCTCCGAGGACCTACTCCCGTCTCGGAGTGACCCGGGGGTCATTGCCCTGGCGGTGACGATGATCAATGATAACATGAGCGCACATGCTCAATGCTTGATACTCAGAGTCTGTGGCGAGGGGTCCTCGTGCCGGAGCACTATGAGCGGAGCCCCCCGTGAGTCCGTCGGGTGATTGTGCCAGCGATGGCCTTAGGGTTGTAAGCCCATCCTTGTTGCGAAGGCCGGAGCCTCCGATTGATTGTGCTGGCGAGGGTCGGAGCTCGTCAGTTGATTGTGCTGGCGAGGGCCGGAGCCCCCGGTTGATTGTGCTGGCGAGGGTTAGAGCTCGTCGGTTGATTGTGCTGACGAGGGCCGGAGCCGCCTGTTGATTGTGCCGGCGAGGGCTTCATGGTTGAAAGCCCGTCCCGCCGCGAGGGCCAGAGCTCCGTCAGTTTGATTGAGCCGGCGAGGCCGCCCCGCCGTGAGGGCTGGAGCCCTGTCAGTTTGATTGAGCCGGCGATGGCTTCATGGTTGCGAGCCCGCGAGCCCGTCCCACCGCGAGGGCCGGAGCCCCGTCAGTTTGATTGAGCCGGCGATGGCTTCATGGTTGCGAGCCCGTCCCGCCGCGAGGCCCGGAGCCCCGTCAGTTTGATTGAGCCGGTGAGGGCTTCATGGTTGCGAGCCCATCCCGCCGCGAGGGCCTGAGCCCCGTCGCTTTGATTGAGCCGGCGAGGGCTTCATGGTTGCGAGCCCATCCCGCCGCGAGGGCCTGAGCCCTGTCACTTTGATTGAGCCTGCGACAGAGCGTCGCGCTACTGAAGATAGCGTGTGAGTGTTGTTGGAGTGAGAAGTCAGTGCCGCTCGGCAAGTTCCCCCCCTTGGGGTGGCCGACCCCCTTGGGGTGGCCGACCCCATTGGGGTGGCCGACCCCATTAGGGTGGCCGACCCCCTTAAGGTGGCCGACCCTATCAGGGTGAGCACACTTTCGATCGCCGTCCGGATGCTCGAGGCGCGGAGCACTTTGACCGAGCAATGATGTTGAGCGATGGAGCATTTTGACAGTGCAATGATGTTGAGCATGTTTGACTGCCGAGTGGGTGACGTGTCGTGCCACTGGGGTCTTTTAGCGGGCCCTGGGGTGCGGTCCGGATAGATTGTGAACATAAGCCCCCTGCGTGCGGGGTGCGCGGAGGGGCAACTCGAGCGGGTGCCGCACGCATAAACGATGTTGGATGCACTCGGCATGGTCGTCGCTCAGTGCTTAGAGCCCGCTGCGAGGGCCGGAGCCCCCGGTTGATTGTGCCGGCGATGGCTATAAGGTTGTGAGCCTATCCCGGATGCGAGGACCGGAGCCCCGTCGCTTTTATTGAGACGGCAATGGCTATAAGGTTGAGAGCCCATCCCGGATGCGAGGGCCGGAGCCCTGTCGCTTTGATTGAGACGGCGATGGCTATAAGGTTGAGAGCCCATCCCGGATGCGAGGGCCGGAGCCCCGTCGCTTTGATTGAGACGGCGATGGCTATAAGGTTGTGAGCCCATCCCGGATGCGAGGGCCGGAGCCCCGTCGCTTTGATTGAGACGGCGATGGCTATAAGGTTGCTAGCCCATCCCGGATGCGAGGGCCAGAGCCCCGTCACTTTGATTGAGACGGCGATGGCTATAAGGTTGTGAGCCCATCCCGGATGCGAGGGCTGGACCCCCGTCGCGTGATTGAGCAGGCGAGGGCCGGAGCCCCCGGTTGAATGTGCCGGCGAGGGCTTTAAGGTTGTGAGCCCGTCCCGCCCTGATGGGTCCTAGTGCCGGAGCACTCAAAGCGAGTTAAAGTAGCATCCCGGAGGAATCGTCTACCTGGCGGGAAGGGAGTTGAAAAGATGTGTCCCAGAGGAGTCGTCTATTCCCGCGGGATGTTGCATACTTAGGAGAGTAAGTCGAAGCATGTTCCACGACCAAGGCAAGGTGCGCATGGTGTGGTGAATGAGTGCGGTGCCCGGTGGGCATGTAACATGATTGTGGCGCACGGGTGCGGCGACTACCGTCGCGAGACAATACCTAGTGCTGAGGCACATATCACGAGAACGGTGCATGAGAGCGGCGACGAGTGTCGCGAGACGATACTTGGTGCCGGGGGCACATATGATGAGAATGGTGCATGAGAGCAGCGATGAATGTCGCGGGAGGATACTTGGTGCCGGGGGCACTTATCATGAGAATGGTGCATGAGAGCGGCGACGAGTGTCGCGGGATGATACTTGGGTGACGGGCAACGAAGGTCGCGAAGATGGCGCGCGTACGCGAGCGACGAATGTCACTGAGACGGCGTCCGGGTGCTTGCGACGAGGGTCGCAGAGATGGTTCCCGGACGCTACGACGAGGGTTGCGGAGACGGCGCCCGGGCGACGGGCGACGGACGTCGCGAAGACGTTGCATGGGCGATGGCGACGGGGATGTGAATGGAGCCAAAGTTGTAAAATCGTTTCTAAGGATGAAAGGGTGATGAAGTGGGTGAGGGAGGAGCAACACGAAGGTGGGAGCGCGAGATGCGCGTCATAACCTTACGAATATATATATATATATAGAAGTTTGTTTTTTTTGGGTGAGCGTTGGGAAAAAGGTGGCGATGGCCGAAGGGTGGTGGAGGCCGAACTATGGCCGCCGAAGTGCAGAGGGGGGGGGGACCGAAGTCAAAGATGGCCGAAGAGGGGTGTGGAGGCCGAGGCCAAAGGTGGCCGAAGAAGGGTGGGGTGCGTGATGGCCGAAGCGTGGTCGGTGAGGTGGTGGAGGTCGGCGGCGTAGCGCTTTCGGCCGCGCGACGGCGGGCTTACGGGGTCGGGGAAGAGGGAGAGAGAGGGGCCGATGGGGGGGGGGGTCGGCCAGGGGGGGTCGGGGTAGCAGGGGCGTCGGCGAGGGTGGAGATGATGAAAGGGGTGGAGGCGCGGTGCAGCGAGGTCGGCCGCGGGACGCGGGCTTACGGGGTCAGGGAAGGGGGAGAGAGAGAGGCCGAGGGGGGTTGGGGTAGCAGGGGGGGTCGATGGGGTGGGTCGGCGGGATAGGGGGGTCGGCGGGGGTGGGTCGCGTGGCCGAGTTGAAGAAGAAGAAAGAAAGAAGAAAAGGCCGACGCCGACGGCCATAGGCTGCCGCGGGGATCTCATGAGGAGGAAGGAGGTCGGCGAGGGAGGAGCTCGGGAGGAAGGAGATCGGTGGGGGAAGGAGATCGGCGGGGGAGGGGCGAGCCCGGGAAGGGTCGGCCGGCGGTGGCCATGGCCGAAAAAAGGTTGGCGGCGCGGGTAGGAGAAAGAGATAGGTTGTGCAAAAGAATTAGGGTTCCAGGAGATGGGTCGGGTTTCGGGCAAACCGGCGGG
The DNA here is from genome assembly GCA_033065855.1 of Escallonia rubra. Lineage (NCBI taxonomy): Eukaryota > Viridiplantae > Streptophyta > Magnoliopsida > Escalloniales > Escalloniaceae > Escallonia > Escallonia rubra. Next base: position 114,697 of record JAVXUO010000426.1, read on the forward strand.
CGGGTTGACCCGCTGGAGGATGATGGAAGAGAGGGGTAATGGGTCGGGCGCGTGCGGGTCGGGGCCCGCGCGGGTGGGTTCTGCCCACTGGACCAATGCTTTTGCTGTTTGACTTGGAAAATGAAAGTGAAATCCGAATTTTGAATTTTTTTTTTTTGGAGCCTATAAAAAGAGCATGAGGGGGGAGGAAAAAAAATTTGTTGAGTGTTGGAGAGAGCACCAGAGGGTGAAAAAAATTTTGTGAAAAATTTCCTAAGTGTTACTACAAGAAAAGAGCTCTATAGTGACGAAAAAGCCAACGGTATACAAGGGCCCGTAGGCACAAGTGTTGTTATGCCAACGGTAATAACAGCCCGTGGGCACAAGTGTTGTTATGCCAATGATACACAAGGCCCGTTGGCATAAGTGTTGTTATGCCAACGGTACAGAAGGGCCCGTGGGCACAAGTCTTGTTATGCCAACGACAACAAAGATCTGTTGGCACAAGTTTGTTATGCCAATGGATACATGTATTTGGATTCGATTGATAGCTAAATGCTTCCAAAGTTTTAATCTAATTTCTTAAGATTTTTAATTTTTTCTTAAATGCAAATATTAGTTGTCACAAACAAATTGGCTAAAGTTATGACTTTAATCTTTGAAATAATAACGCCCATTTTAGTGTCTTATATATTGACCACTACTATACAACAACAACAATAGTAGCAGCAATGACAACCTTATAAATATGCAGTCACCTCGGTCACGATCACCGCCAATCCATCTCCACTGCCCACGGATTATTTTTTCATTGCCCACCGACAATAATCGCTACTATACCACCACAATCAATACTCACTACCTCCACTAGCTAGGCACATGCCCACTACCCATTGATCGCCTAACCATGAGCTCCATCAACTAATCACCAATGACGGTGGTGATAGGCTCGATGACTGCAATTGTAATGGTGGCCGGTATATCAATTTATTATGGTAAATCCAACTGTAACAATAGAAACCCAGCCACCTCTACATTTATGAGAGTTATCTCATCCCTCAATCTCCTTTCTTTCCTTCTCACACGTAGCACACTGCACTTAATTCTTCTGTGATGTTGGTCGGCTAGTCTCCAATTTCAAATACTTAGGCCGTGCAGGAAAGTTGATGGTAGTGATCTGGTGGTTGGGGGGAGGGGCAGACCGGGGGTGGGGGTGTTGGTGGATGATAAGTAGGCGGTGGTATAGATGTGGGGTTGATCGATCGGTAGTTGAATTGTCGTGAAGGGGATTGTGCAGTGGTGGAAAGGTGGTAAGGAAAGGGAGCCGGGGGGGGGGGGGGGGGAGGGGGCATGCATGATAGTGGGGGGAAGGGTTATGAGGCGGGTGCCGACAAAAAGTCAACGGTACACAATGACCGTTGATACAAGTGTTATTATGCAAACGGTTGACTTATATTCCAGATGATTCGTGATGGTCAAAGCCCGCGACTCATAATCGTGGAGATTGGTGTAAAAATTGGTGGGTTAATTAGACTGGCATGCAAACTTAGAAAAAAAATTAGCGGGTTAATTAGGTGGGCATGAAAACTTAGAAAAAAAAAATAGCGGGCATAATACTAGGAAGCACGCATTAGTATGAAAGACATAAATTTTTTCTTATCATGTAAACACGATTCACAATCGTGGAGATTGGCGTAAAATTGGCGGGTTAATTAGCGGGCACGAAAACTTATCAGAAAAAAATTAGCAGGTAAAAATTGGAGGAATAATTAGGCGGGTATGAAAACTTATCAAAAAAAATTAGCGGGTAAAAATTGGCGGATTAATTAGGCGGGTATGAAAACTTATAGAAAAATTTGTGGGTAAAAATTAGAGGGTAAATTAGGCGGGCATTATGAGATAAAAAATAGGGGGCATAAAATTAGCTTGCACGTATATCAAAAACCAGATTTGCTACCTCTTTCTCTCATCACACAAACAGACCACAGCCCCTCTGGTTGCCCTCCTCAGCTGCCGCTCTCTGCTGGCTCCTACTGCCCTCCTCTACTGCCGCTACCGCCGTAGCCCCGTCACACGCCGCCGCTTTTCTGGTTGCCCTCCTTCGCTGCCGCTTTTCTGCTGGCTGCTACTGCCCTCCTCCGCTGCCGCTACTGCCGCCGCGCTGCAGTCCACCACTTCTGCCTCCCTCTTTCTTCAGCGCTGCCACAGGTACAAATTCATTCGACCAATTTTGTTTTGCCTATGCATCTAATTACGTTATCGTACCCCTCAGCACCGCCATCACATCCTTGCTCCGCCACATCCATCCCGCCACACAAATTATTAGGATCTGCTCCCTCGATTTAATTTACATCCCCTGGCCCTAATCCCAATTTTAATTCCACCCGTATTTGGCAATTCTGGGTTGTTTGTGGAGGTGGGTTCAGATGGGGGTGTGAGATGAGAAAATTATGTTAAGCACATTTTTTAATTCAATACATGGTTTCTGATCATTACAATAGCTAAAAGATAGAAGCATTGCAATAGCTAGCCTTCTTTTAACCATTTTTCAGCTATGTAGCAGTATTTAATTCAATACATGGTGTTCTGATCAGAGTCATAACACTTCTAGAAACCCCCACCTCCGCCCCCAAGTCCCTAACACACAATCTTGCAGAGTTTCTGCACTGCCTAGGTAGTATGGCAAGTTTCTCGACCATTATTCTAGTCTTGTTTAACCAAAAGCACAGGCAATACTGGTGAAAAATCAGCATATATGTTTTGTTTAATCATTTCAGACTTTAAACAAATCGCTAATTTAGGACTATCACATCGCATTTTTCTATCCTTTATGATGCCACAATGAAGCGACATACATATGTAACCTAAAATAAAAGGCTAAGGATAACATCACGCACATCTCCCCTTTCCCGAGAAGCTAACAAACACATCTTAAGTGTTTCATAAAAACTGTTTTTTGTTTAAGCTTTCATTTTCTTAGATTCATTATTGAATTCTTAAAAGGAACGAGACACATTGAAATGGCATTTCTTCTTGGATTCATATTTCTCAAATACCGAGTGTTTGTCCATATCTAGTTGAATTCTCTTATCTATATGTGTTGCAAGTCTTTGGTATAGGAAACTGAAGTGGCAATCATGAATTATGGCAATCATAAATTATGGACTTGCACATAGATTTTTGTACAAAAATGACTGATTAATGGATTAGTCGGGAAGTCATCTATCTTAATTTGTGTTGTTAGTTGTAGATGAATTAGTGGTAGAGATTACTTTAATTTTACTACACTAGTTTAAAAGCTTTCTAGTTTCCAAATTTTACTTAAAAGTATTACTCATTGCTTATGCTAATGGATGCCAAATATGTACAGACTATTTTCAGATGGCTGGACGGCGACGTCGACTGTTCCAGGAAGAGGTAGAGGCACCACGATCCGAAGACTAGTTTTCACAGGCTCCAGAGGATGATCGTTCACAATTTGAGGGTTCACAAGAGGAGACAAAGGGTTCTAGCATACCAGGTTATGATATTACTTCATACTTTAGAAATGAAACTGGATTATTGTGAGCTTACTTGGTCCAAGATTCGATAAAATCGATTATTTAACATGTGTTACAACCCATAGTTTATGTCTAAGTCAAATACTATTTTCAGCTCCAAAGAAGGTGCGGGGACCCACGATGTGCGCAAGTGTTTGGGCTAGGGAGATGCAAAAGTTTGTGGGGTACAATAACTACGGGCAAATGTATACCGGTGCTGAAAGAGAGATGCCTGCTTGGCTCGAGACCTTAGCTCGCAAGTCCAATATCTTCCCGATTCATACAACGAGTTTTAGAGATTTCACGCAAGGTGATCTGGATGTTGGGTGGGCTGAAATTACAGTATAATTGTCTCTAGATTGTATACTTATTTAATTTTGTTGTTAACTACCTATCAACTTTTCCATTTCTGGTTTATAATTCAATGCACTTGCTAACGTTTCAACTACTGAAATTGATATGGAAATTGTGTATTTCATGTTGAGGTTTAAATTGTGCTTGCGGAAACGTTACACGCCAGACCATCCACTAGCCAAAAAGCATGTATTTGAGAGGCTTGACAACATGTGGAGATGTTGGAGGTATGAGTTAAAGCAAAAGTACTTTGTGGAGGGTGATCGAGCAAAATCTCTGCGTAATTTGAATGATCCGAGGGTGGACAAAAGCCAGTGGGAGGTATTAGTTAACTTTTGGTTAACTGATGAAACAAAGGTAAATGATCATTTGCATGATACATTTAGTGACGTTTATGCCTCGTGTACTAACATGAAAATGAAATCCAGAAAGAGTCGACAACAAACTCGAAAAAAGGAAACTTGATAGGACATACATTAGGCTCGAAGTCTATGCCAAGGAAGTAGCAAGAACTGGTAAAAATTTTGTTAATGCGTGACAAATGTATGTCATGTGTATCTGTGGATTAGTGATGTGTACTTACTTGCTATTGTTGATTACTTGGTAGTACATGAAAGATGGAAAGATTCGTTCCCTAACGGAGATGTACATAGTCTCACGCACTCACAAGGATGGGACTGTCCTAGAGTCTGCAAAGGGAAAGCTAGTAAGTTCTATACAACATCCTTTCATTGTCTAGCGACACTTGTTCCGTCAACTCAACTAGTTATATTTCAGCATTAATGTGTTATTAAATGGTATTTGTAACTGCAACAATGCTATCGTAGGTTTCTTTTTTACACTTGTTGTCCAGATTATACGTATGCCTCAGTACTTTGTGGCCGTTGCTGATGTGATTTTTCAGTGTAGGTAAGTAGTTAGTCAACTTGCTAAGGATTTCATGCATTTTTTGATTGCTTTGATACCTAGTTTTGTCCTGTTTGGATGGTTTTATAGTTTTTGCAGACCTTAAGGTGTTTGGATGGTCCTGTGTTTGATTGCTTTGATACCTAGTTTAGTTTGCGGTCTGCACCTTGTGTCAAGGAACATGTTTGGCTACTTGGGTTATGGGTCCAAGGTTTGAAGGAACCTACCATCATGAGTGGTGGTGGCATCACTATCATAATTCTCCGGTTTCCGGTTCCAGAACTCGAAACGGTTGAGCAAAGAACCGATAGCAAAGATTTTGGGGAGGGTGATGGAAGGCTTTCTGGGTGCTTCGTTTCTTCTTTTACCCGCTAGTATGTCTGATATGGTGGCCATTTAAGCGGAATTTCCTTCTTACTGCTGACAATTACGGCCTAACTGTATAATAAATAATGGTCTTGCCTGTTCTTCTTTGAGTTGTTATTTGATTAGTTAGTTGATTGGTGACATGGAGAGGTAGAGAGACGAGTTGTTATTTGATGAGTGAGATGTAACTCTTCGTCTCTTATTTTTCAGCTTATGTTGTTCTTTTTGTCTATGAAAAACATGATATACATTCTTGTTTTGTACCACTTGAATAATAAGTAATTGGTGTCCCATTTTGTAGGATGGTTGTGATGGCGAGGAGCAAGAAGCAAACAATGCAAATGAAGACGAGTTTCCTTGAGTTGTTCATGGTTTGTACTCAAGTGTGGTTGGTTTATATGCTTCATTAGTATTAGGTTATTTCGGGGACATTAAGATTTGTTAGAGTAAAATATGAAAATTTTTAGAATCTTTGTTAGGATGATGTTGGTGAAATCTTTTGTGATTGGTATTGCAATTAATGGTCAGATTGATGTCTTCTCTATGCAATTAGGTGTTTGAGGATTATAAAATTGTTATGGTTTGATGATGTTTATTCCGTGCAGTGTTGTGAAATGAATTAGATGCAATAATTAGTGACAATAAATATGTATCCAGGAAAAGCAGGAAAGGCCTACGGTATATCCGTTGCCAAAAGTTTAAACACCGTTGCAAAGTGGAGAAAAGGCAACGGCATATTTGTCGCCAAAAGTCATAAAAACCGTAGGCATAGATAGAAAAGGCTACAGTAATTCCGTAGGTAAAAATAAAAAAAATCGTGGGCGTATGTATGAAAGGCCTAAGGTGCAACCGTAGGCAAAAGTCATAAGCCGTAGGCACAGAGGGAAGAAGGCCTACGGTATGTCTGTAGGTAAAAGTCTTGAAAACCGTAAACACAAAAGGAGAAGAGCCTACGTTACATCCGTAGGCAAAAGTCCTGAAAACCGTAGGGATAGGAATGAAAAAGCCTACGGTATATTCGTAGGCAAAAGTCTTAAAAACCGTTGGCATAAGGGACTTATGCCAAACTTGGCATATGTATGTCCCTACGGAACAGCCGTTGGCTTATGTCTTTACTTCCGTAGGCATATGTCTACGCCATCGGAAGAAGCACCCACGGTATACTACCGTAGGCATAGGCTATGCCTACGGTACTTTTGAGCTATGCCAACGCTTTAGTACCGTAGGCATAAACTGTTTCTCTTGTAGTGTGTAGAAAGAGGATACGAGGGTGATGACCCGACCACGAGCATATAGGGTGCGAGGGAGGTTCGAAAAAAATCTAAGTGTTGAGAAATTTTCAAGTGTTGAAAAATTTGCTAAGTGTTGAGCTAGGGTAAGGGTGCCGAGGGAAATCGCGAGGGTGGTGACCCGACCGCGAAAAATGAAGAAAATTTTCTTAGTGTGGAAAAGTGAAGAGGGAGCCGAGTGAAGCCGCGGGGTTGATGACCCGTCCCCGAAAAACGAAGAAATTTTTCTAAGTCTGGAAAAGTGAAGAGGGTGTTGAGTGAAGCCGCGGGGGTGATGACCCGTCCGCGAAAAACGAAGAAATTTTTCTAAGTCTTGAAAAGGAAAGGAAAAGGGCATGGGGTGGCGACGTGACCGCGACCACGAGGGGTTGAGATGAGAGGGAGGGGGGGGACTTAGGATGGCGGGCAGGTATGAAGGACCGACTAAGTCACAGAGGCAATAGATAGCGTGGCTCGAGCCACCCCGCGCACCACGTACCAAGTTGCTGCAATGTGAGGCGGAAGGGGTTAAGAAGTGGTGAAGCCCCCAAAGGAGTGGGAGATGGCACCAAGGGTGGTGCCAGAAGACTTGTGCAAGAGCAATATAACGTGAAAATTCTCTAAGTATGGGAAATGCAACTTCATTGATAACAAAAGTAGGTGACATGCCGTGGTACATGGGGATTGAGTACACAAAAACTTGCGAAATGACGGAAAAAATACAAGTGTAGAAAATGCACTTAGGGCAGGCTAGGACTTGGGTGGTTGGTTCACATGTTCCGGACTTAGAGCTTGAGTTCGCCACATGCAATCTTGTCTGCGAAGACGAACTTGAGGCCCCTACACCACTTGAGGCCGTGACCGACCTTCCGGTGATATGGGCAGTAGTTGGGACGGGCTAAGTCTTCCGGGGTAGGTTCATTGTCGACATTGGGCAGGGTTATGGCATTGTCGTCGATCCATGTCTCGAGGAGATCACTGACAGTCTTCAAGTCACACGGGTATTCTGGGGCAGGTGTCGGCTGCCCTCTCTTGTCAGGGCGTTCATCCCTTCTTTGGGACTGACGCTTGCGGTTGGTGTCGTCATTACTGGTTTCTTCTATTGTCACGGCCGAGACGAGCTGAGTTTGGGGCTTCGGGGTCTTTGACGGACCGACTGAGTCATATGTGCGTCGTGCAGCTTCTTTGAGATGTCCCCAAGACCAAAGTTGGAGGTTTTCAAGGTAGACCCTGTAGGTGTCCTTCATGTTCTTGATACAAATGGGGACAAGGGTCTCATCTTTACTGAAGTCAGTGCACTCCAAGCACTTGTGATGAAATCGCGTAACATAGGCATTGAGGTCCTCCCCGGGGTTTTGACGGATTCCGGCAATGTCAACGATGGTCACACGTTCCGTCTCATAGTGAAACTTGTCAAGGAAGAGCTGAACCATGTCAGACCAGGAGTGGATAGTGCCGTCAGGGATCTTGTGGAACCAAGAGTAGGCAAGGCCAGTCAAGGACTTATGAAATTCCCAAAGCTTCAAAGTGTCGCCCGGGCCATATTGCTCTAATGAGCCGACGAATCTTGTTAAGTGCTCACGGGCGTTGCCCTCGCGTCCGTTAAAGAGCGCAAAGGTGGGTTGCTTGTATTTGAGTGGGTATGGTGTGATGGCTATGTCGTTGGCATATGGCGCATGGCCTGTCAGTTGGGCCGATGAGTCGAGTGCAGAATTCTGTGACAGTCGGTGGAGGAGTGCGTCGAAGTCTGACTTGGAGACGTAGTAGGGGGATGGTTCTTCACGGCCAACAAAGGGATGGTGGCTGGCTAGGGCGCCGCGAGCCCCCGAGCCCCCGACGGGGTAACTTGATGAGCAGGAACAACATAAGGATGATATACGGCAGGTGCTGATAATGGCAAGTGTATGGTGGTATGGTTGGGTGGGCGAGACATATCCACCAGTTGATCGATTGTTTGATGTTGCTCTGTTGGGTAGGGGTTAGGTTCCATCTCAATGGATTCGTGGGTTTCGGAAGAGCTTCTGGCTGGCACATGTTGAGGTGTAACAACATGGAGGACTTGTTGCAATACTGGTCCGAGGTCTGCTTGCGGTCTGCGTGACGGCATCACGGGATGCGGTGTATCAGCTATAGGTGGTGAAGATGCCGCGAGTCCTATCGCCAAGGGTCTGGATGATCGAGGCGGCGGTGGTCGCGACACTGTGGCTTGAGCGGCGTCAGGAGCCAACCCAGGTCCTGAAGGTCAGATCGGTGCACTTGGTTGTTGCGAGGCCAACGCCTGTATAGATCTTTGCATTTCCATAATGGCGGCAATGAGAGTGATCTGCGAGTCTTGTAGGCTGGCTATGGTGGGAGTGAACTGCTGGATGGCCGCATTGACTGCAACTTGCACGTCAGGTGTGGGAGGGTCTTGGAGGCGTGCATCGCTAGTCCCCTCTTGGTCGTCAAGGCGACGCTCCTCTCGGATAGTGGGGTTGAGGCCTTGGCTGGTCGACCTAGTAGCTCTCCCTTGTACGGGCATGGTCGCTTGGGTGTGGCAGACTGCACCACGATGCTCACCTCCCCAGCGGAGTCGCCAAATGTTGCCAAGGAAAGAGGGTTCGCATGCCACGTGAGGTGCCACAAAGGATCCAGTCTGCGTTGGCTTCCAAGTAGACAAAGTGGGAGACAGCAAGGATGACGTAAGGGCTGAGAGCAAGGCTCCCCAGACAGATCGCGAGGGCTGGCAGCGCCGCGCAGGCAGGGTGACGACGAACAGGGCCAGCGGTTGACAGTCCGTGTCAAGGGTGCAGCGTCAAGAGTCCGATGTCAGGGGTCCAAATGTGTTTCTCTCACTAGAACTCCAGAGAGAATGGGTTTTAGAGAGAGAAAGTGAAAATGCCAAATGAGAGAAAAGTCCTTGAATAAGCTCCAGAATCCACTATATAGGCACAAATATGCGCGTGTCATCAGCTGACACGTGTCGTCCTCCGGGAGTGACACGTCGCCGTAAGGGGTCCCGCAGTCTTGACTGTCCGTCGAATTGCCGGTCCCCGAGTTCGTGCCGCCCTCCCCTTGCAGCATCCCTCTGCCTGTCTGAGGAGACTGACCACACTGCGGTAGCATGGTCAGAGTAGCCCATTGCCCCAACCTCCAGTCCAAGCCCTTACTGAATCCCACGAGATGCGTCAAGAGACGCGCGGAGATCCTGACAGCGGCGAGGGTTGCCCCTGTAGCCAACTGCCAGGCGGACTAGGCGCGATGCCCTCCGAGGACCTGCTCCTGTCTCGGAGTGACCCGGGGGTCATTGCCCTGGCGGTGACGATGATCAATGATAACATGAGCGCACATGCTCACAGCTTGATACTCAGAGTCCGTGGCGTTGGGTCCTCGTGCCGGAGCACTATGAGCGGAGCCCCCCGTGAGTCCGTCGGGTGATTGTGCCGACGATGGCCTTAGGGTTGTAAGCCCATCCTTGTTGCGAAGGCCGGAGCCTCCGGTTGATTGTGCTGGCGTGGGTCGGAGCTCGTCGGTTGATTGTGCTGGCGAGGGCCGGAGCCCCCGGTTGATTGTGCTGGCGAGGGTCGGAGCTCGTCGGTTGATTGTGCTGACGAGGGCCGGAGCCTCCGGTTGATTGTGTCGGCGAGGGCTTCATGGTTGAAAGCCTATCCCGCCGCGAGGGCCAGAGCTCCGTCAGTTTGATTGAGCCGGCGAGGCCGTCCCGCCGCGAGGGCCGGAGCCCTGTCAGTTTGATTGAGCCGGCGATGGCTTCATGGTTGCGAGCCCGTCCCGCCGCGAGGGCCGGAGCCCCGTCAGTTTGATTGAGCCGGCGAGGGCTTCATGGTTGCGAGCCCGTCCCGCCGCGAGGGCCGGAGCCCCGTCAGTTTGATTGAGCCGGTGAGGGCTTCATGGTTGCGAGCCCATCCCGCCGCGAGGGCCTGAGCCCCGTCGCTTTGATTGAGCCGGCGAGGGCTTCATGGTTGCGAGCCCCTCCCGCCGCGAGGGCCTGAGCCCCGTCACTTTGATTGAGCCTGCGACAGAGCGTCGCGCTACTGAAGATAGCGTGTGAGTGTTGTTGGAGCGAGAAGTCAGTGCCGCTCGGCAAGTTCCCCCCCCCTTGGGGTGGCCGACCCCCTTGCGGTGGCCGACCCCCTTGGGGTGGCCGACCCTATTAGGGTGAGCACACTTTTGATCGCCGTCCGGATGCTCGAGGCGCGGAGCACTTTGACCGAGCAATGATGTTGAGCGATGGAGCATTTTGACCGTGCAATGATGTTGAGCATGTTTGAATGCCGAGCGGGTGACGTGTCGTGCCACTGGGGTCTTTTAGCGGGCCCTGGGGTGCAGTCCGGATAGGTTATGAACAATCAAATATCCACAAAAGTAATGAAAAAATGTCAGAGGTGGAATATGATGATGACCAATATATGATACATGTGAAAAAAATGACAAAAAAGATTGTTGCTCTTGATGAAATTGGAGACGAAGACCACTATTGACACTTACCAAGCCTCTTAACGATGAATAGTGCTTGGAGACACAAATCAAGTTTAGAGGAGGAGCTAAAAATAAACGTGGTTTACATTATCTATGTTGTTAGAGTGGTGCATTAGTTAAAGGTCAATAGTCACGTGTTAGTGGTATGTTAATAAAATGATAGTGATGCAATATTACAAGTGCATAGTAGTACATTTATCAACTTGAGTAGTGATCTAGTTATTATGTGAAAGTAGAGTGAGTGGTATTGTTATTACAAGTCTAGGAGTTATATTAGTAGTACTACGAGTTATATTAGTAGTACTACGCAAAGCCATGTACTCTAGTCTATCTAGATAGGTAAAAAAAGGTCTAAAAAGGTGCATGGTGCAGGGTAAAAGGTAGAGAGGTAAAAATTTAAGGTACATTGTGTGTTCTCTTCTCCATGTCCTCTTCATATTTGTGAATTTGTGAGTTTGAGTGACCTTTGTCTCCAATAATGTTGCAGGATTTGTGCAGCCATTAGTTGTTTGTGGTGGTAGTGGAGGCCAGTATAATTATAATAGCACCTTACCGTGTGGGCTTGTTGGTTCTTGCTTAAACCCATAAGTTAAGGTTAACTAGGATGGAAACCACTACACTGATGCGGCTAATAAAGCGGCCTTTAATCAAGTCGCCACCGGAAGGTTTTGCGATCCACCAATCCCCCCAAGATTGGCATGTCGAAGATCTGCCTGACTTTTAAAGCAACCGTATTGGCAAAATGCAAATAAAAGTTTCTACAAGCGACAGTCACCATGTTATGAAGATGGTGGCATTTTCTATGTAACCCTAGCCCCCTTTTAGTGACATTTACTGTTAAATTTCACTGCTACAGCAGTACCCACGCATACCCAGCACAAGCAGCCTGCTGCTGCTGCTCCCCCCCCCCCCCACCCCCCTTAAAACAATCCCTACTTATCCTCTTTGCAACATTTTTTTCTTTTCTTTGTTTAACAACATTATACATTTCTTGATTTTTTTCACACCCATACATATTGAACCCACATAAATTTAAAGTTACTAGTTGTTTGTCACGTGCGTTGCACGGGGCTTGTTAGCAAAAGTGGTTCATCAATCAATATTCTCTTTTACTTCGCCGAACATTAATAAGAGTTCGCATGTCTCGTGTAAGATAACAAGCCGCTTTTCAATATATATAAATTGTCTACATTCTCATGAATATGATGTCTTGTATCAGAAGGCATTAGAGTGGCAGTAGGCAACTAACATAAGGTGAACTCGATCTCGGTTTCTCTTTTATGTACAAAAATAGATAAATCAATCATGCTTCATCGTTAAGGTCACCTAGGAGGAAACAGAAAAAGGATAATTTTCATCCTACATAAAAAATGGGAGCCATCATTTAAGAACCTAACCATTCAAAAGGCTAGCAGAAACGAAAAAGGGAAAAAGTCCTCAAGAGGAAGTTGTTTCACACCATAGTCCAAAATTCAACTCTTTTGACGCGGCAATTGCTCCTTGAAGACATTTCAATCTTTAAAGGGATTTCTTCAAATCACTTTCCTTCCCTGTCATGCTCCTTTAAAAATGGATCTGACATCGTCCAATACACCTTAATTGTAAAAGCAGATTCAGCAACTTATCAAGATCAAGAAAGAAAAAGCCAAAAACTTCATAAGTAAATTGTGTCTTTTATCAATTTGCCTCTAACAGTGTAATCAATAGGATTTATATCCTGCCAAACTCCATTTCTAGGGATTATAAATCTATTTAGCAAATATATTCCTAGCGTTCAGCCTAAAGTTTGTACCAAACCCAGATTTTTTTAAAAGGGCTATGCAAATGAACTAAACTGGGAAACTCTAGAACAAAAATCTGCACGCAAACAACATATAGTGTGATAATAATGAACATATCTTCAGCAACAACTGCATGAAGATCTTTTCTCCATAATAGCCCACTTCAAAAATAAAACTGCTCTTACTTTTCATGGTCAAACATCACAAATTTGACAACAAAGATTCACAAGTATGTATAACCTAGACAAAGAATGCATTAGTTATGGCAATCAACCCAACTAAAAACGTAAATATCTTGCATCCAAAAAGTGCTTTCAACGTTTCAAAGTTGCTCACACCTTTCCATTTTGAATATAGGAATATGCCAATGTGATTAACTACTCCAATTCTAGAGGAACAAGGTTTCCTTCTTAGTTGCTGGAATGAGAGTCTTAGACCTTCAAAGTTCAAACAAGATTTTTTCAAGTCCATGGTTATGCGCACAAATGCAATTCGCTTCGTGCGCATGGCATGTAGCAATGCAAACAATCCCATCAACTTAAGTTAAAAGGACATTTTTTTTGAATGATCATTTCATAAGTTTGCTTTTTCTTTAAGGTGACATTCTCAACGATTTTCCCATCTCATGTATTGTTGCTAAGTAAATCAACCGATACCTATTCAAGAGAAAACAGATCCCAACCTTGTCAATTATTCTTCTTCTTCTCTCTCTAGACCTACCACTGACAAATTCATACCCTTTCCTCTCACATATGCAACTAATGAGTAATGAGCACGATGTAACCAGTGAATTATGTTGAACCAGACCAATTGTTCTTGTTGGCTATTATCTTAAGTGTGATTCTCCTTTCTCCTAATGGAATCGTCACAGTGTTAGTGCCTTGTTTTGCAACACCATCACCCCAGATTTACTATGCTATGTAAATTTAACTACCAAAAATCTGATATATTTTTTCCCACATGCAAACCTTGTCACTGATCTAAATACCCAAACAATGATGATGTAGTTATTTTCATGATTATCTTAGAAATTATTATTGCTCTCAATCTCCTAAGCTCGAAAAGCTTCATTCCAGTACTCCAACCTTAAGAATCAACAAATAGGTTTCTCGGGAAAATTAGAAAACAGTAAGTAAAAGTTATATCCATAGATTTTTCTTTGTATTGATTCCCTAACAGATGTCTCCTCTCTCTCTCTCTCTCTCTCTCTCTCTCACACACACACACACACACACACCCACCCGAATTGTAACCCGAACTTATGGGACACTCTAATTAGAAACTCTTTCTTTAGGCAGCTCTCATTATTCTATTACACTGAACAATTGCTTCTCTCTCGTACTCAAGACGATGTTCTATTGTGGTAATTAAGTTAGCCCTTGCATCGCCTCTATATATTCAAAGTTACACGGTTGATCATAATGAGAAAAGTACTTTTGTAAGTGTTGTAATCAAAGTCAAAGCAAGATACCTAAGCAATGAGTTACTGATTTCTATAAAAGTGTACTTAACAAAATAGTCAACTGTGCCTTTAATTATTTTATTAAATGAGACATCCATAGTTTTTAAACAAATATATAAATATGGAGGAAGAATGAAGCTAGAATGAAAGAAGTACTCGTTACAATAGGAACATAGCCTAAACGCAACATATATAACTTATTCACATATAGTCATAGCAAAAGTGTCATTCTGCAGCATACACACAAATGACAAGGAGATTACATGATATACACGTTAGTACTCCAACACTAATTAATTAACCATATAGAAATGATCCTTGTATAACTAAAAACAATGCAACCCAAAATAGTTACTAAGGGATTCAGTTAGTACCACCAATTTTGCTTTCTTAGGTATTGCACTAACAAAAAAATTGAGATTATGAAGACAAAAGCATAGACAAAAGTTAATTAACTACGATTTGCAGGACCTATCGATGGAAAATGTATTGTGTGCATCGAATGAGCTTTATCTATTTGTACACATGCAATCAACATGCAATCAACATGTAATCAACATGTAATCAAGAAAGTTCATTTGTGCAAGTATAAAAGCATATATTGAAGTAAAGACATGTATGCGAGTAGAATGATAAATCATTATGTTGTGAGAGAGAATATGAACCGCCAACGCAAACATAATAATTAGAATTAAAGGTTTAGACCTCAGTTAGGAATTTTATAAAAAATGAGCCATGCAAGAAAGTACCTTGCCAAAATAGGTGCTTTGACATATGTTCTAACATCAAGTAATATGGCATTGAAATGGCAGTCATCTTTCATTGAACCGACAACATAATGTAAAGGCTTGCCAGGAAAGGCTATTGGTGGCTCTTGGGGCTAGCCATGCCGAGGACAATTTTTTTTTTGACTCCTAGTGGGCTAATTCATGAATTGAATCAAATGACCCCTTTTATCCTGAGGTTCTGAAAGAAAAATGAAGTGAAAGGTGCCCAAGTTCCACACGCCTCCTCTCTTTTGAGTCTACTTAATGCAGATGAAAGTCGGTATGCAAAATGCAGGGACCGGTACAAGAATCTTACTAGAGCGTCGACGACGGAGGCAATGCTACACAGTTGATTTACTGGAAGACGAAGATGATTGTGAGAAAGCCACAATTCACTAAGTAATCCAGCACTTGAACATTTATGTTGGCTGAATGTTTTGTCCGACTGAAAACCAGAAGAGGTAATTGGGTTTTGGAAGGTTCAGGAGGTTGCAGGTAAATGTTGATCTCCACGATTGTAGCGGCTCAGTTATGTTGGTGTCCTTTGCTTGGTTACAAGTGTTGCCCGTTATCAATTCTTTTAATTTGATTCCTCTACTCCGATTACGCTCACAAGATTGAAACGTAGATATGTGCCGGTATCTTTCTCTTCGCGTTGAAAATGGCGGTTGGAGTATTAGGGTGCATTGGGTTTGATACAGGCGGTTAGCTTGCAAGGTCGATTGGAGTAAGAGAAGCACCGGTTAGGTTTTTTGTTCAATTATATTATGCCGATTGGAAATGACACAAGCAGTTGGCGCAAGGATGCATTGATTTTGGAAAACAGGAAAAGGGGGGAGAATAGCTTGTATTGTAATATGGAGTATCTCAAAGGCCATTTTGGTGATAAAAATGTGTAGAAACACGACTAAACACGTTAGACTTTTAAGATAGAGAGATAAGCCTCATCAAAAGTAAGCAAGAAAGATTTTATCTTAAAGCCTCACATATTTCAAGGCTTAAATTCATAAAATTCTAGTTAGCATGAAGAGAGAGAGAGAGATTACCTTAGGGCTTGGTTTTTTTTTTTCCTTCTTCTTCCTTTCTTCTTTCTCTTTCCCTCTTTTTCTTCTCCTATCTTCCCTTGCCTGAACTCAGCTTCTCCTTTTCTTTTTTTGTTCCACCGAAATGGCACAAGACCATTTAGTCTTGGCTTCTTTCTAAGCAAGGAGGTCTCCACCTCCTCCTTGCTTATGCTTAATCATGCATGATCTTTTCCTTCTTTTTTTTTTGTCCTCCAACTGACTCCACCTCTTCCCTCTTTAATCCCTTTACTTTGTTTAGGTAAAGGTTACAAGAATATGTTACTAACCCCCACTTTTAAGATTAACAACTTAGCTGCTCAACCTTCTCATATTTACACTTTGACTCCATAACTTTCATAAAATTACATTTTGGCCTCAAAGCCAAACTAACCCCTCATTTAAATTTCTACTACTTAGTTATCGATAAAAAAAGTGCTACCAATAAAAATAACACCCTTAATTAATCTAATTCACGGTTAGATTAATTTAAGGCATTTTCAGGGTATTACACTCAAATTCTTAACTAATTGTTCTTAAGTGCAAAGACTAAATTAATGTACTCAATTGAGTAAGTTACACTGATTTCCTCGTAGGGGCTTAAGTAAACAAGAAAAAGAATTAAAATCTAAACCAACTCCACAATCAGGCTCTAACCAATCCAAGAAATCTATTGACGATTATTACCTGCAGGAGGGAACGAAAAAAGGGGTGACCTTTTTGGAGCTCAGTAAGGTCGCTCAAAATTAAAAATGGGAATACAAACGATTAACATATTTACTTCAAAAGCAATAAGGGAAGAGGTTCGACTCTGTCCCTTAAATTAGATAACAATGGAAACAATTGCAGTTACACTGTAAACGATACAGATGATATTGAACATGAGTGAATTGCAAAGCCACACAGGCAATGCAGGAAAACACTTAGCAAAGCCACACAGACAGTGCTCAATAACAATATGGTTTACATATGCGTATGAATACTAGCTAGACCATTAAGGTACTAGCTCTCCCGTAATAACATACCATCCTTATAACGCCTAAATACACTAACTCATGTTAATATACAGAATGCAATAATCACTAATACAACATATATATATATATATATATATGTATATATATATATATATATGGAGCTGATCCGTTGAGAGCGTTAGCAAAATAGGAGAAGTTGCAAGCGCGATCTGACCGTCCATCCCGAAAGATGGACGGCCCAGATCACGCCTTTTTCAAAAACTGTCAGTCGTCCGCCATACAGTGTCGCAGACGGTCCTTTTTACCTTTCTGCCCCTCCGCGCCTGTCCGCTACACTGTATGGCGGAGGACATTAAAGTCCTGATGGGAGACAGCAAAAAGACGTCCGCGATACTGTGTAGCGGACGTCCCAAGGCTGACACCTGTCAGGGCCTCTCCCGTCAGTCCTTTTCGGCAATGACGGTTATCTTGTCCTTATCTGTCATGTCAACAGTGTCCGCTACACTGTGTAGCGGACGTTATAGCTATCCGCGATACTGTATCGCGGACGTAATAGCCATCCGCGATACTGTATAGCGGACGTTAAATATACATTCAAAAAATAGTAACTACGACACTCTTCTCCACTCTTTCTACTCACAAAATTTCCCAGCGGCGTTGGCAAGCATATCGGCGCAATTCTGTCTTAAGAGCACCTTTAATACCCTAAATCGATCACGTAAGTTCACAAAATCTATACTTTTTTTTGTTTGTAATCGATAGTTGTGATGAATATTGCGTTTTATATATGTATGTTTTTGTTCATGTGCAAGCGTTTGTAAAATCCGATTCCGTATATGTATATATATTTATACATATGAGTACATATGCTAACATTGTATGCATCATGCATGTGCTTGCGTTATATGTATTATGCATGTGCTAGCGTCGTATTTTTGCGAGCGATTATCAAAATCCAAAACGTAAAATCCAAACTGAGAAAGTTTTTCCATAATTTCAGTTGCAAAAAATGGAATTTAACCCTGGACCAGAAGACCCATCCGTGTTATACGACCAAGCCAATCATATCAGTACGCTCATATGGGATGGTGGAGTAAGATACATTATTTATCGACTTTCTTATTCTTACGAACGTTGTATATACCGTTTGTTTTGCTTAAATTGTATTTATTAAATCGTAGGAAAGAGAACTTCTCAATACCGTAGAAGTATCTCGCAAGTTCACATCGTGGAAACTGAACACCGCCCAGAAGAGGATACTGCGTGGAATTGGGTTTGGGATTTTCACGCATGGGCAGATATTTCAACAGCTTGACCGGGCCTTGATAGGTGCCCTTGTTGAGAGGTGGAGAAGTGAAACGAATACGTTTCACTTCCCGCTAGGAGAGATGACAATTACCCTAGAAGACGTAGGGTTCATCTTAGGGTTGCCGGTGACGGGGCGACCGGTAATTGCTCCTCCGTCAGAAGCAATAAATAAGAGAACCGCTAGGAACTTCTTAACTTCGATACCCCAGGATCAATTTAGCAGTGGTGGTATCAAGTTGAAGTGGTTGGTAGATACCTACGGGGTTTTGCCGGAAAACTAAACGGGTTGTGACCTTGTGCTGTACACACAAGCCTTCCTCTGGTGGGTGGTGGGGGCAATATTATTCCCAACGACGTCGAAGAACACGGTCAGCGTGAGATATTTACCGTTGTTGGGTAACCTGGCGGAGGTTAGAGATTATGCATGGGGTGCAGCGGTTCTTTCGTATCTGTACCGAGCATTGCACAAGGCAACGAGGCCCGACTCCAAAGCCATATGTGCATGTCTCTCGCTATTGCAGGTATATCATATAAATCCTGTCTTCGTTATTGTTTTTTTTTTGTTTTTTCTTTTGTTGAATCGACGATATAAATATAATTTGCCCATGTTCTCAGGTGTGGTCTTATGAACACCTTGCTCCCGGTGCACCAACGCGTAGGGATGGAACCGATAGAGTGTGGCCTCGGTTGCGTGCTTGGGAGTACAGCCGGAAGAATAGCCACTACCGCAGGAGAGTCGATCCCCATCACAACATCACGTACTATCGAGGGGAGTTCGACCGCCTATCTCCGAGCCAATTACGTTGGGCACCGTACATACGTTTGGCGCGACGGGTAGAAGAGTCGTTCGTCTTCACGCTCTCCGGGTTGTAGCGCACACCCCTCATCCACTTCGAGGTAGCAGAGTGGCAGCTGCCAGACCGAGCAATGCGCCATTTTGAGTTGGAGCAAGGTTTGCCAGCCGGTGCCCCAGATATGAGGGTTAACAGGGACCCACCGGATGTCAGGCGGTTTGACAAGGCCAATGCGCAAGAATTGTGTGCGGCCGAACTAGAGCTCTGGACTTCTTGGCAGGACATACTGGCGGCCATCGTCTCGGAGCCGGACCCCGTTATCAGCATCACGGAGTACGATGAGTGGTACTCCCGCATCACGCGGAGGAGAGTAGCCCCAGTGAACTTTGAACGCGGGAAGATGTATGCTCCTAGGGGTCAGATCGACGAGCGTATGGCATACAATCTTGTAAGTTGCCCAACTAGTCTGACTTGTGTTGAATGTGTTGAATATAAATGTCTGATTAAAGTTACTTATTTGTTATCTCTTTGGATGTAGGTTAATGCCTCGCTTGCATTCTTCCAGAAGTTGAGTGAGCGGAAGGATCTGATGAGCGCAATGGGAGAGGATCTTCGCCAACAGGCTGCTGCACTGGCTTTAGACTGCGGGAATTTTGTGCGGAAAGCATCGGGACAGTCTTCGGTCGACAGCCAGGGAATGGGTTATACGGGCGTCAGCCCGTATAACGTTGATCCCTCTGGGCAAGCTTCAGGGGTGAGCCAGGGAGTTGGTGGTCCCTCTGTACCGGGGATGGGACATGCTCAAGCGTCGTGGGCCGATTACAGCGGCCCGACCTTCAATTTGTTCCCGGAACCCCAACCCCTCTCTCAGAGTCAAGTCACGCAAGACTGGCCTTACGGTTTCAACGAGGCACTGCCCATTGTCCCGTGGGCGGGACCACTTGGCGGCCCCAAAGGGTAATATCAGCCGGCGGAAGAAATGGCCGGCGAGCAATATCAGTCGGTCGGGGCCCCCGAAGGCAAATCAGCCGGCCGGGCCCCCCCAAGGGGATTATCAGCAGGCCGATTCGTTGGTTGGAGGCCAATTTCTTCCGTTGCTCTTGCCCCCCGGCGGAGGGCAAGAGCAACCGGTCGACCCCCGAGGGCAATATCGGAAAAGGGCATCCAGCCAGGCCCCTGAAGCAGCATAAACATGACCTAATCCAAGCCCGTTATTTTAGCGGGCCCCCCCAGACGGAGCGTCGTATGACATGGATCACCCGTAGGGCTTGGATTACAATGCCTCGTGGAGAGAACTGTCCTCGCTGGTGCCCGAAATTTGGTTAGACAACTTTGTCATCTCGCACTACGTGCAAATTCTGAGGCAAAGGAGTCGGGAGCAGCCTAACTACGGTCCGCGCATTTTTATCCTCGATGCTTACTTTCATGGCATGCTAGTACAAGAGTATAACGACTGGGACAAGGCGAGGAAGCAGGCGAGAAAGGGGAATGCCCAGCTCCAGTGGAGACCGTCCGCTAACCTACAAGCATATCTTGCTCGGCCGAGTCCAGTGAGCGCAGGTGTGGCGGAAGTGTTTCTAATCCCAGCTATAGTGAATGCCCACTGGTTCTTGGTTTGCTATGAACCGGTAACGAATACCGTATCAGTCCTCGATAGTCTCTACGATGATACCCCCGTGATCGGTGTGATTGAAATGTACCGAGGCTTAGGCGAGTTGGATGCCATGGTAAGATCCTGTTTACTTCTTATTGTAACTTGCATATTTTAGAACTGATTAATCTTATTATGTTTGCTATGTTTAATGTTTAATGCTTATTATGTTTCTCGCAGAATCTATTTGCTGCCATGGTCAATAGTAAGCGTTCTCGAGAGGGTCAAGAGAGTCGAGTGAGGGCACCGGGCGATACGCAGCTTGTTTTCCGATTGAAGAGGAGTAGGCCCAAGCAACTTAATTCCTCGGACTGCGGCGTCTTCGTCTGCATGTACATGGATTACATCTGTCGGTCTGAGAGCCTCAAGAAGACCATCTGGACCCAAGAATGCATAGACTGCTTTAGGTATAGGATGGCTTGGCAAATTATAAATGGCCGGCCTAGAGCTATTAGATTTATTGTAAATCCGTGTAACGAGGGGGATCCCGCAAGGGCTGAGGGCCCCAATTGACAATGTTTGCATATAATAACATTATATTCACTTTTTTAATTGTCCTTAAACTTCTTGAATCTTATCGTTGAATCTTATCGTTGAATGCGATTGATGATTTCATTTGTGTTGACTGAAAAGTGATCGTTGTTGAATGCGATTGATTTGATTCACTGATATCGTTGTGTTGTTGATCTGAGTGTTTGATTTGTTCTGTGTGATTTGCTTTGGCCAGGGGGAAACACAGTGTAAAAACCAAGTGAGACTGTTTCTGTTGGACTGTCTGCTACAACATAGATAGGGCCGAAAAAAAACTAAGTGTTGGGGACTCTTCCTTCTGCTTGACTGTCCACTATATAGTAAAGCGGAAATAGATAGGGCCGGAAAAAAACTAAGTGTTGGGGAGTCTTCTTTCTGCTTGACTGTCCGCTATATAGTATAGCGGACGTAGATAGGCCCGAAAAAAAGAACTAAGTGTTGGGGACTCTTCTTTCTGCTAGACTGTCCGCCATATAGTATCGCGGACGTAGATAGGCTTGAAAAAAAAAAACTAAGTGATGGGGACTCTTCTTTCTGCTAGACTGTCCGCCATATAGTATAGCGGACGTAGATAGGCCTGAAAAAAAAAACTAAGTGATGGGGACTCTTCCTTCTGCTAGATTGTCCGCTATATAGTATAGCGGACGAAGATAGGCCAAAAAAAAACTAAGTGTTGGGGACTCTTCTTTCTGCTAGACTGTCCGCTATATAGTATCGCGGACGTAGATATGTCCGGAAAAAAAAACTAAGTGTTGGGGACTCTTCTTTCTGCTAGACTGTCCGCTATATAGTATAGCGGACATAGATAGGGCCGGAAAAAAACTAAGTGTTGGGGACTCTTCCTTCTGCTTGATTGTCTGTTATATAGTATAGCGGACATAGATAGGGCAAAAAAAAAAACTAGTGTTTGGGACTCTTCCTTCTGCTTGACTATCCGCTATATAGTATAGCGGACATAGATAAGGCCGGAAAAAAAACTAAGTGTGCTATATATTATACCGGACGTAGATAGGGCCGGAAAAAAAACTAAGTGTTGGGAACTTTTGCTTCTGCTTGACTGTCCGCTATATAGTATAGCGGACATAGATAGGGCCAAAAAAAAAACTAAGTATTGGGGACTCTTGCTTCTGCTTGACTGTCCGCTATATAGTATAGCGGACATAGATAAGGCCGAAAAAAAGACTAAGTGTTGGGGACTCTTGCTTCTGCTTGACTGTCCGCTATATAGTATAACGGACGTAGATAGGGCCGAAAAAAAAACTAAGTCTTGGGGACTCTTGCTTCTGCTTGACTATCCGCTGTATAGTATGGCAAGCACATTATTTTTTTGGTTTTCCGATGAAGGGCCTATTCGCGCACACTTTAGCGCCAAATTCATAGCTTGCGAAAAATATTGAAATTTTTTTGTCACTTTTTTTTTGCTCATTGCACCTTAGGCACGCTATATAGCCAATTTCTATGAATTTTGGCAAAAAACGAGGCAAATTATTGTTTTGATTTTCCAATGAAGGGCCTATTCGCGCACATTTTAGCGCCAAATTCATAGATAACGAAATATGTTGTAATTTTTTTTGTCAATTTTTTTTTGCTCATTGCACTTTACGCATGCTAGTTTGCCAATTTCTATGAATTTCGGCGAAAAACGAGACAAATTATTTTTTTGATTTTCCTATGAAGGGCCTATTCGCGCACATTTTAGCGCTAAATTCATAGCTAGCGAAATATGTTGTAATTTTTTTGTCACTTTTTTTTTGCTCATTGCACCTTAGGCATGCTAGAAACATAAATTCTCAACATTTTACATGCTTCAAAAGACGGGATTCGCTGATTAGAATGACATGTGGATAAGTGCCAGTTGGAATGAAATCCTAACATGCAGTAGGAAGAGATATATATATCACTCTTCATTTGACATATACTAATCAGATAAGTACTGATCATTGGTTAAAATATTGTTTCTCTCGTTTGATTTGAGCTGCCTCCCACTAGCCTTGGCCATTTCTTCCGCAAGTTGAAGCATGTAAAATCGTTTTCTACGCAGCAACATCCGGTTATTCTCCATACGCGCACAACTTTCTTACACTGCTTAACATTACACCTCGACATACTAAGTGAACGACGTTGCGGCACAGGTGCCCTCAGCGTGGTGAGATCTTGGTGTAGTGCTTCTGATTCCTCAACTCGATATGCCCATTCTCTCCGTAAACCGCAATAATACTCTCTCGGATCCGTGTACTTCACTTTTTTGTAGTCGTCGTTCCTTTCACACAACAACCACACAGTCTCACGTCCCCGCAGACTAGAACTCCCAGTAACTCCTGCCATTTAACTTAGGCGGTTCTAATGCGATGAGCATGGCTAACATATATAAATAAGCCCACACACACATACACATACATAATATATTGGTGTGATAGCTACACAATAGTCTGCCCATCTCTGGTGACAAGACAAGTCTCTGGACATTGAAGATGACAATAGTTGGAGACAATAGCATGCCCGTGCCATAAAGTTGACAAGTCTTTGGTGACAAGACAAATCTCTAGTCTATTGCAGAGGCTTGTCACATCTCATAAAGTTGAACCTGTAGCATCTCATAAAGTGGTCCCGTTTCAAAGTATATATAAGTACATGCATTGCACGAAGGGCAAAGGGCATAGAGTGATATACTCCCAATTTCATAACAACTCTGGAAATGTCATATACTCCACGAGATATTTTTGAAGCAATGGGTCGTTACTGGGCGGGCGAAGATGAATTTTACTATTCTTTGCGTCCAAGTTTGCGTTACTCATCAAGCTATGTTAATACATTACGTGCAGAATAGTCTTATCGGATGAATGAATATGAGGTCTTAGTAGCTGATTCACGGCACATGAATATACCCATACCTCGACAAAAGGCAATCAACATGCCTCGAATTACGCACATGGAGCTTGAAAGGGCACTGCATCGAATACGTGAAGAAAATAATAGAATGAGAGTTCGTCAAAGTAGGCATAACTTACGTCGTATGGCACGTGATGCACATGAAGATGGCAACAACAATGAAGCACAAGTATACTGGAACATGAGCTTCGAACTAGGATCTGTTTCCGATGCTCCACTTTCAGATGAAGATGACTGAAGATCGAGTTCTTCTAAGGCTATAAGGCCTCCGCTTAGGCCGGGGTTCGGGAAGGTCGGAACTAAATGTCTGGTCCGTGCCAACCATTTTCTGGTCCAAGTTGTAGACAATGATCTGCACCACTATGACGTGAGATCCTCAGCTGTGCACCTTTTGTTTGTGTGTGGGTTTCCGTGGTGCGTGGATGTATTACGATAATACTTCCTCGCTAATCCGCTTTATAGTATGGCTGATCTGGATAGAAACAGAAAAAATTGTCTGATCGGTCGTCTGCTCTACTATAT
Source organism: Escallonia rubra (assembly GCA_033065855.1). NCBI lineage: Eukaryota > Viridiplantae > Streptophyta > Magnoliopsida > Escalloniales > Escalloniaceae > Escallonia > Escallonia rubra. Next base: position 139,328 of record JAVXUO010000426.1, read on the forward strand.
AGCGGACGGCCAAACAGAAAGACAGATCTCCAACACTTAGTTTTTCTCTCTCCTAAGTCCGCTATATAGTATAGCGGACATCCCCGCAGAAAGAAAGTCTCCAACACTTGGGTTTTTTCCTCTCCTACCTATGTCCGCTATATAGTATAGCGGACATCCCCGCAGAAGCAGAAAGGTGCACAGCTGAGGATCTTACGTCATAGTGGTGCAGATCATTGTCTGCAACTTGGACCAGAAAATGGTTGGCACGAACCAGACACTTAGTTCCGACTTTCCCGAACCCCGGCCTAAGCGGAGGCCTTATGTCCGCTATATAGTAGAGCTAGACGTTGTAGCGTAATGCAGTTTTAATAAATTGGCGCCCGAAGACTTGTTTTAGCGACATTGTAGCATAATGTTGTTTTAATAAATTGGCGCCCGAAGACTTGTTTTGGCGACAGAATCAACAATCTCAATATCGATAAACAATAAATAACGTACGATTCACAATCAACGATCTCAATATATAGAGGGAATCTCAAACGGCACAACTAAGCACAATTAAGCGAGAAAAAATTTGGAAACATAGTGAACAAGAACATAAATTCTTTTATTAATAATAAATTAGGGTTCACATTGGGGGAATGAATTTTTTTCACAAGCGCTCCGATCAAAGATTACAACTTGAAAATCCCACCACCCAAGGTGTTCAAACACTACAAAGTCCCCGAGTTCGAGGCCATGCTGGCGCACGAAGACGTTCCAACCCTCTGCGAATTGCTTTTTTGGGGGTCGCCCGGGCTTCAGCTTGATTTCAACCTGCCATGCCCCCTTGCGGCTATATAATCTTGCACTGTCATGAATTGTTGTAAATTGATTGGTCAAGGCTTCCGGTATGTCCTAACAAACACAATACAAAAAATAGGTTAGTTTTTAACCAAAAGATCAAACTTTTAACACACGAAAATACAGAGAAAGAGGGATGGCCTACAAGTTCATTCTCAAACCCCGGCATCATGACTTTGAAAAAGTGTTTGCCTGCCAGGTGCAAGTTGCCAATAAAATCGTAGGTGGTCTCCGATCCAGAAGCCATCGAGGTCGGCGTTGAGGGGAGGACGGTGGTATCGCCGGAGTTGTGGGTCACCGGAGATGTGGGTCACCGGAGATGTGGGTCGCCGTAGATGGCGTAGCGACCTGGGTTAGATGTTCGAGACAGAGAGAGTGCCCTCAGCGGACTGATAACAGCTGATTGCCCGATATGATTAATATATATAATACGATAGAGTTATCCGCTACATTGTATAGCGGACATAAAAGAATACTAAAAGTTTTTCTGCGATGAGGTCCGCTACATTGTATAGCGGACATAAAAGAAAACCAAAAGTTTTTCTGCGATGAGGTCCGCTACATTGTATAGCGGACATAAAAGAAAACCAAAAGTTTTTCTGCGATGACGTCCGCTACATTGTATAGCGGACATAAAAGAAGACCAAAAGTTTTTCTGCGATGACGTCCGTTACATTGTATAGTGGACATAAAAGGTTTTTCTGCGATGCCGCCCGCTACATTGTATAGCGGACATAAAAGAAGACCAAAAAATTAGGGCTCTGCATATCTGTCCGCTACATTGTATAACGAACAAGGCTGACAAAAAAAAAAAATCTAAAGACTTTAGATTTGATTTCATGGCCTCTCATAGGTCCATCAGAAAAAAAATTCCAGTATTCGGTCAAAAAATTATTAGAAAAAAATTATTACAAATGTCAAACTTATACAAAAAATTAAAGGTCCACTGCAGCTTGTTCGTCCTCATCTTCGGCGTCATCTTCTTCCCCGTCTTGCAAACCCCCTGAACTTATCCCCAGTGCCTTGTAATGGTTCCGCTTGTCGTGGTCGGTCATTTTGTTGCACAATGCACACCTTCGCAGCTTTTTAGGTTGAGTTGCCGTTTCAATAGAGCTTTTCATCTGCGTAGATCTCTTGCGGCCTTTCGTTTGCGATATAATTGGATCCAACGGCCGGATATCATTGTCGTCTTCCTCCCCCCGCTCGTCATCTTCTGATCCCGTCGTAGGCTCGGTGTCAACCGCATTGGTGACTGAAGCTGCTTCCAACTGGTCGACGATGGGCTCTTGCTGCTGAGCTACCTCGAGGAGATGTTTATAACCGACCATTGTAGCAGCAGCCTTTACGGACAAACGGGTGAACATCGTCACCAGATGATTATACCGCAACGTCTCCGATTCTTCAAAGTCAGTATACGGGTGCTCCGGAAAGGCAATGGTACCGTGCAACCTGTTAGCACCTTTCGTCCACCGTGGCAAGACGTATTTATCGGGGATTGTCCTGATATTCTTCTGGGTGAAAAATCGCATAATGTGTCTACACAGGATGCCATGGAACTCAAACATCTTGCAAACACATGTCACCGAGTCCGTCAATGTGTCGTGGCTCACCGTATACATTCTGCGCAGCTTCTCAGGAACGAGGTCATTCACGAGCGAATAAACCTTGTACTCACGCGTAGACTTTTCTGCCACCTTGTTTATACAGTATCGTCCCGATTTCTGCAGCTCTACTTGGTATAGCAAGAAGATCTCCTTCGTATAGACTTTGGCACCGTTCAGCTCCAGCGGGGTCTCAAGCAACCTTCTCCTCTGTTTGTACGTGGTTGCAAAGTCTGCAGCCCTTTCTTTCACGAACAACGACGCAACCGCTTTCTGTGCGGATGTGACGAAACTCTTCAAATTGGTAGATGTACCCACGTAACTATCGAACGTGGCATTCATAGATTCACTCCTGCCCGTCGTTTTCATGCCCGCAGAAAAATGCCTCCTCGTGTAAACGCCAATCCATTGCTCTTTGAGCTCGTACAAGTGCTGGAGCCACCCGTTGTCTTGCAATGAGTAATCCTCAACAAGCTTTTCCCACCTCTCCTCAAATTCCTCAATCGTTAACGACTTGCTAACGCACGTGTCAAAATCCTGTTTAAAGTCTGGAAACTTTGCGTACACGTGATGCAAACGTTCGGGGTATTTGTTGCTTATGTGCCAAGTGCACAAGTTGTGTCGAGTATCTGGGAAGACGGTGGCAATAGCCTTCTTCATTGCCAAATCTTGATCGGTGATGATAACATTGGGTGCTTTGAAGTTCATGGCTTCCAGCCACGCCCTAAACAACCATTCAAAAGAACTCTCGCTCTCGTCCCTTAACAAGGCGAACCCGAACAGGATGGAGTGATAATGATGATTGACCCCCGTGAAAGGGGCAAACGGCATCGAGTACTTGTTGGTACGGTATGTGGTGTCGAAAGTCACGACATCCCCAAAATGCTTATAAGCAAGCCTCGAACGACCGTCGACCCAAAAAATTGTGCTAACTCGATGCTCGTCGTCAAGTTTATAATCGAAGGTAAACTGCGGGTCCTCCATCTGCATCCGCTTCAATAGGCTCATTGTGGCTTGAGCATCATTGAGGTCATACGCGGCTCGTCTATGGGTTCGGACCGCGTTACGAACGTCTGTCGTGTTAAAGTTTAAATTTTGAATTCCCCCGGCCTGTTCAGCAAGAACATTAATCATGTCGGTAGGTCCTAGCCGCGCATCGCTCATTGTGTGAATTAGGCTCCTCGCGACCTTACCCATCTTCTTGTGTTGATGCATCTGACTCACCTTAGAAGGGGTTACTAACGGGTGATTGTGTGCCAGTTCCAGGCTGCTAATAAGCCAATGATCTTGCTTGGCTTTATAGCTTACGAACATCTTGACCTGGCAATTCGTTCGCGCAAAGAAGTCCCGTCTTCTGCGCGAATATCCTATTTCGTCATCACTGTCATCGTTGCCTACGCGTGTCTCATTTTGCACTGGGTTTCTGCCCCTATGGCACTCGTATAAGCGAGAGCATATCTTTTTCGTTACGTTGCTCGTTCTTGAAGTCTTTATTCTAATGCCAAATCCAACCCTCAATGAATACGCTCGAAAACATTCTCCAGCTTCCTCCAATGTTTGAAAGGTTCGTCCTAGATACGGATCACTAGCATCTACGGGGGTGTTGGAGCTCGACACGAAATCAGACATTGTGAAACAAGACCTATGTAGAAATATAGATTACGCTTAACAATCAAATGACATTTTCAACTGAAAATATTACCTAAAAATTATCTTGACGAATAGACAAATTTAAGATGACAAATATACCATATACATAATCTCAAAAGTCTCCGATTTTGCTAATTATAGATTTATTGAACATAACAAATTAAAATTACTAAGATAAATAGACAAATTCATCATGCCAAAATACAACAAACGTATCTCAAAAAATTCGAATTTAAATAGGATAGATGTGCCGAAGTTAGCGCCCCTCAAAAAAATCAAAATTAACTACAATAAACTTCTTTAAAGTTAACAAATTAATTTCTAGAACATCACAAGTTGATGAATAGAGTGACAAATTTCTAGAACATCACAAGTTGATGAATAGAGTGACAAATTTCTAGAACATCATCAAAAATCTATACTTTTTTGCCCAAAAACAATATATATACTTTATCAGTCAATCCACCCAGAAAATATTTGAGATCAGAAACTTACCTTGCTTGACTGAAGAAGATTGAAGCAAGTTTTACTCGAACTTGAGGGGAGCCGAAAATGGAAGCAAGTGAATCCGAAGGAGAAGAAAATTTTGCCGAAAGAGCTGAGAATTAGGGAACTCTAGGGTATATGGGAAGAGACGTCTGCCATGCTGTATAGCGGAAATTATTCCCGACACTGACATGTGCAGAAATAAAGACCTGACAAGAGAATCTCTTCCCCTTCGACGCGACGGGCCCTGACAGGTGTCAGCCTAGGGATGTCCACTACACAGTATCGCGGACGTCTTTTTGCTGTCTCCCATAAGGACTTTAATGTCCTCTGCCATACAGTGTAGCAGACCGGCGCGGAGGGGCAAAAAGGTAAAAAGGACCGTCCGCGACACTGTATGGCGGACGACTGACAGTTTTCGAAAAAGGCACGATCTGGGCCGTCCATCTTTCGGGATGGACGGTCAGATCGCGCCTTCAACTTCTCCTATTTTGCTAACGCTCTCAACGGATCAGCTCCCATATATAATTATATATATATATATATATATATAATTTTAGGGATTTTAAAATAATTGATTTGAGAAGATCAAAGTTTTGGGTGGAATTGCACAATTGGAGGTAAAGGTTTATTGTTTTTGATATTCAAATCAGCATTTGACCGATTATTAGCGCTTGATTGAAGTGTTCATCGTGAATTTTATTTTAATTTGGCTTATGCAAAGCGTTAGAATTTTGTTTATATGGGCCTCGGTTTCTGTGCCTTACTGCCCGAGATTAGAATCTGGCAGCATCTTTTTGTTGTCAAATCTGTCGCCTGGATTATGTTGAATCTTTTTCTTTTTCTTTGTTGCGCTGCAATAACCCGGCCTGTCTTGACTTCGTGATGCGTGCCAATTACCTTTCATATGGTTTTCTACTGTTTCGTCACAGCCATCATGTGGGGTAATGCTTCTTTTATTCTGCTCTTCCTCCAATGGTTTGAATTTTGGCTAATGCCTTTAGTCCTTTTCTCACTTAAGCTAATGTACCCATCATATTCAGGTACATTACATTTCTCCTACTTCTTTCATTTTCACCTTGGAAAGAAACAACACCACCTTAATTAACCATTGGTTTCATGATGTAATCTCGTGTGGTGGCATAGCATACGTCATGTTTTGCACCCTGTCGTCCTTGTATTTTGATGTTTCATTTTTTTTCTTGAAACTTTATTTGATCACTACCCGATAAGACGAGTTCCGAATCACATGATCCAAATTCTATTGAACTCGTGTTTTAGTCTGCTTCAGTTGAATTGATTTTTCAGTATTCTTTTTTTTATTGTTGAAATTATTTGAGATATCCTTTGAATTGCTTAGAAGTTATTTATTGCGTGTATATCACATGACTTTGTGTAACCTATGGGGACATTTGGCTTCGGTCGTAAACCGTGAAGTGTAAACAATTATTCTCTACATATGTATAGGTAACCTTATGAGCCATGTCATAGCGTATGTGACTTTGAGTTTCTGACTTACCCATGTGGATTGGAACGTGGGCTAACTCAGCGGGATGAGCTAAAGATCGCGATCTTATTTTCTGAACCTTGTCTCACGTGTCAATGATGGCATGTGTGGCCCTATTTTGAATGGTTCGCTAGTGTCTGTCTCTGTGGAAAGACATATTTTGGCATTTTAAAATTCGGTCTGACATCTATTCTGTTAAAATTTTGTACTTCCGTAATCTCGTTTTCTTAGACATTTTTGTATTCCTTTTCATTGGTCCTTTGAGCGACCTTACTGGGCATTTTGTTCACTCCCTTATTATTTTCGTTTCAGGTGATCAGTATGTGGGATTGGATTACAGGGCTAGCTGTGTGACTGAGAGCTAGCGGTTTTTAGCTCAGAGTCAGTATTAACATTTTTAGATGTAATAATTAAGACAAGTTGAATTTGCGTAGGTTTTATTTTGAAAGTTCGTGCCGGAGTAATTTAGATTTTATAAATGCTTTAGGCTGCAATGACATTTATTGATATATCTTTGGAATTGATTAATATATGCTCTGAATGACAACTTGGGAGACTTTGCGATATTTTTGAGGTTTTCTGACTTTGTTTATTTGATATTAAAGCTCCGAAAAATTTGGGACGTTACAGTTGGTATCAGTGCTATAAGTTAAATTTATGTAGACTCATGCTTAGGATAAGATAAATTGTGAGATGGGTAGGATGGGTAGATTTAAGTTTATTGTCTTAGTCAGTATCTGACTCTAGTTTTCTCTTGTAGTAATGGCAAGCGGTCGTAATAGACGAGCCAACAATCAAAATGTGGAGCATCAAAACGTCACATGGAACAAGAATCCGCCATACCTTCTGACTATCCTGGCAAATTAGAAAGCTCAATTGACTCAACTACAAGTTAACCAGCAAGCTTGGCTAAATCAGCAGAATCAACCTAACCTTCAACAAAATCCAAATCATGGGCAGGCTAGTTTCTCTATCCACCCATGAAGAACAAAGATGTATCATGACCTTAATAAGCATTTTTGGTGGAGCGGCATGAAGTTGGATATAGCATAGTTTGTCTCCCATTGCTTGGTTTGTCAGAAAGTGAAGACGGAGAATCAGAAGCCTAGCGGACCACTTTAGTCACTTGAGATTCCGCAGTGGAAGTGGGAGCATGTGACAACTGATTTTGTGGGAGGCTTACTGAGGACGGTAAAAGGTTTTGACACTATTTGGGTTATTGTTGATAGGTTGACTAAGGCTGCACATTTACTTTCGATCCGAGCTACCGCACCATTATCTGAGCTAGTTTGATTATATATTGATGAGATAGTGAGGTTTCATGGGCTACCATTTTTGATAGTATCAGATCGAGATCCACATTTCACTTCAAAATTCTGGAGGAGCTTCCAGAATTCCATGGGTACCGATCTCTATTTTAGCACTGCTTTCCACCCACAGACAGATAGGCTGTCTGAACGTACCATTTTTTGACACTAGAGGATATGTTGAGGGCTTGTACACTAGAGCTCGGTGGTAGCTGGCATAGCCATTTACATTTAGTTGAGTTTGCCTATAATAACAGCTATCCAACAAGTATTAAGATGGCACCGTTTGAGGCATTGTATGGACGAAGGTGTAGGACTCCGTTGTGCTGGGATGAGGTAAGAGAGAGACGATTGTTGGGACCAGAGTTAGTACAGTTGACTACTCAAAAAGTTGATTTGATTCGGAATGTCTCAAAGCAGCTCAGAAAAGACAGCGCAGTTATACATCTCACCGTCGTCGCGAACTAGAGTTTGAGGTAGGTGATCATGTGTTCTTAAGAGTTTCGCCTTGGAAAGGGGTGATGCGTTTTGGTGAGATTCTTGACCAGCGTGATCAGGTTTTAAGGACGAAAATCATTCCCTTAGTTAAGGTTTTATGGCAGAACCATGAAATTGAGGAGGTCACTTGGGAATCTGAAGAATATACGCGACGTACTTATCCGCACCTTTTTGGCGCCTCAAGTACATTTTGGGGAGAGGATGTTAGACCCCTCATATTTAATGCTTATATATAAAAAAAACAGAGGAAAAGAAAATAAAAATAGAGAGCTTGGGGACGTAAAGGGTATTTTTGAAACTCTTATTATTTTAGGAATATAAGTATATATCTTTTAGATATCTGATAGTTACGTACAATATAGATTTCATAGGAACACAAGAAAGTTCAGAAAAAGTCTCCAGCGAATCCCTAGGAAGAGCCTCTTGAGATTTTGATCATTACTTTGAGGTAAGAATTTATTTCGAGTATCGAATTGAGGTTTGTAGTTGGAACCTTATGAATTTTTTTTATTGTTGGAACCCTAATTATAACTTTTAGATATATTGATTTTTAGGGATTTGAAATATTTGATTTAAGAAGATCAAAGTTTTGAGTGGAATTGCACAATTGGATGTAAGGATTTACTGTTTTTGTTATTCGAATCAGCATTAGACCGATTATTAGCGTTTCATTGAAGTGTTCATCATGAATTTTATTTTAATTTGGCTGATGCACAGCGTTAGAATTTTGTTTATATGGGCCTCGGTTTCTGTGCCTTACTGCCACGGAATTAGAATCTGGCAGCATCTTTTTGTTGTCAAATCTATCGCCTGGCTTTTGCTGAATCTTTTTCTTTTTCTTTGTTGAGCCGCAATAGCCCGGCCTGTCTTGACATCGTGATGCGTGCCAATTTCCTTTCATATGGTTTTCTACTGTTTCGTCACAGCCATCATATGGGTTAACACTTCTTTTATTCTGTTCTTCCTCCAATGGTTTGATTTTTGTCTAATGCCTTTAGTTCTTTTCTCACTTAAACTAATGTACCCATCATATTCAGGTACATTACATTTCTCCTGCTTCTTTCCTTTTCACCCTGGAAAAAAACAACACCACCAACACCACCTTAATTTACCCTTGGTTTCATGATGTCATCTCTTGTGGTGGCATAGCATATGTCATGTTCTACACCCTGTCGTCCTTGTATTTTGATGTTTCATTTTTTTTCTTGCCACTTTATTTGATCAATACCCAATAAGACGAGTTCCGAATCACATGATCCAAATTCTATTGAACTCGTGTTTTAGTCTGCTTCAGTTGAATTCATTTTTTGGTATTCTTTTTTTTTATCGTTGAAATTATTTGAGATATCCTTTGAATTGCTTAGAAGTTAGTTATATCGTGTATATCACATGACTTTGTGTAACCTATGGGGACATTTCGCTTACGTCGCAAACCGTGAAGTGTATACAACTATTCTTTACATATATATAGGTAACCTTATGAACCATGTCATAGCGTATGTGACTTTCAGTTTCTGACTCACCCATGTGGATTGGAACGTAGGCTAGGTCATTAGGATAAGCTAGAGATCGCGATCTTATTTTCTGAACCTTGTCTCACGTGTCAGTGATGGCATGTTGGCCCTATTATAAATGGCTCTCTAGTGTCTGTCTTGGTAAAAAGATATATTTTGGCATTTTGAAATTAGGTCTGACATCTGTTCCGTTAAAATTTTGTACTTCCGTAATCTCGTTTTCTCAAACATTTTTATATTTCTTTTGATTGGTCCTTTGAGCGACCTTACTAGGCATTTGGCTCACTCCCTTATTGTTTTCCTTTCAGGTGATCCATATGTGAGATTGGATTACAGGGCTAGATGTGTGACTGAGAGCTAGCGGTTTTTATCTCAGAGTCAGTATTAGCATTTTTAGATGTAATAATTAAGGCAAGTTGAATTTGCATAGGTTTTATATTGAAACTCTGTGGCGGAGTAATTTGGGTTTTATAATTTCTTTAGGCTTCTATGGCATTTATTGATGTATCTTGTGGATTGATTAATAGATGCTATGATTGAACACTTGGGAGACTTTGTGATATTTTTTAGGTTTTTTGACTTTGCTTATTTGATATTAATGCTCCAAAAAATTTGGGGGGTTACGGTTGGTATCAGAGCTATAGGTTAAATTTCTATGGACTCATGCTTAGGATCAGATAAATTGTGAGATGGGTAGGATGGGTAGATTTAAGTTTATTGTCTTAGTCGGTATGTAATTCTAGTTTTCTCTTGTACTAATGGCAAGCGGTCGTAATAGGCGAGCCAACAATCGAAATGTGAAACATCAGAACGTCACGGGGAACAAGAATCCGCCAGACCTTCTGACTATCCTGGCAAATCAGCAAGCTCAATTGACTCAACTACTGGCTAACCATCAAGCTCAGCTAAATCAGCTGAGTCAACCTAACCCTCAACATAATCCAAATCATGGGTAGGCTCAGATCCGTAGCTTATGAGAGCAATTCGATAAGAAGAATGTAGAACCTTTTGGGGGTTCCGACGATCCAATTCTGGCAGAGAAGTGGATTTCTCGACTTGAGAAAGTATTTAGGCCTATGGGTTGCACTGATGAGGAAAGATAGAACTCACAGTGTATAAGCTAGATGGGGAAGCAGACCACTGGTGGAAAACTTTTGAGGATAGTAAAACGGTGGAGCAACGCAAAGCGATGACATGTGATCAGTTTAAGGACTTGTTCTTTAACCGCTACTTTCCTAGGAGTGTAAAAGCACAGATGTATCGTGATTTTCTTAACCTGAGGCAAGGGGAGAATGAGAATGTCGTTGAGTATGAGGTCAAGTTTACACGACTATCTCGTTATGGTAAGCAGTGGGTGGCCAATGAGAAGGATAGAGTGCAGATGTTCACTTGGGATCTCAAGCCTAGTATTAGGCAGTGCATTGTTCCAGTTCCACTTGATACTTACGTTCAGTACGTTGACATTAAGAAGACTATCAAAGTTGAGGCAAGGGACTACATAGAGAGGAAAGACGCCAATGTAGACAAGAGAGACTGCCCCAGAGCTATCCCAATCACACATGGCACAAGGTGATTGGAAGTGAAGACAAACATCTTCATCGATTTTTGTTGGTCAGAGGGGCCTAGGTCAGAGGCAGGGTCAGGCTCAGGGTAATTTGAGTAGGGGTTCTAGTCAGAACTTTATGCAGAGGCCTCTGTCTACAGATTCTGATCCTATTTGTCAGAGGTGCAATAAGCGACATGGCAGTCAGAGTTGCCACTGGGATACATGAGCATGCTTCAGGTGTGGCCAAAAGGGTCACCATACCAGAGATTGTCCCATTCCAACATCAGGGCAATCTGGCCCGCAAGGTTCAGTTACAATGAGTACAACTTTGGGCCCAAGACAGAGTACGAGTTAGTCAGCATGAGGGCAGAAACCTAAGGCTACTGGTAGGGTTTTCAACATGACAACTAAGGATGCATCTGGTTCAAAGGATGTGGTGGCATGTACGATTCAGATTAACTCAATTGATGCACATACACACTCTTTTGTTTCTCTTTTGTTTGCACGTCCCCTTGGGGTTAAACCTTAGTCTCTTGATTGTGAGTTATCTGTTGGCACTCTAGTTGGAGATTCTGTGATAGTTAAGTCAGTATTAAAGAACTGTAAGATCCGCATATGTGATAGAGACCTTCCCGGGATTTTGTTCCTTTAGATATTCATGATTTTGGGTATGGATTGGTTGGCATCCTATCATGCCTTAGTTGACTGCTTTGAGAAACGAGTCCGTTTTTTTATATGATTCCTCTGAATTTGAGTTTTGGGTTCAAAGCCTAGCGGGTTGTCTATTATCTCAGCTATTTCGGCTCGCAGTATGCTTTGCAAGGGCTGTGAGGGTTACATTGCCCATACTAACCATGGAGGTCTTGAGATATCCGACGTACCGGTAGTACGTGACTTTCCTGAGGTGTTTCCAGATGAGTTGCCTAGAAAACCCATCGATCGTGAGGTTGAATTCACGATTGATTTGGTTCCTGGTGTGGCACCTATTTCCAAGGCTCCGTATCGAATGGCGCCTACAGAGATGAAGGAGTTAAAGGAACAGCTTCAATAGCTACTTGATAAGGGGTTTATACGCCCTAGTGTGTCACCATGGGGTGCCCTTGTCTTGTTCGTCAAAAAGAAGGATGGCACGTTGAGACTTTGCATTGACTACTGTGAGTTGAATAAGATCACCATACGTAACAAATACCCTTTGCCGCGGATAGATGATTTGTTTGACCAACTTCAAGGAGCAAGGTTTTTCTCGAAGATAGATTTGCGTTCTGGGTACCATCAGCTAAAAGTTAGGGCAGAGGATGTGCCAAAACTGCATTTAGGACTCGTTACGGTCACTATGAGTTCTTAGTGATGCCTTTCGGGTTGACTAATGTTCCTTCTGCTTTTATGGACCTAATAAATTGTGTGTTTAGGCAATATTTGGATCAGTTTGTTATTGTTTTCATTGACGACATTTTTGTGTACCCTAAGTCAGAGGAGGAGGAGCATAGTGAGCACCTGAAAATTATCTTACAGACTTTGAAGGATAATCAATTGTATGCTAAGTTCAAGAAATATGATTTTTGGCTTGAGCAAGTTATATTTCTGGGACATTTTGTGTCTAAGGATGGAATAGCTGTTGACCCCTCTAAGGTTACGGCAGTGACGGATTGGCAGAGGCCTAGCACTGTTACTGAAGTGAGAAGCTTTTTGGGATTGGCAGGTTACTATCGTCAATTTGTAGAAGGTTTTTTGAGAATAGCTATGCCTTTGACTCAGTTGACTAATAAGAACACCCAATTTGTTTGGAGTGAGGAGTGTGAGGCTAGTTTTCAAGAACTGAAGGAGAGGTTGTTGTCTGCACCTGTATTGACCTTACCATCTGGTTATTGAGGCTTTGTAATATATAGTGATGCCTCAAAGAGAGGCTTAGGTTGTGTTTTAATGCAGCATAATAAGGTGATTGCCTATGCTTCCAGACATCTTAAACCCTATGAACAGAACTACCCCACCCATGATCTTGAGTTAGCAACTGTGATTTTTGCTTTGAAGTATGGAGGCATTACTTGTATGGTGAGACCTGTGAGATACACACCGATCATAAAAGTCTTAAGTATATTTTCCCCCAGAAAGAGCTGAACATGAGACAGATGCGTTAGTTGGAGCTTTTGAAAGACTATGACTGCACGATTCACTATCACTCTGGTAAGGCAAATGTCATGGCCGATGCACTCAGTAGGAAGAGCACAGGAGAAGCACTTATCACTTGTTAACCTTAATTATTATAAGATATGATGAACTTGGATTTGGAGATCCGATGGCAAGATGGTGGAGAGTACTTGGCTGCATTGCAGGTACACCTTACTTTGATTAGCAGGATCAAGAATCTCAAGATGGAGATTCTGGTATAAATCAAATTATTGAGAACATTAATAGTGGAAAACAATATGAGTTCAGAGTTGACGAGCACAGTGTAGTTTGGTTCCGTAAGAGACTTTGTGTGCCAGCTGCTATGTCTTTAAGGATGGAGATATTGTCAGATGCTCATAACTCTAGTTTCTATATCCACCCAGGAGGAACAAAGATGTATCATAACCTTAAGGAGCATTTTTGGTGGAGCGGCATGAAGTCGGATATAGCAGAGTTTGTCTCACATTGTTTGGTTTGGTTTTGAATTTCAATTTTCTGAAATTCAATATTTTTTTTTTTGCAGCCCCAAGAAGGAGTGAGAAGGGCGGAGTGAGGGGGACGATTTTTTTTTTGTAAATTTTAAGTATCGGAAAGAGCATGGGGTGGAGGGGAATGAAAAATTTTATGAATTTTTTTTTCTTAGTGTTGGAAAAAGGATGAGAGGGGTGAGGGGCTACATGAAAGAATTTTTTTTTTTCTTTCTAAGTCCCAGAAAAGGGAGACTGGAGTACCGACAAGGGTGCCAAGGGAGGACACGAGGGTGGTGATCTGGCTGCAAATTGTTTTTACAAGTTTCAACAAGTGGATAGGCGGAGGTGGGGGTGCATGAGAGACAAATTTCTGAATTTTGTTTTCTAAGTCCTGAAGAAACAGAGAATAGAGCTCGGGCATGGTTATCAAGGGAGGCCGGTGAAAGTGCTAATGCGATCGCGACCATGAGGGGTCAAGATGAGAGGAAAGGGGACTTGAGATGGTGGGCTGGCATCGATGATTGGCTGAGTCATAGAGGCAACGAAGGGTTGGCGGGACGTGTTGCGTGTATACCTGACAAGGGTGGTCGTGAGGCTTGGAAGGATATCAGTTGACCGAGTTGAGACTGAGTAGCGTGGCTTGAGCCACCCCGCGCACCACCTACCAAGTCGATATGTAATTTTGAGGCGGAGGGTGAGGGAACATGGCCTTCTTGGGATAAGGAAAGGGGAAGCCCCCAAGGGAGTAGGTGATGGCATCAACGATGGTGTCAGTAAACTTGTGCAAGAGAAATTGTATCTTGAAAATTTTCTAAGTCTGGAAAAGTACAACTTCATTGATACCATAGGGTGGAAACATGCCTTGGTGACATACGAAGCAGGCGAGGGTTTGTGCCCGATCCAGATGATCTTGGCATCTAAGCCTCAGGACGTGGTGACCCGAGGCATTAAGGGAATAAAAACGGTAAATAAGTGTTGGTGGTGGGGAGAAGCTTATTGGGGTGTGGTTTGCACAAGGGTGGTGCCTGCGGTAGGAGGCTGGCAGTCAGGAAGGGTCGACTGGAGCAAGTTGGGGGCATGGCTTGTGTTTAGGTGTCGTTGGTTATGTTGGGGTTGGTCTTGGTGTCAGGTGCCACTAGTCTCATCCTGGGCATCAAGATGATGCTCATCTTGGACAGTAAGGTTGAGGCCTTGACTGGTTAACCTAGTAGCTCTCTGTTGTACACGCATAAAGCCTAAGTATGTAAGACAGGAGAACTGCACTACAATGCTCACCTCCCCAGCAGAGTAGCTAAAATGATGCCAAGGAAAGTGGGTTCATAGTTACGTGGAGGTGTCACAAAGTATATAGTCCGAGTTAGTTGTTAGATGTACAAAGTGGGACACAGTAAGGGTGGAGTAAGGGCAGAGAGCAAGGCTTTCCAGACAGGCTGTGAGGACTGGCAATGCTGTGAGGATGGGCTAAGATGAACAGGGCTGACAGTCCAAGCTGGGGTCCAAGTCAGGGTCCAATGTCACGGTTTAATTGTGTTTCTCTCTCTAGAATTCAGTAACTCGGGATTCTAGAGTGAGAAAGTGATTTTTGTCAGAATGAGAATTCTGTGAAAAATAAAGTCCAGGGTCCTCTATTTATAGGCAAAAGTATCGTGTGTCATCAATTGCCACGTGTCGCCTCTGGGAGTGACACGTCACCAAGGGTCCACAAATGTCGATGCTCGTTTGGACTATCGCTTCACATATTCGCGTTGCCTGCCCCACTCAACATCGCTCCACCTGTCTGAAAAAATTGACAACACAACGTCGACATGATCAAAGTAAGCCCCATGCCCTAGCCACCGATCCAAAGCACTTACTAAATCCCACTGGGGTGCATCAAGAGACACGGTGAGAATATGACAGTTGTGGGGGAGGGTCCCTATGCCTGACTGACAGGCAGACTTGGTGTGATGCCCTCCCAAGACGTGCTCCAGTCTCAGAGTGACATGAGGGTCATCGTCTTGGGGCCGCGATGATCACAGGTAATGTGAGTGCGATGTGGTCATAGCTCAGGTGTTCCTAGTGTCATGCAAGCCACCGCATACGAAGATAGCTTCTATGGTAGCGAGCCTATCATGTTGCGAAGAGCCTTCATGCCGAATCACTGCAAGCGGAGCCTCTCAGAATATTGCACGCTCCGGAGAGTGGGTCGAAGCATGTTCCACTTCCACGGCAGGGGCGCATGGTGTGATAAATAAGTGTGGTGCTCGAGGGCACGTAACATGAAAATGGTGCACGGGCACGGTGCCAAGGGCATGGGACATGAGAATAACGCACGGGCACGATGCCAAGGGCATGAGACATTAGAGTGGCGCATGGGCACGGTCCCAGGGGCACGAGACATGAGAGTGGCGCAGGGGCGCGACGACATCTATGGCTAGATAATACTTGGTGCGAGGGGCACATGTCATGAAAGTGGCGCACGAGCGCGGCGACACTTGTCGTGAGATAATACCTGGAGCCAAAGTCACATGTCATGAAAGCGGCGCACGGGCGCGGCGACATATATCCGAAGATAATACCTGGTTCCAGGGGCACATGTCATGAAAGTGGTGGACAGGAGCGGCGACGTTTGTCACGGAAGTGGGCGTCTTTCCAGAGGCACGTGACGCATGAGCGGCGCATGAGAGCAGCGACGTCTGTCACGGCAGTGGGCATCGTGCCGGGGGCATGTGACCCATGAACTGCGCATAGGCGCGGCGACATTTTTCGTGGAAGTGAGCATCGTGCAAGGAGCACGTGACGCATGAGCAGCACATGGGCGCAACGACGTCTGTTATGCTTGCTAGGTGGCACAACCTTGTCTCGCCACCTTATCATACTTTTCCTAGCCTTGTCGTGCTTGCGGTGGCATAACCTTGTCTCGCCACCTCATGTTCTCTTTCCACCTTGTGCTTTGTAGAAATTTTTGTAAAATCCCTTCGTTATCTTTTCAAATTATTTCATGTTATCTTGGACTTTCACCAATAAATAGGGAGTGAAAGAAGAAATTTAAGTGTGATTGTGGAAGAAGGATGATAGGGTTGATTTGAAGGAATTTTTTAACTGGTTTCTTCATGGTAAAGGAATTCCATATTACTATTCTTTAATGCACGTGGCTATTTCTTAATTTTCGCCGTACTCCAAAACAGTATTGTTCTTGAAAGCTTGCTCCAATACTTGTTTTGAATATTGCTAAATATCTTGTTTTCGAAATACCTTTGTGTGACATGGCTTAAGTATTTTTTACGAAGGTTTAACTAAGTTAAGCTAGACATGAAGAAAGGTTTTATCCGTTTGACAATTTTTTCACTCAATGACGTGATAATGTAATAACTAGTGAACAAGCAATCGGACGGTAATCCTTCCAATATCATTGTGGCGCACCGCCTGGGAAAAATAAATCTGCATAAATTGATATATTTAGGAGTCTCCATCTTATTTAATTTTAAGAAAAGGGAAAATAAAAAAATCCTAAAATGACTCTAAAGGGTCCAAAAGGAAAACTAGTCTATTGAAATCGGGAGAAGGGTCTGGGGACCAAGTTACACAACGGGAAGGTGGGCACTCGCCATGCCCTTTCAGTCTCTACATCATTTTTTATGATTTTGGGCCTAAAAAAAGTAGTATGTAAAGTACAACAAGCCTCAGTCTAAGTGAACTTTTATTATTTTAGTTTGAACTCGACAACAGGGGTCAAGTGGCCTACATATCCGATCGGACTAATCAAAACCAAAACCACCATAGTTCGACTCTGGTCCTCAAACCTAGATTTGGATTAAGAAAATAACTGGAAAAAAGACTATCTATTGTGGTTTTTGAAATGAAATGTGACTAAGGGAAATGGGAGACAATCCATATGATTTCTACCCTACAAAAACTGGTAAAGATTACCTCACGATGCAGCTTGCCTTGATACTCAAGAATGTTATCCATGGTATCCACGATCAGAGATTCAAACTGACGTTTTTAGAATGATTTGAAAGGCTAGGATTCTCCAGAGAGGCTGGACGTCACTTCACAAAGGAAATGGCATGCAAATTTCAAAGAGAATAGGCTTTTGGACTTTTCAGATATTGACCGTTGAAAATGAGGGCCAAGATACCTTTATATAATTCTCAAAGATGGCGCACGGACGCCGGCTACTGGTGCCACAGAGATGGCAAGTGATTGCGGACGACGAGTGTAACGGAGACGGCGCACTGTGTTCGGGCAACGACAGGCATCGTGGAGACGGCGAGCGGCTGAGGGCGGGCATCACAGAGCTGGTGCATGGGCGACGGCACTCGTAGAAGAGATGGCACGCAACCGCAGGCGACAGCGCAGCGGAGCCAATACACTACCGTGGGCGATGGGCTATGGTGGTTGTTTGAAGAGAGAGAGAGAAGGCCAAGGCATTGGGGGAAGGCCGAGGCCAACCCCAAGGGGATGGCCTAGGCTAACCCCCCCCCCCCCCCAAGGGAAAGGTCGAGGCCTCTGATCTCCATTTGCGAAGGCCAAGGCACGCCGTTGTCATCCACTTAGCAAGAAAATGTGTTTGACAGGCAAGGCGTGATGAGTGCGTTCCTGTAAGTCATGTGAAAATAAAATTCTTGGCGTAGAAGAAACGCAAAAATGGAAAATAGAAACAAAAAGCACATAATTTGAGTGTGCGCTGCTTTGACCGTTTCAGGACCATTGTGTCACGAAAAACGAGACCCGCAATGGGTCCATGGGCGCGACTAAGATAGGTTTGGAACAAAAGGATAATGATTTTAAGTGACAATTGGGATTAGCATTTTCGTGCTTGTTAGGTGTCAGCATGCCATCATGACAGTTCTATTGAGGAGTCAATGTTGATTACTTCTTTGATTGATAACTCCCTTAGCCTTGTCGTGCTTACTAGGTGACACAACCTTGTCTTGCCACCTTGTGCTTCAAGCCTCTTCGTGCTTAGCTTAGCCTTGTTGTGCTTGCTAGGTGGCACAACCATGTCTTGCCACCTCGTCTTTGAGCCTCGTTGTGCTTTGCCTACCCTTCTTGTGCTTGCTAGGTGGAGCAACTTTTGTCTCGCCACCTTGTGTTTCTTTTCACCTCGTGCTTCCTAGAAACTTTTATAAATAGCCCTTTGTTATCTTCTCAAATGATTTCAAGTTATCTTTGACTTTCACCAATAGATAGTGAGTGAGAAGAAGTTTAGTCGTGATTGTACGAAGGATGATATGGACTGATTAGGAATTGTTTAAGTGGTTTCTTCATGGTAAGGGAAATTCCATATCACTATTATTTTACACGTTGTGGTTATTTCTTAATGTACGTCGTACACCTAAACGCTATTGTTCTGAAATCTTACTCCAGTTCTTGTGTTGAATATCGTTAAATATCTTTTTTTTGGAATACCTTTGTGTAACGTGGCTTAAGTATTTTTTACCAATGACAGTGCTCTAGTATTTTTTTGATATGCATGACATGTTGGTGATTATGGTACATTTGAGCTTTAGCGGATTTGTTTGAGAATACCGAAAGCCAAGATGCTGAAGTGTTTTATTTGATATGCAAAATGAATTTTGAATTAGTTTCTTAATTGTTCGGGGTACGAAGCGACTGTTGCGTTGGCTGTTTGATTATCTAATATTTTGTTCCCAAATCTTTTAGCATGTTTGATTCTGATCCTATGGTGCTGTGATTATTCCACTTACTGGTATACGTAGCTCACCCCCTTAGTATTCACCTTTCCAGTGCATATGATTATTTTTGTGAGCATATGCAAGAGGGGATATGAGCGGAACTTACAGTTTTGGAGTTTAGAAATGTCTTTCTTTAGCTTTTACTTTAGGACGTGTAATCTGATTGGAATTATGTTATAATATATTTTGAAGATATAGAATTACATGATTAGCATTTTGGTCACCACAATTAGTATCAGAGGGATACCTAGGCTTGAATTGCTTAGGTTAGCTTAAGCCAAGATAGGTTCCTTGGCCTTCGGATAATTATATGCTGAATTTTGAAGTTGTTGATTCATATTTAAGGTCGGTGAATTTTGAGGGCATAATTCTTTTAACGAGAGAAGAATGTAACGTCCAGACTTTTTAAAGGTGCCCAAAATAATTAATGGTTGTTTGAGAGTAAAAGGATGACGATTTTAAGTGACAATTTGGATTAGTATTGTCGTACTTGTTAGGTGTCAGCACGTTATCGTGACACTTTGTGCTTATTAAGGAGTCAATGTTGATTATTTCTCTGATTGGCACATTGTGCTACCTATCATCATCGTGCTTGTAACATGTAATTCAGTGCGACACGTCGTGCTTTGAGCTTCGTCGTGCTTTACTTAGCCTTGTCTTGCTTTCTAGGTGACACAACCTTGCCTTGTCACCTTGTGCTTTCAGTCTCGTCGTGCTTTGCTTAGCCTTGTCGTGCTTGCTAGGTGGCACAACCTTGTCTTGCCACCTTGTTCTTTGAGCCTCGTCATTCTTTGCCTAGCCTTGTCGTGCTTGCAAGGTGGCAAAACCTTGTCTCGCCACCTCATGTTCTATTTCTAGCACGTGCTTCCTAGAAATTTCTATAAAATCCCTTCGTTATCTTTAGTTGTGATTGTGAAAGAAGGATGATAGGGACTGATTTGAAGGAATTGTTTAACTGGTTTCTTCATGGTAAGGGGAATTCCATATTACTATTCTTTAATGCCACCTGGTTATTTCTTAACATTCGTCGTACTTCTAAACACTATTGTTCTGAAAGCTTGCTCCAATGCTTGTCTTGAATATTGGTAAATATCTTGTTTTTGAAATACCTTTGTGTGACGTGTCCTAAGTATTTTTTATGAAGGTTTAACTACGTTAAAGTAGACGTGAAGAAAGGTTTTATCAGTTTGACATCTTATTTCACTCAATGATGTGATAATGTAACAATTAGTGAACAAGCAATCGCCCGATAATCCTTTCAATATCATTGTGGCACACCGCTTAGGAAAATAAATCCGTAGAAATGTATTTATTTATGAGTCTCCATCTTATTTAATTTTAAGAAAAGGGAAAATAACAAAAACACTAAAATGACTCTAAAGTATCCAAAAGGACGACTAGTCTATCGAAACCGGGAGAGGGGTTCGGGGAGTAACTTACGCAAGGAAAAGGTGTTAAGCATTCGCCATGCCTTTTTGGCCTCTACTTCGTTTTTAATGATTTTTTGCCTAAAGAACAAGTAGTATGTAAAATACAACAAGACTCACTTTAAGTTAACTTTTATTATTTTGGCTTGAACTCGACAACAGGGGTCAAGTGACCTACATATCTAATTGGACTAATCGGAATCAAAACCACCATAGTTTGAGTTTGGTCCTACGAGAAGTAGTCTACAATTCAAACCTAGATTTAGAGTAAGAACATAACTGGAAAAAGACTCTATTTTGTGATTTTTGAAATGAAATGTGACTACGGGAAATGGGAGACAATCTATATGAGTTCTACCCTACGAAAGCTGGTAAAGATTACCTCGGGATGCAGCTTGCCTCGATACTCAGGAATGTTCTCTGTGGTATCCACGATGCAAAGAGTCAAACTGACGTTTTTAGAGTGATTTGAAGGGCTAAGATTCTTGAGAGAGGCTGGATGTCACTTCACAAAGGAATTGACATGCAAACTATAAAGAGAATAAGCGTTTGGACTTCCCAAATGTTGACCCTTGAAAATGAGAGCCAAGACAACTTTTTATATTGCTCAGAGACGCAGAATCTGATATGATTGGCAATGCCAATCTGCATGGCTAGAAATAAGATAGAAAAAAATGATAAAATCACAGATTGATAAAAGTCAACTAACATGCCGGTTCACCCCTTTAATTTAAAAATATTTTTCCCAAATTTCGAGGCTTTATCTGGCCTAATTTCGGTAATTATTTTAGAAATCAGAAATGGGGATGTACCAGATTCAGGATAAGTCATTTCTTAACCAACATATCTAGGTGGCAGCTTAGATATCATTCATCTTCTTAATAATTGCTCAATGACCTTGAAAGTGGTGCATTCAACGCTGTGAACTTTCTCCTAGGCTCATGTCACGGCTCGAGGTGCGTGCACAATGTTGACATTATTATCTACTACCGGCTTAAGGTGCACATTGGAACTCCTTGGGCTGCCTCAGTATGCCCCGTGTGGCTTTGACTAACGAGAGATAGTTCCCTGTTAATGGCATCTTCTATATGTATAAGGTACCCTATGAGAGCTTTGAACAACGTGTGTGACCAAAGATATAATTGTTGTAGACTATAAGCATGTTGTTTCTCATGATGTTTACTTGTTCTTCCTCCGTCGGACGGTTCACCATCTGAGCAACCTTATTTCTCCACCTCATGATGAAAGCTGAAATGGACTCCCTCGGCTCTTGCTTGGTGGTTTTCAAATCTCTCTGGATGATATCTAGTCGGCATCAGTATTTCTTGACAAACTCTTTCACAACATCTTCTCAAGTACGGACTCAGACTTCATCCAAAATAAGGAACCATCGGGAAATGGCTCCGGTGAGGGTACGGTGGAACAACTGCATCAAATGATTGTAATTTACCCCGTATGGGGCCAACGTCCGCATGTTCATCTTTGCATGAATCTTGGGATTAGTGGTCCCGTCAAACTTATCCATTTTTGGCATCTTGAATTTGAGAGAGAGTTTATAGCTAGGGAACTGAGGTCTACAGGGTCATTGGTTCTTCTCATCTTAGCAATCTGGGACTCGAGTGCGGCTAACTTGTCCTTCCATTCCAGTACAGCAAGTGGTTTTGTTTCTTCTTCCTCGGACTCATACATCCAATCAAATTATGGACCTTTCTTTCTATAGTCTTTCTTCCCATCTTCTTCCGGTTTTTTCCTACCTCTCATCTTGAGGTTATTCAATTCCTCGGCGTTTCAAGATTGTTGCTCAGCTAGCAAAGTAAAATCATTCTGAAGATCCTTCTGAAGTTCACTGATGATATGGACAAAATTGGAGATATGTGGAATTCTTTGGTCATTGAAGTTCGTGAGAGTTTTTCGGACGAGTCTGGATACCAACAACGCTTAGCTTTAACTGTATAGAGAAAGTAGTCAAAAATTTAATAATATATTCCACACAAATCGAACTAGCTGGCTCATACTCCAACGGGGGTGAAGGGAATTTTCTGGTTTTTTTGGGTATTTTTTAAAATTTGTAGAAAAAGGTTGACTAACCATTCGGTTATCCCGATGGCTAACTGTTCGGTTATCTGGATAGATAACCGGTCGATTGATCAGTGTGGTCTGCATGGATAACCATGCGGTCATCTTAGAGGATAACTGGTCGGTTGGTCATTAGGCTTAGGTTTTATTTCTGGTGACTAACCGTCCGGTTGTCTTGGCGGATAACCGGTCGGTTGGTCAGTGGGTTGAGGTTTTATTTCTGAGAATTTTTCTAGAAATTTTCTAAGGATAAGGTTTTCTGACTAACCATCTAGTCATCTTGGCGGATAACCGGTTGGTTGGTCAGTGGGTTGGATCAAGGTATGAACTAGCCAATTTCAAAAAATTTCCAGCAAATGCACATAATGACTGGCGATCCGAATGGTAGCGCTAGTAACCGGTCAGTTAGTCAGAGTCTCCTTTTTTTTTACAAAATTACTAATTTAGCTTACAGAATGCTGGTAGTTTCCCTGCCAACATACTATAGGCCAATACAAATATTCTCCCCAAAAGGGCAGAACATTGGCCTGGGTGTGAGTTTTTCTCATAAAACCAGTGTAAATATCACTTCATCGGCTCGACTATACCATATACCTCCCGCGCGTAACTATGGAGTTAATAATGGGCGATCACCAGTACGTATACAAGTCATTTAATATACCAAGAAATTAGGAGGGATCTTTAGTACGAGGCACAAGGAGTTGAGAACTTGATCGAGAGATCGCCTTGAGCCCAGGAGAACCAAGGGCCTCAAGTGTGACGCTCTCAAATGGGTGGATCGGGGTGAGACGGGTGTGAGCTATGAAAATAAAAGGGCAACTTCCACAGTTATGTCACATTACACATACCACAGAGAAATACAACAAGGCCAAAAACAAAAAAAGCTTTTCAAGTCTAGTCCTCTTAGTGTTCTTAGTCCCCAGTGGAGTCGCCACTGTGGTATACTACTTTGGAAAAATAAATCCGCTTTAATGGAATTATTTAGGAGTCCCCATCTTATAACATTTTAAGAAAAATGGAAAATAAGAAAAATCCTAAAATGACTCTAAAGTGTCCAAAAGGATGCCTAGTTTGTCGAAACTAGGAGAGGGCTCCGGGACTAAGTTACACATTGGGAAGGTGTTAAGCACCCGCCGCGCCCTTTCAGTCTCTACTTTGTTTTTAATTATTTTTTGCCTAGAGAACAAGTAGTATGTAAAAGACAACAAGACTCACCATAAGTTAACTTCTATTGCTTTGGCTTGAACTCCACAACAGGGGTCAAGTGGCCTACATATCTAATCGGACTTATCGGAATCAAAACTACCGCAGTTCGACTATGGTCCTACAGGAAGTAGTCTACAATTCAAACCTAGATTTAGATTAAGAAAATAACTAGAAAAAGACTATCTTTTGCTGTTTTTGAAATGAAATGTGACTACGAGAAATGGGAGAATCTATATGATTTCTACCCTAGGAAAGCTGGTAAAGATTATCTCACGAAGTAGCTTGCCTTGATGACTAGGGAATGTTCTGTGAGGTATCCACAGCGCAAAGAATCAGACATACTTTTTAAAAGTGATTTGAATGGCTAAGATTCTCGATAGAGGCTGAATGTCACTTGACAAAGAAAATGGCATGCAAACTCTAAAGAGAAGAAGCTTCTAGACTTCCCAGAGATTGATCTCTGAAAATGAGGGCCAAGACCCCTTTTTATAGTTCTCAGCGTCGCAGAATCTGATAATCTGCATGGCTGGACATAAATCAGAATAAATGATAAAATCACAGATTGATAAAAGTCAACTAACCAGCCGATTAGTCAAAAACCGGCCGGTTCAACTCCATTAACTTAAAAATAATTTTTCCTAGTTTTGGGACATTATTTAATCCTAATTTTGGTAATTATTTCAGAAATCACAAATTGGATGTACCAGATTTGGGATAAGTCATTTCTTAACCAACAAATAGATTTATTTGATCTTTATATCAAGGATAAATCATGGATTCTTTTCCCAACTTACAATCAATTAGAATATTTTAAACCATGGACCGGACTTAACTTGAATGGACAAGACTAATGCACTGGACTGGACTAATGCAACTGTACTGAGCATGCAACGAACTGGACTAGACCATTAAACTAGACTGGACTAGACCAATTAAACTGAACCAATTTAATTAAATAAAACTGGACTGGAATAAATAATTAAATTACATTACTAAGCCCATACTCAGTAATGCATTTTATTAAATAATAAAGTCCATTGTCTAACTAATCAAAAATGCCCACAAAAATGGGGTGTCTGCAATTATCTTCAACTATATTCTTCTAGAATTTTTAAAATTGCATAAACAAATTTTAATCCAAGTAAATTTACATAATAAATTAGTTCAATTCTGGATTAAATGTTATTTGTTGGTTGTTTCCATTAGATTGTCACTATAATCCTAAACACAATTTGCAATTTTTCTGTTGTCTATCTTTACAAAAGTTCAAAATGAAAATGGCATGTGATTTGAGTAAAACCCTCTTTATTGTCTTAGTTCATCAAATACATAAATTTTAGTGATAAGTAAAGTACAAGATAAAATATAACTGACTGGGACCTTGCCTGGGTGTTTGGCTAGTAATAGTAATGTTAATAATAATATCATCAACAACAACAACAACAACAACAACAACAACAATAATAATAATAATAATAATATAATAAGAGAAGCGAAAAACGTCATAAAACTCAACGATAGCTTCTTTCTTCGACACATCCTCAAGGTTTTAGGGGTCCTAGTTTAAGTAGTTCCTATATTAGTAATCTTATATAATCAGAATTCTAGACATGTTAAAACCCTGCCTAACCATTATAGTAATCTATCAAGACTTAAGTTCAACTAAAAAAGATTCTTTGATTTGGAAATAAAAATCCATATATATACAATAGCACGCGACATTTAAAAGAAAAAAAAGTTGATGTAACAATTAATTTAAGCATATTTAATTCAAATTTATGTTTACTGTTGCTAAAATTATATATTTACATATCTTTTGGTGAGAAAAAATAAGCCATTTCTTTGATGGGACCTCATGAAAAAAGAATAGGCTATATTTTGTAAATACAAAATTTGCAAGAATAATAAATAAAAGATCTTATAGTTATGTCAAAGGATTAAAAGGTATAGAGTAAACATATTACTATCTTTAAAAGGTCTTCAAATTTTATTTTTTGATGGGTCCTTAGATTAATTAATTAATTAATTTTGCAGGAATAATCAACTTATATTAGTTAGCCTTAAGCAAATCAGAAACTAATTCAAAGCATTCTTAAACTATGTCTAACCAATATAATAATACATTAAGACTTAGCTTAAATTGTTAACCTTAAAAACTAGTTTCCAATATGAAGATAAAAAGTCATATATCTAAAAACAGAAGCGTATAAGATTTAAAAAAAAATTGATGTTATAATTAACATAACTTTTACCTATATACTTTCTCTATCTCAAAATAATTGATCGACTTTCCTTTTGAGTTGTCCCAAAAAAATTGTTCACTTTCTAAATTAGGAAAGATTCCATAGGTATTTTTTCATATTTACCCTTTTTACACTTTTTAAAATTATATTTCTCTCTCCACATTTAATCTTTCACCAACTAATTTTCTCTCTCCTGACCCACTTTCTTCCTCCTTTCTCTCTACACGTTTAATCTTTTACCAACTCATTTTCTAGAGGTAGAATGTGAAACACACGATTTATCACTTGCATCCTTAAGCAGTTATTTTGAGAAGGATGGAGTATATGTGTGTGTGTGCGTGCGCGGGCGCGTATGTGTCTGCGCGCGCGGGCGCGTGTGTGTAACACTCACAAAATACACGTGTATATATATACATGTGTGTGCCCGTGCACACATCAATGAAACAAATTATTATTAAAATATAGGCTTAATTGCACTGTAAACCCTATGTTTGGCAAAGAATTACAACCAAAACCCCAAAGTTTAAAACTCGACACACAAGACCCCAAGGTTTGCCATCTGTTGCAATATCAGGATATCACTAACGGGATTCAACGATTCCGTTACTTTTCAAGGATACTTTTGTCTTTTCAGGTCATTCTTAATATTATTTCAGCATAAGTCATATTTCAACCAACTTCGACGGCCCAGATCGAAACATGTGTCATTATGATTTCTTTCTTTCTTTTTAACTTTTCTTTTCTTTTTCCTTTCTTTCTTCTCCATCCCCAAGCGCCGCTGACTGCTCCTCCTTCTACCGCAACCTAACTCCACCCCACCCACCCATTGTATCATCATCATCAACCCACCAACACCATTTCAGACGACACCTAACCACCACCGCAACATCCACCAACCATCGCCAAATCCATCGCCTGCACCAACCCACCAATGATGTCGTCCTTGATCTACCACCACTACCACCATCGTATCACCCCCATAGCACCACCATCACTGGCCGTTGTAAAGCCCAAAGACCCTAACTCCATCCTAATTAGCCACCGTATCACCACCATGAACCCATTAACATCATTTCAGACGACGACCCAGCCGCCACCACAAGACCCACCAACAACTGTAGATCTGCTCAGATCTGAAGCCACCATCACAATCGAACCAGCATTATCCCCTGGTTGTAATTTTGGATGTTCGTGGTACTGAAAAGTGCTACAATGTGAATGAAGATGTTTATTCAAGCTATTGATGTATAGTGGGATTACGTATTGTGGGATTATGGAATGTATGTCTCTGGTGTTTGGTGGTGGTGGGCTGGGATGAGCAAGGATTGAAGAAGAAGATAACATATTAATAAGAACTAATGGATTGACCATCTTACCCTTGATAACTAACGAATTTTCTCACGTCTGTTAGTGATATCCTGATGTTGCAACAGATGGCAAACCTTGGGGTCTTGTGTGTCGAGTTTTAAACTTTGGGGTTTTGGTTGCAATTCATTACCAAACATAGGATTTACAGTGCAATTAAGCCTAAAATATATACTTTTCATTATCCTTGTGATAAACCAAGTGAAGGCCATACTTTTTGGAAGGAACTCACAATTAAAAAAAAAGTGATCATATTTTAAGAATTAATTAAATTTGTGAGGACAATAACGCTGATTAGTAAGTCTTATGGTATAGTTTAGAGTGTTATTAACTTGGTAGTAATTATTATATCCCATATATAAGATTTAGAATAAACAATGTATGTGATTTAAAACAATTAATTTTAAATAGAATTAAAACTTTATAATATTTAAAGTGAAACTCTGGCCTCTCAATGCATAAAAGTATGTGTAACATGTAGATCTTACACATTTATGACAATTAGGTTCTAAACCTCTCAATTATAATTCAGTAAGTAAAACATATTCCACGAAATTAGGAAGTGTCTTGAATTAACTTAATAGTTGTGTGTGTGTGTGTGTGTGTATATATGTGTGTGTGTATATATATATATATGTGTGTGTGTGTGTGTATATATATATATATATATATATATATATATATGGCAACAATATTTCATTAAATTTGGCATTCACAAAGTCATCGCGGCTATTTAACAACTTAACAAAAAGAGAATACAATAACAAACTAGGAAAATAATGGAAAAATTGTTTGTTTTACAATGCAATAGATAAAATACTCTATCGCGTTACTTAAAACAGTGTACTTTGGATTAGTTGTCTTATGTGAAATCATAAAACTACCTTTAATGATGAAACGATAGTACAAAAATATTATTAACTATCTGATCCAAACAATGTTTTTTTTAGCCACGCTCTAGGGAAGTTTTTCTATGGTTTAGTGACACAAATGATTCTCCCAATACTAGTATGTTTTTAAGTTCTTGCAAAGTTTTGTAGGTAATCCAAAATAACTTCCTTCGTATTAATTATCAGTGTAAAATGACAAAAGTATCATTAATTATGTTGATATATCTTGTAGTTATGTCCCACATCGGTTACTCAAAGAAGGTTGTAACTTGGCCCTAAGTATATAAGACAGCATACCACATTAGTTGTCTAGAGAAGATCACTACTTATCTCTAAGTACACGTAAGTTGTCTTGTATTGTATTTAAGGTCAAGAGAAAAGAGCCATTCTTTAAGAAGGCAAACAATTGACAGATACACGTGAGGGAGTGTTGTAAATCTGACTTGTGCAAATTGGATTTGAGTTCTCTCAGATTTTGTGTGTTCTCTTGTTTGATTATCGTGTTCTATACATATTTATCTAGAGCGATTTCGTAACAAGAGGTTTATTTTTGGGCAAAACTGAAATCAATTTCAGAGGATAAATATGTCGAACAATACGACCATGAAGTATGCCTGTAAACAATCAGATGGGAGGACGAACTTTGGTATATGGCAGAGCACGGTGAATGATATCCTTGTGCAGCAAGGATTGCTCAAGCCTTTGCTAGGGAATAAGCCTGAGTCGATGGATCAGGACGATTGGGAAGAATTACAGGCAAAGGTTGTATCTACGATATGGTTAAATCTAGTGCCTAAAGTTAAGTACCAGGTTTTGACTGAGACTTCTCCAACAGCTCTATGGCAGAAATTGGAGAGAATATATATGTCAAAATTTTTGTCAAATCGGTTATATCTGAAGAAAGATCTGTACCAGTTACGGATGGATGAAGCTTCAGATCTGGGTGACCATATATCAGAATTTAACCTGTTGGTGTCCCAATTGTCGAGTACAGTTCTTAAACTCAAGGAGGAAGATCAAGCAATTTTGTTGTTTTTTCACTTCCAAAATCATATGAGACCTTGAAGACTACGTTGCTTATTGGAAAGGAGACATTACTTGTTGATGATGTTATGTCGGCTCTTATGAACTCGAGCAGAGTTAATCGTACGAGTTCAAGCAATCAAGGCGAAGGTCTGGTGGTAAGGTCTGAAAATAAGAATGGTCATGGAAGAGGCATAGGTCGGTCTAGAAGCATAAATTCAGGACGTGGAAAGGACAAGTCTAAGTCTCGTGGAAAGCAGGTAAAGTCCAGTACTGAATGCTGGTATTGTAAAGAGATTGGTCATATTGGAAGGAAATTCCAGAACGAAAAGAAACATGTGAACAATGCTAATGGTGCTAAAGAAGATGACAAAAGCAGTGATTGTGATCTCTACTTAGTTTCCTCGGTTGAGCAGCAAAAAGGTAATCTCTTGTCAGTTAGAGACAACAGTTTTTCTACAGAATGGTTTCTTGACTCTGCATGTTCGTTTCATATGTGCCCACATAAGGAATAATTTAATTATCTTACTCCATGTAACGGTGGTACCGTGTTAATAGGTAATGATGTTGTTTGTAAAGTCACGGGGATGAGTACCATTAAAATTAAAATGTTTGATAGGATTGTGAGAATCATAGGTGATATAAGGTACATACCTGACTTAAAGAAGAATTTGATTTCCTTGGGCACATTCGATTCTATAGAATGCAGTATATCTGTAAAAGGTGGAGTCATGAAAGTTAGCAAATGTGTCATTTTGATAATGAAAGGTTAGAAAAATAGAAACTTGTATAACATGATAGGGAACACAGTTATAGGTGGAGCTTCAGTATCAACTCATGCAGGTTCTAGAAATGATAACTCTGAGTTATAGAATAAACGGCTGGGACACTTGAGTGAGGGAGGTTTGCTGGAACTTCACAAGCCAAGTTCTGCACGGAGTGAAATCATGCAAGCACTTCTGCAAATTTTGTGTGTTTGGGAAGCAGAAACGAGTTAGTTTTAAAGCTGCTTGTCATACTAGTAAAGGGGTTTTGGACTATGTGCATTCGGATGTTTGGGGACCAATCAAGCATGTTTCAAATGGGGAAGCTCGTTACTTTGTTACATTTATAGATGATTTCTCAAAGAAAGTATGGGTGTACTTTATGAAGCATAAGTCTGAATTTTTCAATGTGTTTAAGCGTGGAAAGCTGGAGTTGAAAATCAGACGGGTAAGAAGCTTAAGTACTTCAGATCAAATAATGACATGGAATACAAGGATGAGGATTTTCTATAGTTCTACAAGGATGAGGATATCATCAGACACTTTTCAGTGAAGAGGACTCAAGAGCATAATGGGGTTGCCAAAAGGATGAATAAAACCTTACTGGAGCGAGCTAGATGCATGAGGTTGAATGCAGATTTGCCTAAGAGTTTCTGGGTTAAAACTGTTAACACAGCTTGTTATTTGATCAACCGTTCTCCATTATCTGCCATTAATCACCAAGTTCCCAATGAGGTATGGTCTGGTAAATAACTTAATTTTTCTGTTGAAATGAGAATTTTTGGTTGTCCTGCATTTGTTCACCTTCAGAATGAAGAACGATCCAAACTTGATCCTAAGTCAAAAGAATGTATATTCCTTGGGTATGAGGAAGGAGTAAAAGGATATAGGTTACGGGATCCAGTGGCCAAGGAAAAGGTGATCAGTAGATATGTGATGTTGAATAAGCACAGATGTTGAATACAGATGTAACTTCTAGCGAGAGGCAAGGTCACACAGTATAGATAGAGTTGCATGAGCAGAGGACAAAATCAGCTGATGAGTCTACAGATGGATCTACAGATGAGAAGCCTTTAAAGGATCCAGAGGAGTAGTAATTCTTGGAATCTAGTCAGAGATAGAGAGCGACGTACCAAGAAACCAACTCGAAGGTATGGTTATGAAGACATGGTCTCGTTTGTACTAATCGTGGGAAGTGGAGATCCTAACAGTTACAACGAGACTGTCAAGGCAGACGATAATAACTCATGGTTGACAACAATGGATGAGGAGATGGAATCTTTACAGAAGAATTAGACTTGGGAATTAGTTAAACTTCCAAATGGTGTGAAGGCAATTGGATGCAAGTGGCTTTATAGGAAAAAGGAAGATCAGAAGTACAATGCAAGACTGGTGGCAAAAGGGTATTCTAAAAAAAAAGAATTGATTATAATGAGATCTTTTCACCAGTGGTGAAGCACACTTCTATCATATTGATATTGTTCATTGTAACATCGCAGAATATGGAGTTGGAGCAGCTTGATGTGAAGACATCTTTCCTCCATGGTGATTTGGAGGAGAGGAACTAAATGCAGCAACCCGAGGGATTTATTGAGCCTGGAAAGGAGGACTATGTGGGCAAGCTAAAAAAATCCTTATATGGTTTGAAGTAGTCTCCTCAGCAGCGGTACAAGCGATTCGACACATTCATGGTAACTCATGGTTACTCTCGTTGTGAGTATGATTGTTGTGTATTATTGAGTCCTTGATGATGATTCACTGTTGTTGCTTACATTATATGTGGATGATATGTTGATTGCTGCGAATAGTAAGTCTCATATTCTGCACTTGAAGAAATTGTTAAACAGGGAGTTTGATACGAAGGATCTTGTATCTGCCAAGAAGATCCTTGGTATGGAGATTCATAGAGATCGAAAGGCAAGAAAGTTGTGGGTAACTCAGAAAAGTTATGTTGAAAAAGTACTTGAGGGTTTAGTATGCTCAATGCTAAACCGGTTAGTACACCATTGGAAGCTCATTTTTCTGTTATCGTCACAAGTATGTCCTAGTACAAAAGAAGATGTTGAGTTTATGTCTCGAGTACCGTACGCAAATGCGGTTGTCTGTCTTATGTATGCCAGACCTGATATATCACATGCAGTTAGTATGGTTAGTAGGTATATGGGAAATCCAGGAAAGAAGCATTAGGATGCAGTGAAGTGGATCTTTCGTTAGCTAACAGGTTCAACCAACTTTGGCATTATGTTTGATTGTGATGGGGCAAGAGGTGAGGTCTCTGGCTTTGTGGATTCTAATTATGCTGGGGACTTGGATTCCAGAAGGTCCATGACTGGATATATTTTTACATTCTATGGAGGGCCGATATGTTGGAAATCAGTGTTACAGTTTACTACAGCATTGTCAACTACGGAGGTAGAGTACATGGCATTGACAGAGGCAGCAAAGGAGGCATTATCGTTGAAGGGACTGGTAGAGGAGCTTGGCTTCAACCAGCGTGGTGTTTTGTTACAGTGTGACAGTCACAGTGCAATGGATTTGGCAAAGAATCAGGTTTCCCATACTAGGACCAAGCATATTGATGTATGTTATCACAGGGTCCGAGAATAGATTAATTCTAGACAGATTGTATTGCACAAGGTTCACACAAATGACAACACAGCTGATATACTCACGAAGACAGTCACGATAGAGAAGTTCAAAGCATTGCTTGAGCTTAATTTATCTTCTTTCTTGAGTTCAAGGTGGAGTGCATCCCTACCTTTAACGGGGATGCAAGGTGGAGTACCTGAAGAAGAAACTGAAGGCATATTACACTTTTCTTATGCAGTGGTTTGTTAATACAACAAGCCAAGGTGGAGATTGTTGATATATGTCTTGTATTTTATGTCCCACATCAGTCACTCAAAGAATGTTACAACTTGGCCCTAAGTATATAAAACATCTTATCCCACATTTATTGTCTAGAGAAGATCGCTGCTTACCTCTAAGTATATATAAGTTGTCTTGTATTGTGTTTGTGGTCAAGAGAAAAGAGTTATTCTTTGAGAAGGCAAATAATTGATAGATACACATGAGGGAATGTTGTAAATCTGACTTGTGCAAAGTGAATTTGAGTTCTCTCAGATTTCTTGTGTTCTCTTGTTTGATTGTTGTGTTCTATACATATTTATCTAGAGCGATTTCGTAACAAATTATTTAATGAATGAAAAAAAAAACTATCAGGGATTTTAATCAAAACTACGTCGTTTATATTTACGCCATATGAACCTTTTCTAGGGCATCATAATTCTTGATAAGCAAAAAATAAGCCATTTTTTTCGATGGGACCTCATGACACAAAAAACAAAGTGGCCATACTTTGTAAATAATCAACTTTACAAGAATAATAAATAATTAATCTCGTATTAACATCAAAGAATTTACAGCTATATACATATTAGTCTCTCGGATGGTTTTCAAATATTGTTTTTTGATGAGTCCTTAGTTTTAAAAGTTAATTAATTTTGTAGGAATAATCAGCATATATTAGTCAGCATTATGTAAATTAAAAACTGATTCAAAACATTTTTAAGTTCTACCTACCAATATACTAATATAGTATGACTTAGTATTGATTATTGTAACCTTAAAAACCAATATCTAACATGAAGATAACAATTCATATATCTAAAAAACATAACACATCTGATTTAAAAGAAAAATTGATATTATAATTGACATAAGAAAAAATTATATATATGTAATGTAATCAATGAAACAAATTATGAGTAAAATGTATAACGTTTATAATCCTTGAGGTAAACCAATTGAGAGCCATGTTTTTTGGATGGGATTCACGACATAAAAAAAATGGCTATATTTTTAGGATTAGTTAAGTTTGCAAGAATAATAATGTTGATTAGTAAGTCTTATGATGTAGTTTAGAATTTAATTCTAAGCATTATACTTGGTATTAATATCATATCACATACATAAGATATAAAAGAAAGAAGGTATGCGATTTAAAGAAAAAAAATTATTTTGAAGTAAAATGTAAACCTTATAGTATTTGAGAACAACTCTAGTCACTCAATGCAAAAAAGTACATATGTAACATGTAAATATTACATGTCTATGGTTATTACATTCAAAGCCCTCCGATTACAATTTAACACAAGTAAAACTTAGTCCATGAATTTGAATCGGGAAGTGTATGAATTAACTTAATAAATTCTATATTTTGTAATGGCAAAAACAACAATTCATTAAGTATGGGATTCGCAAGAGTTGCGGCTATTTACCAATTGAACAAAAAGATAATGCAATAAAAATTAGGATAATAATGGAAAAATCGTTTGTTTTGCAATGCCATAGATAAAGTTTTATATCGTATTGCTTTAAAACGATATAGTTTGGATCGGTTATTTTGCGTGAAATGACTAAAGGTTATTATTACCTATGAATAGTTTGATCCAAACTAGGACGGTTATAACCACACGCTATAGAGATCATTTTTGTATAATTTATAACACAAATGATTCTGTGTGAACTAATGTGGTGTTATTATTTCAGAGGCAAAAGTTTTCAAGCCAACTTCAGGAAAATGGAACTTGCAGCAACTGTCTATATGAAATGGGCGGAAAGAAATGCTAGAACTTTCAAGCAGCAATATCAATCAATGAAAATACATTTCAAATGATCAAGCAATGGAGTCTGAGGAGCTGCAAAAGAGAGTTCCAAGTCACAGTACTAATAAGATGCTTCGTGCTAACTGGGAATTTGATTTGGGAATATTACTTGCGTGATCTGATTCCGTAAATGTATCCTAAGTTGGGAATGTCTAGCTAAGGAGGAAAGCATTATACACTTGTACATATAAGCTTTGGTTTTAATACAATTGACCTTCACCCAACAAAAAAAAAAAACAAAATTGTGTTGTTATTGTCTAGAAAAGTTTTCTAGCGACTCCAAAACAATGTCATTCATATTAATAATGGAAGTCAAATGACAAAAGCGTCACTAATAATTTAATGAAATGATAAACATACTATCACTGACAAAGCAATGTCATTCTTAACAATACCATTACAGTTTCCCAAATAACTAGACTATTTTTATCCAATCCATAGATACACGTCATCCTGACCGATGTTTAGAAACAGGTCCTTAAATAAATAAAGGATGGAGAGTCAGTCGTTCCAAGGGTCACGCTTGGGGGGAATTGGTAATCAGATATGGTAGAGCGATCATAGGTGGCTGTGGGGTGGTTTACAGTCAAAATTTCACAACATACTGTTAAAAGGCCAACTCAAACAATGTAGAAGGAACTTACAGAGGATCAGACCACCTCCTTTTTACCTCAGACTTTGATCGGACCTCCTTGAGTTTTCCATCGCTCCCATAATCCCTTTCCATGATAAGGTTAATTCCTTCATCCGAGTACCACCCAACTCCAATACATAGAACACCATCCTTGTTTACATCAACATAACCTGTAAGACCACCAGGCAGCCAAAGTGCGGTTACATCTGCCATGTCTAGCATGTCTTCCTCTCCAAAGTAAACTGGATTCTCGGGCAAGTTTCTCTTCTTTAAGGTCTCTGTGCATAAATAAACATAAGGGGTGCTGTTGCTTTCCTCTGTTACACTGTCCTCACCGTAGATTGGTGTACCACTCACCTCAAACACCTTCCAGGACCCAGTCAGCTCAGATGGTTGAACTCTTTTCCTCTGAGAAAATGGCTTCAAATCGAACTCAAGGTCACTGTATGCAAGTATTACAGGCCAAATTAAGTTTCTTTAATAGTAAAAGGGGAGCATAATGCATAGTGCTTCTAAGCCAGTAAGAAATTATACCTAACTCGAAGGAGTTAGTTGGTAAACAGAATTTTTGTCATTTAAGTGAACTAAAGCAAAATATAATCAGGGCATGGAGAAAAATATAATCAGGGCAGAAAATCCGTAGTATATGCTTATTACAAGAGCAGAAAGTGGAGGAATATTAATCATTACCTGGAACTAAAAAGCAGAAATGGGTGCAGGTTTATTGTGCAATTCCAAGGTTTAATAACACAAGCACCAAGTAGAACTAAAAATTTGCATGCTCCCTCAGCACCTAAAAGAGGAAAAATTCCTATTTCCATATAGCACAAAGAGCAACAATGCAATTCCCATACTTTTTGTCCCAAGCATTGCGAACTTCTACCATTCCAGTAAAGAGTTCCCTGATTACATCGATATCCAATTTTAAGAACGTGTAAAGTGATTGCTTATAAGATTTCTACTTTCACGCTTGGATTCTATGGCTACTGCGTTCCAAATTCCAATTATGCATCAGCAGACCTTTTAGCTGTTTTAGAAAACTTCCATCAGATATAAGAATGCCTAAATCATAGAAAATGCAAGACACACTTCTCAAAACTAGCTTCATTTTTACAAATTAACAGTATCTCCATCCATCCCTCCTGAATAGTCAAGCCATATAACACTACGGTATCTGACCTTTAAGTTTGACTAACTCCCTCTTTGTAGCCAAACTTTTCCAAGTGTCACATCCATAATGCATAAATTTGGTTTTAGTCCCACTGTGATCCTTGAGCTAATTTATTGACATCTTGTCTTGGCATTTATCCCTGTTTCAGTTCCAAGCTGTAACATGGTAAGAAAATATTATCGAGGAACATAGTGGATACATAATTAATAATACTCTCAGAACCACGACCAGAAGTTCACAAACAAGGGTGGCTAAACCAACTTCACCTGAGGCCAAACAAGGCATTTACAAATGCCTCAAATAGCCATTTCACATAACACACTGCAAATGACATAAAAATGCCTCAAGTGACTTCACCGAGAGCAAGCAAAAATCGCTAATAAGGCCCAAGAGAAATCATGGACCCCTAGAGAGAAAGTCACCAAAAAGATTCTAATCACAACAAGCCAGCTCCAAAACTTTTTCGTATATGCAATGCATAGGGCATCTTTAGATAGATCTGTCTGTAAAAACAAGGCTCCCACAATTGTGGTGTCTGGAGGTTTTTAATGTACAAAAAGCCTGACTCCAACAGATGTCCATATGGAAGAAAGGTAAGGACACTTTTTCAAGGATAAGAAACATACAGCAAACGTACTAGACAGAAAGCAATAGGGAAAGCACGACTGCCAAACAGGTTACAAGAAATCCACTGTTCGAGGACCACTTCTTACATATCTATCAGATATTCGAATAGACGCCACCCACCCCCCACACCAACCCTGCAAGAAAAAAATAAAAAATGAATACGCCGCAGCCGTCTCACACACAACAATTATGCCAATCCCAATTTCATCCTTCATCAGCTTTTTAGTGTTCAAATCTTCAACTTCTTCCTGTCGTCGTTAAAATTTCTATTGAACCTATCACATGCCACCCACATGATCATAGTAGAGGATATACATAGAGGAACATACATGGATGTGTATTAACTTGAAACTCGCCTGCTGACCAATGCATCTTTATCTTCCGTGATAACCATATGTCTAATGTGCCATTCAGCAAAGGAGTCAACCACTGATGGCTATGATAAATCTATGGCCTGACATACTAGGGCTACCTCCCACCCATCCATCTATTTGTGCCCCGTACCAGTATAGGGAGATAGAGGTATAGAAGGTTACCTCCTACCATAACATATGATGCCGTGTGTTTCTTGTAATTTTACCAGCATTTCAAAACCCTAGAGGCCTATTTCTATCAACATTAGAATTTCAGTAAAATCTTCAGCTACACTGGGAGGAAACAAAAAGTACTGGGATGGATCTCCGAAACCTGATGGAGCTAAGCAAATAATTGCAAGACTACCCCTCGTGGCTATTAGACAGTGAAGATAGGTGGCAACTAGCCAATTTGACTAGAATACATAATTTAATTTTCTAATAGCAAGAAACACGACGGATAGACCCCACACAACTTCTCAGATTTTGCCCACTACTTGAAATAGTATCTTGTAGCAACTAGAACCATCCACAAGTAATTTAAATTCCCAGGTGATAAACAGTTATAGCAGCAAGCTAAACAGATACTGTAATAGAAATGCATTGCACTTTTGTACTTCC
Organism: Escallonia rubra; assembly: GCA_033065855.1. Taxonomy (NCBI): domain Eukaryota; kingdom Viridiplantae; phylum Streptophyta; class Magnoliopsida; order Escalloniales; family Escalloniaceae; genus Escallonia; species Escallonia rubra. Next base: position 177,646 of record JAVXUO010000426.1, read on the forward strand.
AAAAAAGATAATGGAACAGGCATATAGTGAAGTAAAAGTTAAAAGATAGTTTGCTTGGACCTGTCATCAGGAAGATTAGCCGTACTGACCCATTTTTCTTCATAAACAGCAACCCTCAGTATCTGGATATCCGAACCCCCGTTACTGAACTCTATAGTGTGAACGATGCGAAGTCTTTTGTGGCAACCTTTAACCAAACACTAAGCAAGAAAATGGTGAGATACTGAGTAACTGTCTATATCTAACTTCACTCCAACCAATAACTTTGAGTACTTACACCAAGCAATGTATAGTTATCTGTAACACTTTCCTCCAATTGAGCAAGACAAGAAAAAAAATGTAAATCGATAAAATCAGGAACATGTGCAAGTTTTGGCAGCCATTTTCCAATAGCTTGATCACCTAATGAAATGTTCGGACAGCTAAAATAAACTGCCAACTAATCATGAGCTTTCAAACATTAATATAGACGGAAGCCTACCTAATCAATACATCCCAGATGGTAGAGCAGTTGACTAGAGCAAGCCCAGCAAACTTAATAGCAGTTATGTGCAATTACAGAACGACTGTCAAACCATGAAACATTGCACCACCAAGAACTTACTTGTTCAAACTTGTAAGTTGGAGAAAGGTAATAATTACTGTCAGTAACTTCACCAACTGGAATATCAACTGGACCTCGTGAATAAGATCCGTCCTAGTAACCAATCAAATAAGTGAATAGTTAGCAGATACATAATAGATGAGTACCTACCATCATTGTACATCTCCTACTGAAAAATATTCATGTACAAATTATGATAACTAATAGATTTTTCGTCCCACAGGAAGACTGTCCTAGATCTCTTCATATTCTTCTTATTAGTCATTCCCAGTTCACCTCTTGTTTCTTACTTAACTGCTACAGTTTCTGCCAACAGTTCAAAAACAGAGTAAAGGAATTTAAAGCTGCCCCAGAAGGACTCTTTCCTAATGATTAAATCGCCCATCCGACAACCAGCTATTCATTTTTTTCCTTTTCGGGATCTCTTTAGCTGTTGTACAATGATTGGAAACTCGTTAAGGCTCTCCCAGAAATCAAATTATACACGTACAATATAACTGCCTGATGTGAAGGAGTATGTCAAATATGCTTAACGCAAGGACCAGTTAAACAAAACCAGTGACTGCTGCTTTATAAAGTTGAAGAATACATCAACAAGGTTTGTGATGCAAAGGCAAATGAAGACCAAAACCATAAAATATCCCCAAATAAATGTGCTCCAAAAAATATACCAGCTGAAACACCCCCAACCCAAGTGACATCACCGAGGCTGAGTTGTCTATCCTGTCAACGTCATAACCCCGGTTACAAGTACAGAGCTACTACAACCTCAAGTTCTCCAATGGAAGTCACAAATGCGTCCCTACAAAAAATTTCCTCCAGAGGACACCACGTACTGTAGCGGGAAACATACAGCTATTCACATACTGGTATTCTTTTACAACAAAATCCGCGGCGGTAACGCTTCCCTCTCTGGGAGGGTCAGTACAGAAAATACTCATAAACTTAATGTAGATGCCTGGACATCAAAACCCCAGTTCCAAAACTAAATTCATTTGCGATCACTCTAAACTGGGATGTTTTAATACTATTCGACAAAAGATGTATTCTTTAGTGGCTCAACAAAGAAATGAATTAACCTCACCTCAAAGAACACAAGACCAGGTTCCATGCCCATGACATCATCTTCCATCACATCACTCGTTTTGAAGTCGAAAGACTCATATTTTGGCAAATTATGACTTCTCATACTTTCATCAAATATTTCCTTTGTGGATGCATCTTCATGAATAGATACATCTCTAATTATGTTGCCGCCTCTGTTTAGCTGTTGCCTTTCACCGTAAGGATTTAGGGTCACCCAATTCACTCTTCTATGAATTTGAGATTTCGGTCCACCAGAAGAAGACGACACCGCCTCTATACGGGAAAGAGTATAGCAGTCAAAAAGGTGCTCATTCTTCTTCCCAACCTCAATGGGTTCCATTTGGGCAGTGATTGGTGAAAATACTGCTCCTACTCCTTTCCATATCCCACTGATGCTACTAGCAAATGTATTCCATGCGGGTCTTATAACAGGTTCCTGAAAGAAGAAAGACCATTCCAATTAGACTGTAGTAAGATGCTTGCAAGACAGCCCATAAAGTTCAAGTTGTAACAACTATAGGTGGTCTTTTCAACCAACTGAAAAGTCCACATACCACTGTTATTATTTATTCCGTCCACGCGTTCAAAACTTTGCTCAACTTTAGGAAATCCATCAGGGGCTCTTATATGACATGATGTAAGATAAGCAAATTTAAAGCCCGTGGTAGACCCTTTTTCATAAAGACGAGTAAACAACGGTTCAATGCAGCTACTTAGTCCTGGGTGTCTATTGGCCAAACAACCTCAGTAAATGCAATTAAATTATCCTAACAACCATTGATGCAATCCAAAAGGACGTCAATACTTATTTTTATAATTTACATAACTCTATATAAGGAAAATGATTTGCCACTCCAAAATTCAACTAGCCCACTCCAAAATATCTGTTAGTGGCACTTTTTCCATATAAGGCGAGGCTAGTCCAAAGGCAGACCTAAAATACCGATTCCTGTCATTAAATATCAATAAAAGAAAATTAACAAAATAAAGTAACTGCGTCCAAGCAATTAAGCCAAAGAAGTATCTAACCCCAAACCCTCTCCAACAAAATCATGTCCCCCTTAATACACACCCTTAGAATATAGACTCCTAATTTCCCACAAATTGCAAAATGACACCAAATTCCCAGATTCATGACAGAGCCTTCTTCACTCAGATTCAGCCCAAATACTGCACTTCACCAGTCTAAGTGTGAACTTAAAATGAGCCATGACCAAGTTCAACACATCTATTTAGCACACACCCTGCAAATTAAACAATAACTGGGTCAATTAGTTAAATCAAAGAAGCCAAGAGCAAGTTCAACCCATATAGCAACACCGTGGAACAGAGTCAATTAGTTGTATCAAGCAAACCATTACACAGTCCATATACAAGGATGTAAACTCAAACATGCCTAAACATCTCAATTAACTCATGCAAATGAAAATTTAACAGGCGAACATCTACAAAAAGAGGATATCGCAATTGGAATTACCTAAGTTTGTTATAACAAAAAAAATTATCCTGTGTCATTTTCTTTGGAAAAAAAAAAAAAAGGACACACGCATGCACCTTTTGCAGACGAGCCATGGTTAACTAAATACACCCTAAAACACATTTGTGTTGATTTTATAAACATTATGAGTATAAAAACTCCCTCTATTCAACTGCATATTCCAAATTGGACTTCTTTCGAATTTTTTGCGATAGAATTAGTACATGCTAACGACTTTACTCAATGTTTTAACCCCAGCCTGACTCAGCATTCACACGTAGCAAAATCCATCATAAGATTTTGCAAACAGTCATAAGCGCAAAATCCAATGAAACGGAGAAAGTACGACATTAGAAACGAACTCTCTAGTCTCTGTGCTACAAACATTAGCATAAGCAAAAACAACAAGATTAATTACGACTACAACCTGAATTTGTAAAACATCCTCAACCTCCATTAGCATGGAACCAGACACCATAACACTACCATCGTGGCCCTTCTTCGTGGCATTCTTAACGCTCCTACCTTTCTTCTTCTTCCTCCTTTGCCCCCCTCTCTCCTTTGAATTCGCCTTTACGACGACGTCATTATCGACGCTCCACACGTTATCCTTGCCCTTCACCTTCGCTATTTCGCGGTTGGGGCTCCGATTGCGGCCGCCCTTGAAGCTGCAAGATACGCGTGGTCGAGGCTTTCGGAGGGAGGATAAGCTTAGAAACGGTGGTGAGGACGGGAGGGAGTGGTGGAATCCTAGGAATTGTTGGGGTGTTAAGGCTGTGCTGCGGGTCTTCAAGGTGTCTATACATGGAGACTGCATTGCGTGCGTGTGTGTTGTTGCGAGAGAGAAAGGGAGTGAGTGAGGTGAGTCGCCAGCGTGCTGGGCCAAAAAATTTAGCCTGGATTACCTACTATCTAGAACCATCACAACAAACTTACGCTTCTTAATATTAACTTCCCCAAATGGACATTCTTAAAGAAATTGAAGCAACGTGCGACTATTTATTTTTTGAGGCATGGCAAAATAGGTGGGTGGATTAGGTTCGAGTTTGAATTAAATAGGTTTGGATAAAATGGATGGCTGACTCATTTAGACCCACTTATTTGTGGGTCAATTGGGTCAATCAATAAATGGGTTGGTTTTATCCATAATCTCAACATTGACCCATTAAGTTAAAAGCCCTAAATAGAACCACACTCAACTGCCATCCACTAACACCCAACTGCCGCCACCACGACCAATAGTCACCACCAACACCCAATTGTCGTCGATGCCACCGCCACGACGCCACTGCTACACAACTATCATTACCCACCGTGGAAACCACCATTTCTTGGTTCCTCCACAAAAACCCATACTAACCACTGCCAATACCCAAAGTCCCAACGACCATCGCTGGTACCCAAGGTCCCAACCACCACGGCCTATTTAAATTTTCCACCAACCCACCACCCTCATCGCACAACCACCAATACCCAGATTTGCTTCTCCTTTGCTTTTCCACAAAGACCCACCCACTAGGTGAGTTAGCGGTGAAGCTGAATATTAAACCATCTCAACGCAATTAGTTTATTCGAATTACTCAAATGATGCTCATATAGCATTTCGTAATATCTGTAAGTGGGTGAGGCAGCGATGTTTCTTGCGCAATGGGTTTGATGGTGGTAGTGAGATATGGTGATGGTGGTGGATTGATTATGGAGTCGCAGGGCCCACGTGAATGTGAATGGTGAGAATGATGAAAGGGATTCCATCAGTGCTGGTGGTGTTGGTTCTGTTTGATAGAGAGAAGAGAGAGAGTGTGTGTAACCATGCAAGTTTTCCTCTTCTTCTTTTTTTTTAAATGAAATGTGACTTCAAGGAAGGGATGACAATCTATATGATTTCTACCATATGAAAACTAGTAAAAGTTGCCTCATGATGCAGCTCCTTGATAACTCACTGGACGTCACTTCACGAGGAAATGGCGTGCAAACTCTAAAGAGAACAAACTTAAAAACTAAACTTACGGTCTATTTGGAACCAATTCTTTTAGGATTTGGATTTCAAATTCGGAATTGGATTTGGAATTCAATTCACTTTAATGTCTCTCTCCTTAATGCTCAGGGTCGCAGAATCTGATAAGATTGACAATGTCAATGTGCATGGCTAGATATTAAGTCAGAATAAGTGACAAAATCGCAGATTGACAAAAGTCAACTAATCGTCCGGTCAGTCGAAAATCGGCCGATTCACCCCATTTATTAAAAATATTTTTTCTGAATTTTAGGGCATTATCTCAAATTATGCCCCAAAATTCAGAAAAAAAATATTTTCTTTCGGTAATTTATCTGACCCTAATTTCGATAATTATTTCTGAAATCACAAATGAGATGTACCAGATTCAGAATAAGTCATTTCTTAAACATAAAATAGATTGATTTGATCTCTACATTAAGGATAAATTATGAATTATTTTTTCCAAAACCATCTAGACAAAATACATCAATCAAGATAATCTAAACCATGGCCATACTTAATCTACATGGATTGGACTAAATGCAATGGACTTGATTGACAAACTGGACCAGATTAGACATGCAATGGACTGGATTACTGTAACACCCCGGATTTATTTCCAGAGCGTTAATGCCGAATTCACAGAGATCAGATAAAATCTTATAATTATCATAAAAACTCCAAAATGGTAAATCAGAGCATATACTAATAATTCCCAAAATACATCAATGTCTAACAAAATGACCCCAAAGCTTTTATACAAGTCATGTTCTCCAACACAGAGTTTCCAAAAATATACCCAAGTAGCGTCAGAACTAATATTTGAGACAAAATAGCTAACTCTTGATCGCTCAGCTGGCCCTCCAATACAAGGTCTCACCTACTGGTCTCCTGAAAGGAACAACAATAAGGGGATGAGCCAAATGCCAAGTAAGGTCGCTCAAAGGACCAATCAAACGGAAACGAAAATATCAGAGAAACGAAAATTTTGGAAGCACAAAGGATCTCAATAGAACGGAAAATCAAACCAGAATTCGAATGTCAAAACATATCTGAATAAAGAAATAGACACTAGAGAGCCATTCAGAAAGTGGTCGCATACGTCATCACTGACATATGAGGCCGGTTCAGAAAGTAAGATCGCGATATCTAGCTCAACTCCCCTGAGTTAGCCCACGTTTCAATCCACGTGAGTAAGTCAGACATAAGTCACATACACTGTGACATGGCTCATAGAATTATCAAAACAAAGAATTCAATTTAACAAAATCAAATACCGAACATATCAAGCAATATACGGAGTTTCTGAAATAATGATAATCTCTAAAACGAATGATATCAACATCGTAAATTCTAAGATCAGACAAATTCGACAAAAATTGAATTTCACCAGTCATAGCATTTAGAACAAGTTATTCATAGTAAATCTCAAAGCAAAGAGGAGAAGAAGAATCACGTAACTCAACTCGAAGAAATTCGGATTTCAAAAATGAAACTAAAGACTTACAAGAGCGATTGATCCATCGCTGATGTGAATTTTGAAAATAACCCTTACCTTAGCCAAACCTTTGAGAAAAGCAAAACCTTAAGCTTCACCTTAGATCTTCCAAACTTCCAAGGCCCCTCTCTCTCTCTCTCTCTCTCTCTCTCTCTCTCGCAAAGGAAGAAGAAACAGAGAAACCCCGAAAAAGCAAGAAAATGAAATAAGACACTATTTATATATAGATGGACAAATATTTAAGTTTTCATTCGACTAAAAACATTTGAGTCGAATGAAACACTTTGAGTCGACTAAAAACTTTTTAGACGATTAAAAACCTTTTTAGTCGACTTTTTTTCACTTTTAGTCGACCAAAACATTTTTAGTCGACTAAAATTGTGTTTTAGTCGACTAAAATCTCTTTAATTCGACTAAAATCTTCAAAAATTAATTTTACACAAATAAAATACTTTTTAGTCGACCGAAACACTTTTAGTCGACAAAAATCTCTTTAATTCGACTAAAAACTTCAGAAACTTCCTTATCAAAATATTGAACACTTTTCATTCGACTAAAAACTTAAAAAATGATAAAAATCACTTTCTCAATATTCTCAAAAAAGACCACAAGCTTATTTACTAAAAATAAAAATTTCACACACGGAAAAAAGGAAATTTTTGGGATATTACAGGATTGAACAATTAAAATATATCAAACTAATTAAATAAAACTGGACTAGATTAAATTATTAAACTACACCACTAAGCTTGGACTCAATGATGCATTTTAATTAATAATGAAGGCCACTATTTAATTAATTAAAAATGCCTACAAAAATGAGGTGTTTACGATTAGTATCATTGTAAAATGGATTTAATGTTTTAAATGTTTGAAGTAGTAGTAATGTAAAATGTCAAAGGGAACAAATGTATTGAGAACAAAAATGACAATTTGGGTAACTCATGAGGAACAAACACGGGCCTTAGTCTCCACCGGTCACACTTTTTTTGGGGAACCAGTAGAAAATTATTTATTCAATAATAACTTGTTGATTCATAAAAAGTGGGGTGACTCTCCCACTAGCATCGAGGTAGATGAGAGTGAACAAAAAAGTCAACTCATGATTCCATTGCTGGTATTCATGTTGCCGATTTTTCGTCTGCTTAGCCATTAAGTCCGCTCAAAAGTCAGTTTCCCTATATGCATGAGAAACTTTCACGTGCCATATTTGCTCAAGTAGTTCCCTTGCAATGCATAACCAGGGTCTCATTATAAGGGGTTGGGGGGGGGGGGGTTAAGTCATTTAAGAGAGTGGACTATGATGTTATCGTTCACAACAAGCATAATGTAGCGATGATTAAGGTTCCAAGCAAGAAGGAGCCCGTCACGAACTGCCCACAACTTGGCTGCATGGCTATCGATGGCGTGGATATTATGAGAATAACCCACCAGCCATTAGTCTATGTCATCACGAAGAAGGGCAGCATCGCCCCCTCTAGATAAGAGTGACAATTTTTGTTCACACTAACATTAGTATTAAGTTTAATCCAATTCTTTTTGTTCACACTTCCATTAGTATTAAGCTTAACCCAATTCTTCGATGGAGGTGTCCACCGAAAATTAATGATGGTTTTAGGGGTCGTGTTTTGGTTTGCCTTGTTGACAAAAAATTAGGGGTGACAATTAAGACAAAACCCATTTACCCGCCCAAATCCCCCCACTTAAAATTCACCCAAACCCACCCATTTAATAATTGGGGCTTAAATATGTCATTCATTTTACAACCCAATTAATTGTGAGTTTAAGTGGGTTGTTAATTGGTGCACATTTAACCATATATTTATCTCGACTTTTTAGTGGCACATAAACTTTTTTTTTATCTCGACTTTGTCTAAGTCTAAGTCCTGAATTGTAAACTACTTCCCGTATGACCATTGTCGAACTACAGCAGTTTTAATTCTAATTAGTCTGATCGGATACGTAGGCAATTTGACCCCTGTTGTCAAGTTCAAGCAAAAAAAAAATTATGAATTAACTTAGGGGTTGGTTTTTGCATGCTTTTACATACTACATGTTCTTTAGGCCAAAAATCACTAAAATGAAGTAGAGATCGAAAGGGCACTGCGGGTGCCTATTGCCTTCCCGTTTGGTAACTTAGTCTCCGGATCCATCTCTCAGTTTTGAAAGATCAGTGGTCCTTTTGGACACCTTTTGACTCATTTTTAGGGTTTTCTTATTTTTTCCTTTCCTTCAATTAAGTAAGATGGCGACTCCTAAAATCCTTCCAGGGATTTTTCTGAGGCGGTTCGCCACAGTGGTGACTCCGCTGGGGAATAAAAACACTAAGAGGACTATAAGTTTTTGTTGATTTTTGGTCTTGTTGTATTTTCTTTGTATTTATGTGACATGTACAATATGACATAACTGTGGTATTTTTGCTTTTATTTCCATACATCACACGTACACGTCTCACCCCAACCAACCCATTTGAAAGCGAAACATTTGAGGCCCTTGGTCTTCCTGGGCTTAAGGCGATCTATCGATCAAGTTCTCAACTCCACGTGTCTCGTACTAAAGATTTCTCCTGATCTCTTGGTATATTAAACAACTTGTATACGTACTGTTCATCGCCCATTATTAACTTCCTAGTCACGGGCGGGACGTATATGTTACAGTAGAGTCAATAGAGTGAGCTTTACACTGGTGTTGTAAGGTAAAAAAACTCACTCCTGGACCATTCAATGTTTTTCCTTTTGTTATGAGAATACATGTATTGGTCTATGGCTTGTTGGCAGGGAAACTACCAGCATGTTGTAAGCTAAACTGGTAAGTTTGCAAAAAAAGGGGGAGACTTTGACTAATCGGCCAATTATCCGCACTCCCAACCGGACGATTAGTCAATATATGCATTTACTTAAAAATTTTAAAATTGGCTGGTCTATACCCTGATCCAACCGACCAATTAACCCAAAAGGTGACCGGACGGTTAGTCAGGAGCCAGACCTCCCTAAAGACATTTCCAATCTAAAACATCTAACCAATGACCAGCTGGCCAGTTAAACCACCAAGTTACCAAACGGCTAGTTAGAACCCTGACCTTCCCAAGATTTTTCAAATCGAAAAAATTTCAACCGGTCGGTTTACCTTCTAAGTGACTGGATGGTTAGTCACCAGAATTTTTTGCAGATCAAACCCTACGCCCACTAACCAGTCGACTGGTTCACCTCTCGCATGACTGGACGGTTAGTCAGAACCTTAATTTTCTCATAGTTTTTCAAACTTCTAGAATTACCTCACTGACCAACTGATCGGTTAATTCCACCAGGTTACTTGACGGTTAGTCAGCCTTATCTCTCAATTTTTTGAAAATCCAAAAGTAAACCCCTTGGCCATTTAGTCAGAGACTCTACCTTTAGTTAATACCTCCCATTCTCCTATGGGATATAAACCAGCCAGTTTAAATGTGCTTTTTATGATGTTATGGTGATTATGTGCGGACCCCAATTGTGTGGTCCTAACTTCTTCACTGAGTCATATGTTCTTTCTCGCTTTCTACGGTAATAAAAAAAATCAAAATAAAAAAGGATATAAGAAATAACTAGTGTGTATGTGCACCCTCCGATTGTGTCGTCCTAGTTTTTTCGTTGAGTCGTTATTTCTTTCGCCTTAATTCTTTTTTAAAAAAAAAAGGAGGGGGGGGGGGGCCCAAAAAATTCTCTATCTTAAAAGTCTCTTTTAGGGTTTGAGTCAAATAGAGTTTGTGTTTTTTGTAAGTTTAGGAGTACATCCTTAGCAGATCGAGAGAGCATAAAAATTTTCAAAACAAGAAAGAATTGTCTGATTCCATGAAGGTGTGAATTCATAATTGACTAATCATTTCGAGGAGTTATACTAAAGATGATTTTGAATTTAAGTTTAGTGGTCTATCTCGTTGACACTTTTTCTTTGCATATGGGGTTGGTGACTTTCAAGCTTAAAAATTAGAATTTCATTTCTTTCAAAACTGAATGTCAAAAAAATCTAACAGGAGAACTTTGTTTGAAATTTAGACATTCGAGTGAGAATATAATAGACTATCATGAAAAGGTCATGACTCCTTTTCTTGGCCAACCTCACCTTCATTCACCAAAAGCAACCCTAATCCTCAAAGATAATGACGTGTCATGCCGGTGTCAAGACTTTCTCATGTTCAAAGCTCACATATTCCCTCTCCCAGCATGGACCATTCATTGAAAAAAAAGAAGAAAAAGTCTGCTAGACTGAAAACCTTAAAAAAGGCGGTCTAGGCAGAAGTTAGGGCAACGAAAAAGAAAAGAAGAAAGAGAAACATCAAAAGAATACAAGTTTGCACAAGTCTTCCTTGGAATGAGCATTCCCAATGATTGAAGTCCAATGTTTGACCACCACATATCATCTTTATTACCCTGCATTAGATTCTCACCACTTGCAAGCCTTTTATGCTTAAACAATTTAGCCTTTCTTTTGATAAGCCTATATTTCTAAACTTGGTGTAGGTAATCTCCTGGTGTGTGCCTATCTCCCGATATTACTACTCAAAAAGTGTTCTCTATCAAAGGAACCAATGTTTTGAAGACAGAAAATGATCATTTGTTCGTTCTAGAAAAAGAAGGGGAAATGTTAAAGAAGAAAAGGGAGAAGAAAGAAAGAAAGAAAGAAAAGAAGAAAAATTGATATGGCAGAAGAATGATTACAAAAAATTCAGCATAGAATTGCCATGGATCGAGTACAAAGAATAGATATTCAGCAGATCCAGTTTGAACTACATCCGACCTGATTCTCCCATTGGGATACATAGGCGGCTTAGTCACCTTCTAGGCTCGGTCTCCTGAATCCGCGTCTTCTCCTTGGCAAAGAGAAATTTTACCATTCGACCATATCCGCACTTTTTTCCTAGGCATGCACTAGGGGTGTTGGTTTCATATTTGGGTTTTTGAGCTTATTTATCATGCGTTTCTTAGCCCACATCCTGACCTACATAGTGTCCCATGTAAAGTCCTCATTGAGGTTATGCTTACTCAAGAGAGACAAAAGTTCTCCTACATTTTGATGAGGACGAAAAAAATTGAAAAAGAAATATAGAAATGAAAAAAATAATAAGATAATGGTCCATGCACCTTTCTGAGCTCTCTATATTATGACATGATATGTTCGCCTCCCTATGGCTTGCTTGGTGACCCTTCAGTTCTTGATCTCCTAAACCTAAATTGTTCACATTCTTGTGGCCTGATAAGGACGGCCTAATCTTCATGACCTATCTGTCATGCCCAACCTGTGCGACAACCATGCTTTGTATGACAATTTGATATATTTTTCACCACTTCAATGATTATATGAAAGCATTACGACTTTATGACTTTATCTTGTGTCTTCATAAATTTTGGCTAGTCATATAAATTGATCTTTTGGCTAATCATTGATCAAGATCCCATCGGCCTCATAGCTTAAACAATTCTACAACGTACACATCAACTTCACAGTTCATAAAGTGCCATACATCCTCACTATCCACCTTTTTGGGCCCAACCTTTTCATGGTAATCTTGAGGATTCAAAACTGAGTGTTTAAGTTGAGAATTAACTTATTCTGTGAAATTACATGACATTTAATGATGAGGAATTGAAAAGTTTTCGATCAAAAACTTCAGGGGTCTTCCCTTTTTAAGTAGAGATGGACATATCAACCAAGTAGGATTCATTGCCTTCAATTTTAAAGGGCATATTGATGTATGAAAAAGAGAATAGATCTCGAAGTGAATGGTCGATTCATCATATTTGGTAAGTAAAGTAATTTTCAAATTAAACATGCTCTCGAACTGTGAAAGGATATTATCTTCGTCATAGGTTTTTCTTTGTAGATATCATTAGGTGTGTCCCTTGTGATCTACCTTCCATTAGGGTTATGTATAGTCAACCCTGTTTACATTTTGGTCTAGGGGCTCCCTTTGAGTCCCTCCTCACGATAGTCGTGACAGTGTATGTTTGTCTCCAGTCCATTACACGGTCAGTCTTGTCCATATGCATTTCGTCTGGGGGCTCCCACGGAGTCCCCTCTCACGACAGTCAGGATAGTGTTTGCCTATTTGTCTTATTTATCTTTCTTGTGCTCACCTAGGGGCTCCATATGAGTCTTTTTTCACGGCGGTCGTGATAATGTCTGTCATCATCCAGTTCATTGCATAGTCAGGGTAGTATGTATGCATTTTGTCTATGGGCTTCCTATGATTCCCTTTTCACTTCAGCCGTGTTAGAGTCTTTCATATTCCAGTTCATTGTATAGTCAGCGTAGTCCATATGTATTTTGTCTAGGGTTTTCCCGTGATTTCCCTTTCACGATAGTCGTGATAGAGTCTACCATTTGCTAGTTCATTGCAAAATCAATGTAGTTTGTCTGCATTCCTGTCTAGGGGATCCATGTGATTCCCCTATTCCGACACTCATGGTGAGTGTCTTATAACGTCTAAGTCTTGGCTATAGAATTATGTCTCCTACCCTCAGTCTTCAAGAAGAAGAAAAAAGAAAAAAAGTTTTCATATAATAAAAAAGAAAAAATAAAATAAAATATTATCCTTGCTGTGACTTTTCAGTCGCGTTTCTATCTTTTTTTTTTTATCCAGGTCCAGTTTTGAGTCCAAGTGTATTTGGCTTGACCCCTCTCCGAATGAGGGTATGTAGGCAACCTTCGTAGCGTGCAACCATTTCCCGGTTCAAGTCCGCATCATGTAACCCTCAATTTAGGTCAGTACGTGAACTATTTTCCCAGTCCGGATACGGTTCGAGAGTATTATACTCTCATTCCAGGTTAGTACGTGAAAGTCATGTGCAATCTTTTCCACAGTCCCAGTCCCAGTCTAAGGTTCGTTGTTAGAGGGTAGAAGCCCTCAGTCTAGGTCGATATGCGGATCGCATGCCTTCTTATCCCAGTTTTGTTCTCAGTGTAGTTCCAGCTCAATTGGCATATCCACATAAATTCATGTGCGCCCTCTCTATAAGTACCTTTTCCTTGGTGTCAAAGTTTCCAACCACTTCTAAACGTTAGTCGCTCCAATTTTCGCACATGAGTCTTTTCTGTGTGTGCCTAAACGTCCATCCGCTTTTATGTGTTGTTGGCTTCAACTTCTACACATGAAGAATTCAATTGCTACTGAGCGTCGATGACTCTGATTTTCACTCACAAGTCTTTTCAAGTGTGCCTAAACGTCCATCCCTTTTTACGCATTGTTGGCTCCGACTTTGAACGACACCTATTTTCCGATCTGTGTTGGTCTTATTCATTTCCATGGATACAAAGGAAATCTTGCAAAGGTTCGACCTCATATTTGTGTGAGTCTTTGAGTCTGTCTTGAGTCATGTGGTCTTATCCGTATTCCTTACCACAAATGTGTTTTTTCACAGTGATGTTCGCTCGCATACGAGCTCCCTTACCGAGGGGCTATGTAGACACCTCATTTTTGTAGGCATTTTTAATTAATTAAATAATGGACTTCATTATTAATTAAAATGCATTATTGAGTTCAGGCTTAGTGAAGTAGTTTAATTATTTAATCCAGTCTAGTTTTATTTAATTAGTTTGGTCTAGTTTAATTGCTGGTCCATTGCGTGTCAGCTCTGGTCCAATCCGTAGTCCAGTCCATTGAATTTAGTCTAGTCCATGTAGATGAAGTCTGGTTCATGGTTTAGATTATCTTGATTAATGTATTTTTTCTAGATGGTTTTGGAAAAATAATCTATAATTTATCCTTGATGTAGTGATCAAATCAATTTATTTATGGTCAAGAATTGACTTATCCCAAATCTGGTAAATCTCATTTGTGATTTCAGAGATAATTATCAAAATTAGGGTCAAATAATGCCCCAAAACTTAGTAAAAATATTTTTTATAATTGGAGTGAACCGGCTGGTTTTCAACTAACCGGCCGATTAGTTTACTTTTGTCAATCTGCGACTTTATCACTTTCGCTAATGTATCTCCAGCCATGCAGATTGGCATTGTCAATCTTATCAGATTTTACGACCCTAAGCACTATAAAATGGGGTTTTAGCCTCCATTTTAAGGAGAGAGACATTTAGTCTGTTTCTTAAGCTTGTTCTCTTTAGAGGTTGCACGTCATTTCCTCTTGAAGTGACGTCCAGCCTCTCTCGAGCATTTTAGCCATCCAACTCACTCTAAAAATGTCAATTTATTCTTTCCATCGTGGATCCAATGACGAGCGTTCCCGCGTCATCAAGGCAAGCTGCATCGTGAGGTAACTTTTACCAGTTTTTATAGGATAGAAATCATATAGATTGTTATCCCTTCCCCGTATTCACATTTCATTTCAAAACAAAAAATATTTATTTTCATTTTCTTTGTCTAAGTCTAAGTCCCGAATTGTAGATTACTTCTCGTAGGACAAGTGTCAAACTATGACGGTTTTGATTTTAATTAGTCTGATCGGATGTGTAGGCCATTTAACCCCTATTGTCGAGTTCAAACAAAAAAAACATAAGAATTAACTTAGTGTTGATTTTGTCATGCTTTTACATACTAGGTGTTCTTTAGGCCAAAAATCATTAAAAAATGAAGTAATGACTGAAAGGCGCGGTGGGTGTTAATACCTTCTCGTGCGTGACTTAGTCCTTGGACCCATCTCTCAATTTCAAAAGATCAGTCGTCCTTCTAGACAACTTTGAGTCATTTTTACGGTTCTTATTTTTTTTTCTAGTTTCCTTTAATTAAATAAGATGGCAATTCCTAAAATCCTTCCAGACATTTTTCCGAGGCGGTGTGCCACACTAATACAAATGATGTCGACATTTGTATATATATATATATCCTAAAAAGTTTTAATAAGTCAAATGGCATAAAAGTTCTGGAACATATTGACTATTGTTATCTACACAACTGGAATTATGTACATTTTGCTAGACCGCATGCACATAAATCCCCAAGGTTTCCCCAAGAATAAAAATGCCAAATTTTGTATTCTATCACATTCAATTTAAGTGAGTCGTAGATTGTTAATATTACGTGCAGAGCATTTTAAGGTTAGCCTTGGAGGATGATATTGTGTCCTAAGTGATCAAGTCATCGAGAGGGAGTGCAAGTGAGAAGTAAAGTAAGAGCATGAAAGCGGATAAAGTTGACACATATCTAATAGTAAGAGTGCGAAAGTGTAAAGAAAGAGCCAGAGCAAAAGGAAAATCGAAAATCAAAAATAATGACCAATTTATGCCTTCATTTTTTCGGTTATCTTCATGTAACTAGTCCAAAAATACACACAAATTTTACTTAAGGAACCAAGTCTTCGATTTTTACAAGTCAAGATATGAAGTTTTAATCAGGCCATTAATAAATACTTCCATCCAAAACCCTTAATTTGAGTGCAAAACCATAAGGGGTAAAATTGTCAGTTCAGGTTTGGTTTTTTTCTTTTGTCCCTTCTTTAATAGCTTCACTTTGTCTTCTTCAGCCCACCTACCTCCTCGGCCATCACACACCAAGCCCCATGCACCATCACTCCGAGAAGACGTCACACAACACATCGCGTCAACCGATCCTAACATTGTCACATGCACCGCCCCTATCCAGCCAACGTAACACACACACACACATACGTGCGCGCGCGCGCATGCACATATAAACACATGCGCGCGTGCACACACACACACACGGGTGAAACACACAGTCAAAACACATAGTCTCACACCCCACCCGTTCGACACCCTCCCCCTCCCTCCCCTTGCCCCATCCCCCAAACATGCACAACACACATAAACTCACACAAAAAACACACCCACTGGTTTGCCCCCATTGGCCCCCTCACCCAATTGCGCATCACCAACCCCCCCCCCCCCCCCTTCCGGCCCATCTTAATGGCCTTCCACCATTGCACAACCCTCTATTCACCCAGTCACACACGAAAACACACCCATAAACACAAAGAAATACAGACACAAACACACATGCACAGATTCAAAACACGGTGCCCCCCCTAAACCAACCAAATCTCATCAACCTTCCACTACTGTACAACCCTTCACCCACCCACCCACACCCCATGGATAAAACACATATTCTTTATGTGAATCTGTATGTTTTGTGCTTATGTGAGTGTGTGTGTTTCTCTCTATATGACTTGTGTGTTTGTGTTTCTATTTTTTTTTGTTTCTGTGTTTTGTCCACAGGTGTGTGTGTGTGTGTCACGGTGGCCAAATAGGGGTGGTGCATGTGGCAGTGTTGGGTATGGTGGGGAGGTATGTGGTAGCAGCATCTTCTCAAATTGGTGGTAATGGTAGTGGTGATGGTGAGTGAGGTTTGGGGTGTGCGGCGGCCCGATAGGTTTGTTGAAGAAGAAGAAGTGAAAGATAGAAAAAGAGAGGAGGAAAAACCAAACATGAGCTACTATTTTATTCCTGACGGTTTTGTCAGCAAAGTCAGGAATTTGGAAAGAATATAATGGCCTAACTGAAACTTCACACCCAGACGTGTAAAAATTGAAAACTTGCTTAAGTGAGATATTCGGTAATTCCGGGATAATAAAGTGTATTCAATCCTAAATTTATAATTATAACTATTCAAAAAGTAGTTACCCAAGCTGCAATAGATTCTTATTACTTTTCACTTCTTTTCTTGTTACGTTTGTTTTCTTATTTTCTTTTTTGCTATGTTGTTTTCCAATTTGCTACTATAGTGGGAGTTCAAAAAATACATAATCATGATATATTATTCTTTATTCTATTCATTTTGTCTCCCTCAAGAATACAATATAGATTAAGAAATGTCATAGATCAAATCATACTACTTTTTTTTAGCAGATTCTTGAAATGTCATGAATATGTTATAACCTGTAATAAATCCAAGATCGCTAATAACCAATAGCAAGTAATACAACAAATAATAAAAAGCGTGAAATATAACGTGATCATGCAATCATCTATGTCCATGGAAAAGCACAACACGGTAGTTTAACTACATAAAAATCAAGTACTGAGATGTGGCTCAAAAATCCTGAGCTAAAAGTCCCACAGGGCCTCGAAAATTCTAGAGGGCCGCGCAAAAATTTCGTCAAAAAGGTAGAAGATATGTTCATTCCTTCTTCTTCAAGAGGGTATTTCAAATTGATTTTGAGAGTGGTCTACCTGATTTAATCCATATTAAATCAGGTATGTGAGTGTGTGACAAAAAAAATTAAGAGATCTAATGTGTATCAAAAAGTTAAAAACTGATTTGTCTATTTTCCTAAAAAGTGAGGATCATGAAATAATCACTTTTCTCATCAGGTATGTGAGCGTTTGGTGAAAAAGATTAAGAGATTTAAGCTTTATCAAAAAGTTAAAAACTGATTTAATCTAAGGCAAATCCCAAAACTGTACCCTCAAGTTTACATCCAGTACAACTTTAGTACCCAAGTTTGAAGATGCGCCAGAGTAGTATCCAACTTTGAAAAAGCGTACTAAATCAGTACCTCAGCTGACGGAGGATGGATGCCGTTAGAAAGTCAGAGGGGTATGACTGTTATTATTAAAAAAAGGACATAAAAGCCTATCACATGGCCACGTGGGCTGCTCTTTTCTCTGACTCGTTTTTACGCAAGGCAAATTCAAAATCTTTGTAAAACTGTATCCGCCAAACACAAGACGTCTTTCATCCCCAAATCCAAACCAAAAATTATTCTTAGTTAAACATGATTAAGCATACGTTAATCAACCTGACAGAATATCGATTATTGGATATTGGCGATGGGGTGGGAAATACGGTCGACGGAATGGGAAGACAAAGGAAATTCGGTGTACAATAAGTCATATGAACCCAACTGCCAACAATTACGGCTAATTTAAACCCTAAAACTTTTAAATCTTAACTCGTTGTTATGGGTGTTTGCGGTAATCTTAATCCGAACTTGCACTGTGTAAATTTTTCGTATTTGTAAAGTGAATGGAAGAATATGCTTTGTATTTTGAAAGTGTGGTCCCAGACTAATAATATGCTTTTAATCTTGGCTCAACGATTCCTTGTAATGTGGTCCCTTTTTCTTATCAATTGTGCATACCCGAATGGTACATTATTTATTTTGAGAACCAACCATGGGGGAAATTTTAAAATATTCCACAAAAAGTGTATCACACATTTCATACTAAATTTGTGAATTTCCATGACATTGATATTTTTAGTAGGAGTCAGTTTGGAAAAAAATTTCATGGTTTAGGACTAATAGGTTACATTGATATGTTCTATTTAGTGTCAAGAAAAAAGTTAGAGTAAGGACTAGTTAAGTTAGAGGGTGACAGTTTACTTGTGCAAATATGGGAGCACAAGACTGAAGATAGGGTCTTTGACATGTATCTTGTCCAATTTATAGTAGATGAAGTGGTTCGTAGGGAACAGTTTAAAGCCGGATGGCTTCAGAATTGGCCTAAGCTGAAAACTGACATTGTTGTAGAGGAATTAGATGAACATGCTAACGTGGTTTAACCTGAAGTTGGTCTAAAGCTTGCTTTATACCAACCTACCATTACAGCCCAAAACACTCAAGAACAATTGACTATGGGGCATTAGCATATGTGTCAAGGGGAACTGACACTGCAAATGAAGGGGTTGAAAATGTAAGCTCTAGTCAGTGTATAGATGCACAGTATAATGAAGGGGCAGAACATGTTGCTGGTAGTGAGGGGGTGACTGCACAACATAAAGAAGGGGTTGAACATGTTGCTGGTAGTGAGGGGGTGACTGCACAGCATAATGAAGGGGCTGAGTATGCTGCTACTACTAAAGGTGTACCTGCAGAGCACAATGAAGGGGATGCAAGTGTTGCTCATAGTGAGGGTGTACCTACAGAGCACAATGATTATTCCTTCATGAAGGAATAAAATCTGCACTCAAAGCAATGCTTGCGATGATGTTTTCGATGTATAGCCTAATTATTATTTTGCAGCTCTGAACAACATTCTTTTTGTAATACCCCAGATTTTATTTTTGTCAGGCAACTCACATTGAGACTTTGATCTAATTAGTTTCGGAGTCTTTTCGCGATATCAAAAAGTTTTCGGTGAACTAGGACTAAAGTTTGATGTGTTTTTAGTAAATTTTCTTTTAGGGTTTAATATATAAGATGGTTTACGGGATCAACCGTCCCATAATTCTTCTCCTCCTTCTGTTATATATATATATATGGGAGGAGAGGGAGAGAGGCAGAGAGAGACCGAGATACGACTTGCCGTCAATCGCGTAGATTTTCCAGTAAAAAACTTATACTCTTTCCTCAAGTTAGTTCATCTTGTTTATGTCTGTAGGGGCTGAATTTTTTCGTGTGGACTGTGCATGAAGGGGTAAGGGAGAAAAGGGCTGTCATAAGTGTGTGTTGGATGTTTTGGTGAGTGGCAGTAAGGGTTTGTATGTTTGTCGTGTTAAGGGATCGATTTAACTGTCAATATCTCATTTATTAGTTATTCAATTGATGTGTTCTTACACTTTTGGAAACCTTGTTATGTCTAGCTCAACTTTTCAGTTTTGAGTTCCCTTAGAATCTCAGTTCTTCATATTAAAAAATTACCGTAAAGTTGATGCCTATGGAAGTCTAGAAATTTTTCTATTTCTGCGAACCACTTTGAATTGCTATCAAATCTTCATGACTTATTAGATCTTAGTAATTTTTTATATTTCTAAAAACCATAGAAAGTCTAATTAGTTTTAAGTTTTCTGAGATTCTTCAAAGTTCGGCTATAAAATAACCATTGAACAAAACTGGTCTGCACAGAGTTGTGATGTTTCTATCAGCCACTTCAATTTGCTATAGAATATTCATTGGTTTCTAGCGATTCTTATCTTTATCAAAACCCTAACAAGTCTATTTCAATTTTGTAGGTTTGAGATTTCAAAAATTCTTTATAATTCGGCTTTAAAATGGTCAATGTCCAAAACTATTTTTTGCTGAAAAATGTTATTTCTAGAATTACAGATCAGTCTATTTCGATTTGCTCTATATTAATCGTTTCCCGTTTTTTTACCAGAACTCCGAAATCCTTAGGGAGACCTCTATAACTCTTCAGTTTTGTGTTTGATCAGAATCTTTTTATTTCTTTGTCGAAATTGTCCTTGAATAACGTTGGTCAGTGCTGAAAGATAGTTAGCTTTCAAGTTGTCCAAACGTTTTCTTTAAAAAGTAGCTTTTGTTCTGACTTTGGCTTAGTAAAAAGAGAAACTCCTCTTATTTTTACAAGATATACGTCATGGAATTTTCTGAAATTTTTCTGGGCAAGCGAAGGACACTAAATGATTTTCTTTATAAAATAGTTTTTTATTTATTTCATATAGCAAATTAGGATCTTTTTAGCTGAAAATTTTACAGTAACCTTGTTTTGTTGAGACGTGTTTAAAATTTCATGTTATTTTTACGTCGATTACTATTTTTAACGGAATCAACCTCTTAGCACCCAATTCCGACACCGGATAGGGATTTTCGAGTGAAAATTTTTTTTTTAGCCAAAAATCACTTGAGATTGCTTAAAATGGCATTTTAAAGCATTTTTTAAGATTTTTTTTTTCTTGTGATAGACACTAGGGGATGTTTTGGTAATTTTTCACCCAAGAAAAGGGGTTTTGGATAATTTTACATACACGAGGGATATTTTGGTAAGCTCTCATAGGATAGAAATATTTTGATAATTTTACGTACGGGAAGGATGTTGTGGTGATTTAGATAGGAGAAGAGTGATTTAGGAAAATTTACAAGCGATGAATATTTTGGTAATTTTTCATACCCATTGGCGAAATTAGCAATTACGCATAATTGCCGTCGCGATTTTCAGAAACTGAGAGAAGGCGTTGATATACTCTTAGAACTAGGGAATTGTGGCGTAAGTACACCTTCGGAAGCTAGGATAAAAACTTAGCGTCGGGTCGAGATAGTCAGTCATAGCAAGAGGTCTTGATCAGATAAGTGGAAAGGGTAAAATACGAGAAATTTCCTTATGTTATGCGTTAATTCTTACGGTACAGGAATTAACCTACTGCCAATTCATTGTTCAGATCCGTAGGAGGCAATCGAGGTCATATTTAAAAGGAAATGCCAGATTCGGTTAAGCGGTTGTGTAAGTGACCTTTGATCCTTTTAGTTTTTCCTATATACAACGTATATGTTTATCTATCTTTGAGTGAACACTGTTTACAAGAAATGAAATGTTTGAGTGACTTAGAAGAAAGAATTGTTTATCAAGATGCTTTTAGTGACACTATTACTTGTTTAAAAATCGGACCGACATGAAAATAATATTCATATCTGAAAGATTATTACTAAACTTTTGAAATTTAAAATTGCATTGGAAGTTGTACAAGTTTTAGCTTTACTGCACTCGTGTTGAATTTTGGTGAGTAAGGCCTGGCAGTGCCCTCGGTAGGAATCCAATAGGCATGTGGCCTGTCACGGGTCCAGGTGTGAGTTCGAGTCGTGACACTTTTAATACTTGTTTAGTTTTAAATTGTCACAAATACGTACAAATCTATATACAGGTAGTCGATTTACATCTTGCGTTGAACTTTTTGCTATTTCCCAGTGTGTCTCTGCCATCCATGCATGTCGCAGGATGGGCGACTGAGGTGGTAGTTTTCTGAGGATTTTCACCTGACCGCCCCAAAGAGGGATGGTTAGCAAAGTTGTTTTTTTTTTTATCAAGAGAAGAAATATATACCAAGGATAAAAATGAACAAGGACAAGTGCACCAAACTACAACCAAGTAGAAGAGCAGATAATAAAACGAAACTGTGGATGACAACCCCATCCAAATAGGTAAACTAGCACTATACAAAGCATGAACTACATGAACAAAACGCCAAGGAGGAAACCAGTAACTGGAAAACTCTGAGCCAATCATGGTAGGTTCACCACAGGTTGTACATACTGTATCCACTTCTATATCAAACCTGAACCAGAGCAAGAAGCAAAATACGCCAGAGCCATCGAAGATTGTAACACGTTTGATTTACCTTGGGCGATGTGCACTAAGCGATCCTGAAGTTTACGCAAAATATCCGCTCGTTCCACTGAGTGTGAAGTGCTATCAAGGATCTGGGAGATAAAATTGGGGTAAGCCAACAAAATAATAATGTGCAGAAAATGATAGAGACGTAACCAATGTAAGGCATTCAGAAGCGCAGAGGCGATACCAGTCAACCGACAATTAGCTAATAAAATCGAAATTTTGGCCCCTGTAGGGATCCACTCACTACTAAACAGTACTAAACCCATACTAAAGCACGACGTAGTAGAGGTTTCTAGAACTGAAATGGAGCAGATCTGGGGGGTAGAAGGGGAAGAACATGTACAGGAAAGTGAGTGGTGAACAAGTACAAGAGGGGGCCAGAAATGTTGAAAGCTGAGATCGGAAACATTTGTATCCAAAGCCTTGTTTTTGACCATCTTCTAATGACATCTAAGAAAGTACTAAGTTTCACAGATATTAGCAAAGATTGAGAGGCGTTGTCTGCGAATACCCGAAACTTTAAAACCTTTACCCTTAAAGATAGACGCATTACGACCTAGCCAAATGGACCAGAGCATGGCAACAATCCAAATAATAAGCCAAAGGGCACCCAATTGTTTGAAAATGGGCTGAGTTAACCAATGAGCAACCGTGGATTAGGGAGCGCATATGTCAAAAGAGGGAAATGATCCCAAACATTTCGAACCGCGGAGCATTCTAGAAAAAAATGTTGATGTGTTTCAGACTAAGATAAGCATATAGGACAAATATCGAGGACAGGGCATTTGCGTTTAAGAAGTTCAGATCGAATGGGTAAGTGCATATATAAAAATTGCCACATGAAGAACCTAAGTTTCTCAGGAATGGGTAATTTCCAAAGGTTTGACCAAGTAGCTGGCGTGATTTCAGGGATAAAACTAAAGTTCTGAAGAAGATTCTTGCCTAAGAAAAGATAAGTTTTGGCTACGGAAAAGGAGTTGCCAATTGCGAATGGCCAAAATTGAGTATTTTTATCACGAACTGGTACAAGTTGTGTTTTGAGGATTTGAAGGACAATGTCTGAAGGGAAGAGATTGAAAAGAAGAGGAAGGTTCCAAAATGGGCGAGCTAGGCAGGAACAGGTCAAACATGTGCCAACGGTCACAATCTGGAGGACAAAAGGGTTGTAATTTTAAGGGGGGTGTAGACGGTAGCCACCAATCTATCCAAACCGAAATGGAGTGCCCATCCCCTATATGCCACTATAACCCTTGTTTTAAGGATCGTTGTCCAACTAGAATGCTTCGCCAAATCCAGGAACCATTTGAAGAAGAATTGACTGACAAGAAGGCCTTTGAAGATAAGTATCTACCCTTAAGTACGCGAGACAAAATACTGTCGGGAGTACACCAAATCTTCCAAGCTGTTTGATTAGTAATAAGGGCTCGTTAAACAAACTAAAGTTTTGGAAGCCGAGACCTCCTACAGCTTTCCGAAGGCATAAGGTTGGCCAAGCAACCCAATGAATAGAAGAAAGAACCGCCTCACCAGACCACCAAAAACGAGCTGATACATGATCCAACTGTTTACAAACAAAGGCAGGGAGCTTATAGATAGACATATGATGTACAAAAAGAGAGGAAAGAACAGATTGAATGAGTGTACCCCGACCAACTTTATTTAGCAACAAACCCAACCAGTGTGAACATCGATCTTGGACCCGAAGAGCTAAATCCCGAATGACCTCATTTTTATGCACAACCACATCCAGGTTAACACCCAAATATTTCCCGAAATCAAGAGAAGCTTGAAAAGCAAAGGTAGTTTCAAGAAGATGCAAAATCCTCGTAGACGCATTTGGACTGACAGTAAGAACAGATTTACTCCAATTAATGCATTGACCGGACATTTGACAATAAGAGTCCAAAATTTGTCGAATCGCTTCAAGGCTACTCTCCACATCTTTATGGAGTCTCAAAAAAAGGTAGGTATCATTGGCAAACATGAGATGTGAAACAGAAGGTGAGTATCTACCCACTCGGATACACACAATATGGTCATTCTTTTCAGTCGTCGACAAGGCAGTCGATGAGCAGATGATGAAAAGAAAAGGTGATAGTGGATCACCTTGTTTAATACCGCAAAGTGGTTTGAAAAATTAGGTAAGAGCTCCATTGACCAAAATGGAGTACGAAACAATTGAGAGGCATTGTGAGATAAGACGGTTAGCAAAGTTGTATCTATGTAAGTCTCGTTTCTCTCTTATCTAGAGGTTTTTTTTTAACTTTTGCTCTACACTGAACTTGGGAGTTTAGCGTTTTATTTTTATTTTTTTTGGAAAATTGCTCGAGATGGGTAATTTGTCAACTAGTTGCTCATATATTTCTTGATTGGTTCTTAGTAGACCTGCGTGATTAGTTTTGTTTTTTCTTTGCATTAAATATATCTCATTCAAGGCATAACGCCCAACTGAATTGTGGTATTTTTTGAGGTTCAGGCCCTTTATTGCCTTCCTTTTATGGTATTTCTTATTGTATCCCCAGCCTCATATATAGGTATTGCATTTATTTCTTCTAATTAGCCTTTTTAATGCTTTATGTTGACTGTTTCTGTCTTTTTCATTAGGAAAATAGGATATCTCTCTACATGGCTGCATTTCATGGAGGAAATTTTACTGTTTCTTTTGTCGGGTTGCTCCTCATTAGGACCAAAAATAGGTATACGATTTGCACCTTTTTCTGATATGCAAATTTTATCCTAGGCATGCCTGGTCGAGGTTTGTAATTTGTGAGTATGTCTCTTCTAAGGCTTGCATTTAAATTTTGATGTACTCAGAGCTGGGCAAGTATACGTATCTGTGCTCTAGTCTCTGCGCCCTTTTATTCCTTGTATGCTTCTACATATGTCATATTCAATTTCTTCTCATTTTTGTTCCACGAGTTGCTATCAAATGTTCCCTATCTATCTTCCTTGTTTTTTTTGTATTATTTTTTAACTTCAATCAATTTATTTATCGAATGATCGAGAAGAATAGAAGAGGTCATATGCTGCTCGTATACAGGACTTCATCTTCTTTGGAAAAATTGGTAGCGAATTTCCAGATCGCATTTCGACTCTCAAAGGCTCTTTTCATGTAGAAAACCCTTTAGATTAGGGCAGTTGTTTGTTAGGAATCCTATAAATCCTTCTCGTACAGAGAAGAGAAGGATTTATGCTGCAACTCAAACCAACAAACAGTTATGCTGCACTTGGGAGCTGCCACTAATAGTAGTACAATCTTGAGTTTTTGAGATGTGGTTTTGATTATTTCAAAGTATAGAAACACACTGATAAAGATATAAGATGATTTTGGCTTTCATTGGTAATAAAAGGACCTATTACCAAAAACAAAAAGACGCTTCTCGTGCAAATTCTTTCTTGATTTAAATCTAACAGTGAATCAGGTCAGGAACTTATTACTTCACATCTTTATGGGTATTGTTCCTAAAAGGTTTCAAGTTATGTTATCAACTTGTGTCTCGCTAAAACTAATCACAAGGAATTTTTGCTTGGGGGCACTGCTCAAGTTAAGTTGAGAGCTAGCTTCTGCCAGAGCGTTTTGGGATCTATTGATTATTGCGTAACAGTCGTTTGTTGGATACCTGCGCTTGTAAATCTTGTCAATGAGTCGGGCAGCTGAACAACTTTTAATGGTGTCAATTGTTTTGTGAGTGCAGCTGAACTTCTTTTGCTTATGTTTCTCATCAAGTAGTTTCATGTGGTGGCAGTTTATGTTTGTTCCTAGCCCACCCTGGCTAAGAAATTTTGGCTGCTGTTGCCCCACTTTTCTCGACACATAAACATTTTCAACGGTCAAAGTTCAATACTCCCAAGCCGATCAAACCAACACGCACACTCAAGTCACGTGCGTGCCACACCATTTTTCATAAAATCTCTAACGGATAAAGATAGGCACACCACCTCCCCAACCCCATTGGGGTCGGCCTCCCTAAGGACCATGGGGACCGGCCTCCCCAATGTTCATGAGGGGTCGGCCACCCCAACCTCAACGGAGTTGGTATTCCACCTTGTTTGGATCTTTCCTCCCTACCCATCAATAGTTCTTCTCTCCTTGCTCACATCAAAGACTTTCCATGCCCATGGGGTCTCTCTTGCTTCACCTCTTGGAAACTCATATCCTCACCATTTGGGAGCTTCCTTGCTTTACTCCTTGGGGACTCATATCTTCACCCCTTGTTGTCTCCCTTGCTTTACCCCATAAAGACTCATATCCTCATCCATTGGGGGCTCCCTTTCTTTATCCCTTGGGGACTCTTTCTCTTTGAGGACTCTCTTGCCTCACGTTCTCTCCTCCCCTTAGGAGCTATATGCTCAATGACACCTGGTGCAACGTCACGTGTCCCCGACATGATGCCCCTGTCTATGACACCAGTCATCGCTCCCGAGCGTCATCACTGTGGCACGCGCCCCTGGGACAATGCCCATCTCCCCGACACCCATCGCTGCACCCGAGCGTCTATGTGCCCTCGACACTTCTTCCTTCGACCACGCCCATGCACCATTGTCGTGTCACGTGCCCCGCATGTCACTCATCCATCATGTCCTCATGATAGCACCATTGAGAGTGCCCCCGACACTGTACATAATCTGTCGCGCCCATTCGTCATGCTATTTGTTGAATGGCGCCCCCCATCTCTCTGTCACACTACCAGGCCCCCTACTCAATCCATTCTCTCACCATTCCATGTGCACCTTACCTTGGTCATGGAACATGCTTCAACTCACTCCCTGGAGTGTGCAGCATCTCGCAAGAATATGCGACTCCTCCAGTACACTATTTCCATTAGGGAGCTGCAATTGCACCGGTACGAGGACTTCCCTCCCGTCAGGTAGGTGACTCTTCTAGGACACTACCTCAGCCCGTCAGGTAGACGACTCCTCCAAATATCTACCTTGGCGCGATCTGAGTGCTTCGGCACAAGGACTCACATGTGGGATAACCTCATTTTCTAAGACAGATCTTCACCATGGAGCTCTATGTGCTTAGGCATTAGGACTCCCCTAATGCCAGATAGGAGACTCCTCTTCGATACTACCTTGGTGTGTTCGAAGTGCTCCAGCGCAAGGTGACACCCGTGAGATAGGCTCGCTCTCTAAGACACTATAACAATACGCTAGGGAGCTCCAAGTACTTCGAGATGAGGACTCCCCTCTAGCCAGGGAGACGACTCTTCCAAGACACTACCTTGGCGGACTCCAAGTGCTCCGGCAAGAGGACTCACCTGTGAGATAAGCTCACTCTCTACGACACTATCTCCATCAGGAAGCTCCAAGTGCTCCGACATGAGGACTACCCTTCCACCAGGTAGGCGACAGGTTCATGACATTGCCTCATCCATCGGGTAAGCGACTCCTCTAGAACATTGCCTAAGCGTGTTGGGTAGGCAACTCCTTTTGGACACTACCTCAGCCCATTGGGTAACGACGCATTCGGTACATTACCTTGGCGTGCTCCAAGTGCTTTGGCAGAAGGACTCACCCACGGGATAAGCGACTCCGCCGGGGGACATTATCTCCATCAGGGCATCCTTGTGACTAGTTTACATGCTCCAACAATGGGGGCTCTTCATCAGCAGACCAAGACATAATCCACTTGACAGTCGGGCGTAGGCCCACCACTGTCAGGTTCTCTGCATCTCTCGACCACCTGTAGGACTCTGCAAGCACTTTGAACTGGTGGCTAGATCAAAGGGGTTCCCTGGACACACCAGCCTTGTGTAGGCATGTCTTCCCAAACAAACAGAGCGACGTTGTGCGGGCCAAGTCGGGTGAATATGCAATCTGACAATACCTCGAGAACCGGCATTTGTAGCCCCTTCGGTGAGGTGTCCCTCCTAGGGAGCACCACATATTACTTAATAACATTATCATTCCAACTCCTATAAATAGAGGACATAAGGATTCATTTGGAAGACTCCTCAATCTTTATAATATCATTTCATTTTCTCACTCTAGAATTGCATATATTGAGAATTCTAAAGAGAGGAACACACAAGACCCCAACATAGGACCATTACAAGAAAAATGACTTTTTTTGATGGACTTTTAGCGACGGACTCATTTCTATCGCTAAAAGTCTTTTTTACCGACGGATGTTCTGGTGGTAAAGGTTTGTAGCTAAAAATCATTCACCGGTGGGATAATTCAGCAATAAGGACCTTTAATGATTGAACTTTACTGACGTACTTGTGCCAACGACGGCGTCACTAAATTCTATTTTCCAATTTTTTCCCTTTTTTGTATTTGCAAATAATTTTAAATTGACTGTTAACGATGGAATTTTGTCGACAGATCAACCTGACAATAAAAGTCTTTGTTTTTTGTAATTTTTTAATGGCTTCTAATGATGGACTTTTAACAACGACTTGAATTCGTCACTAAAAGTTGTTAAACTGAACAAAACGCTACCCTTCTATTTTTTTTCTCCCTGTTGCTCTCAATCTTCCCCCTATCTCTCTCCTCTCTCCCCTCCCTCTTACCCTCGGTAACCTCCTTTCCCAACCCCTATGTTGGCACACCCTCACCCTCTCTCTCTCTCTCTCTCTCTCTCTCTCTCTCTGTCTCTCTCTCTCACCCTCGGTAACCCCCTACCTTCCACGCCCCCACCTCCACTCCTCTGGCACACACCTACCCCCCCGGTACATCGTCGGTGCCCACCTCCAATGCCCATCACTGCTTCTTTTGCCACACGACGCAACAACCCCCCTCCCCCACACCCACTACTGTTGCACCACTGCCATACTGTGCTTCTATTGGAGCTGGCCACCACGCTACACTGCAACCGACCATCGAGGGCCACTTCCATCACCCACTGTCAGCCACAAAGCCCTTGTAACTTCAGACCAAATTAACACGACAAGAAAAAGGGTTTTTTTACGATGAACTTTTAGCGACGGAAGCAATTCTGTCGCTAAAAGTCACTTTCAGTGACGTAATGCCCCGTCGGTACAAGGATTTACCGACGGGGCAATCCGTCGGTAAAAACCTTTATCGACGGCTTCTTACCAGCGACGTTTTAAAAATTTTCTAATTTTTTATCACCTTTTTTTAAAAAGTTTTAACGACGGAATCACCCTGTAGCTAAACATTCCCTTGCTAAAATTTATTGTAGCGACGATATATTCCATCGCTAAAAATGCACGTCGCTTAAAATCTAAAAATTATGGCTTTTAGCGATAGAACATCCCCTCGCTAAAAGTCCTGTCATAAAAGCCCAATTTCCCTTCTTTCTCTCTCCCGTTTTTCTCTCTTAGTTTTTCACTCACTCTCACCGACGCTAGTTTTCCTCCCTCCGGTGACACCCCCCGCCCCAGGCGCCGTGCCCCTCCACTCCTTCCAAGCCCTCCACTATCGCGCCACCACCGCCGTCGCCGCACCACCTCCTATAAGCTCTATTTTACCCTAATTTATTTTAATGCATGTGGTTTAATGCATGTAAGTGTAATTAAATTTAATTTGTTATAATGTATAGTGTAATTGAATATAATTTGTTATAATGTATAGTGTAATTGTATGTGGTTTGTTATAATTGCTATAATATATAATTGTACTAGAAGTTTAATTAACCCTGATTAACTCATAATTAAGCCTTAATTAATAGTAATTAACCCTAATTGAACCCGATTAACCTTAATTAGCATTAATTAGCCTTAATTAGTCCTAATTAACACAAATAAGTGCTAATTAATCTAAGTAAACAGTAATTACCATAATTAGCCTTAATTAATACTAATTAACCCTAATTGAACCCGATTAACCCTAGTTAGCCCTAAGTAACACTAATTAACTCTAAGGAACTTTTACTTAACTGTAGTTAACCCTAATTAACCCCTAGCACATATTGAAGTAACCCTAATTAATCCTAATTAAACCTAAATAATATAATTAAACCCTAATTACCCAAATTAATCCTAATTATCCCTGATAAACCCTAACTAAAGCCTAATTAATCCTAACTAACCTAATTAATCTAATTAAACCCTAATTACCCAAATTAACCCTAATTAGCCCCGATAAACCCTAATTAATCTAATTAAGTCATAATTACCCTAATTAAATCCTAATTAGTCTTGATAAACCCTAATTAAATCCTAATTAGCGCTACTTCTTAGCCTTGATAAACCCTAATTAACTTATTTAAACCCTAATTATCTTAATTAAACCCTAATACATCCCTATTTAACCCTGATAAGCCTAAATACAACTCTAACCCTAACTAAATCGTAAACCCATCACAATCACATGGGACACAATATCAACTCCTCGAATAAACTCCATATTTCACCGAGAAACGTGAGTCGGCTGCCCACATTAGGAATATTCCTTGTTATTTTGTGAAGTCCAATGACAACGAGTTAGTTACAACTCATTGTTAACAAATTTGAAAGTGAATCATTTTGGTTATGGCATGTTCTTGTAAATTAACCTAATGATTCCATCTTTCTGAAATTTTGACATTTCAAAATGATTGTTGCATATTACCAATTTTTAAACATATGCATGCATAAAAACCGTTAGTTCATGTTCAAAGGTACTCTCATTACAAAGTAATGCTTTGTAATGAGCCTTTAGATGTTCAGTTTGGACAATTTGGAAAAGTTAAGAGTTTATAAAACAGTGTATCGACTCATGCTCTATGTTCTATGTCGTGGATATTTGGTACATGTTCTCCAGTGTTTCTCCAGGTGCATACAGATCTGGTGTTCTAACATTCATTAAATCTTGCAAGAGTAAGATTAGACGTATGTTAGAACACCTAATCGGTGTTGTGTACTTAGAGAAATTTGGGGAGGTGCTGCTGAATTTTTTGCAGACATATGACTAAGAATAAGTTGGTAACTGTTTTATAAACATGTGCTTTTCTAAATGGGATAGGACCACTACCTATTAGAGAACGAAGGGGGTATAGACATGTTGTCACATGCATTCATTTTCACATCGATCCTTCCTAATTATCGGTTTTAATTTAAGGTGGTATATGGTAATCTTCGTCGTCATGTCGGTCGATCGAAGTTGGATGAAAAGGAAGAATGATGATGATTTCGAGGATTGCGTTGATGAATTTCTCGAGTTCGCTTACGCGCATCCTGCATATGTTGACTTTGAGACAACAATAAGGTGTCCATGCAGTAAATGTGAGTTGTTGTATTGGATAAGGAGAATGGTGGTAAAATGACATCTTCTCCGGTATGGTTTTATGGTGGATACACAAGGTGAACACAACACGAAGAAATGATAGTATTGTCATCCAACCCGACTAGTCAAGCCAAAGTTAGGGAGGAGGCACAGTACAATTACCGAGATATGATTATGGATGCTGGGGATGCTAATGTTGAATGTGATGACTACCGCGGAGATGACAGTCCCCAGTAGCCAGACAAAAGGGCTAATCTGTCTTATGATTTGCTGAGAGATGCAGAATAGCCATTGTGGGATGGAATCCGGAAACACACATGGCCGTCTGCGGTTAGTAGGTTATTACAATTGAAATTGGACCACGGGCTAAGTCAGAAAGGATTTAATGATTTTGTTACTTTTATCAAAGAAATTTTGCCGGATAGTGAAAGGTTGCCCCCGTCGTACTCCGATGCGAAAAAGATGATGAGGAAATTTGGATTGAGCTATGAGCGGATAGATGCATGCAATAACAACTATGTATTGTTCTGGAAAGAGAATAAGGACTTGACACGGTGTCCAGTATGTGATCATTCGAGGTATAAACCGGACAAAGGGAAGAAGAAAAACATTGCATGGAGTGTATTGTGATATTTTTTCGTTATCCCAAGGCTTCAGAGGATGTACTACTCCTCCAATACGGCTGAATATATGAGGGCTCACTGTGAGTGTGAGACCACAATCCTAATTAGCTTCTAATCATTTTATTAAGTTTAAACAAATTTAAATTTGATAGAAATAATATAATTGTTTTACATTATTTGTTTACATAAAATAAATGTTAAAATTAAGTTATGGGCCAAAATATAATTATATAAAACTTTGGGGGTTAAAAAGTAATTATGCAAAACCTTGGGGCCAATATACAAATATAAAATTTTGGTATTAGTGGCATTCCATGTGTTACTCTTGAATTAATTGTTGGAGGACTTGCGACCTCCTATTATTTGGTGGTGAGTAATCAAAGGAAAAGAATAAAAAAAATGGAAAGAGAAGTTAAGTGGATAACTTAAAAACAAAAAAGAAGGTGGAGGTGGAAGACCACCTTTCGGCCAAAATAAAAACAAAGAAAAGGGAAAGAGTAGGAAAAAAAAAAGAGAAGAAGAAAGAAAAGAAAAGAGAGAAAGGAAGAAGAGAAGAAAAGCAGAAAGAATAAAGGAGAGAGATTTGCATCAACTTTCTTGAATTGGCTTGAGCTTAATCTTCTTGGAGGTAGGTTATCTTGTGTTCCTTTTAACTTTTCAAAACATGTTTGATAATTATTATGAGTAGTAATGAAACACTTAAATATTTTTTTGAAATGATTAAAGGCGAAGTGTGTTCATGTATGCTGAAATCTGCAAAACAGTAATAAAAATGAGATAACTTGGGTGCCTATAAATGTATAGTTTTAGTTGAGATATGAATTTGGTTATTTTATATGTTTTACTAATACATGTATAGAGTATACACACAAAATTTCAGAATATTTCAAGTACTATTGATATGGTTTAAAATTCGTGGCTTGAAACATGTCCTGTGAAACTGTTCAGTCATGAAATTAAAGTAACTTTGGTGCTTAAAAAGGTATAATTTTACTCGATATATGGACTTTGTTATTTTATATGTTATACTAATACATGTATATAGTATACACATCAAAGTTTAGATTATTTCAAGTACTATTACTATGCTTTAAAATTCGTGGCTTGAAACATGTCCTGTGAAACTGTTACTGGACATATTCTGAAGTCTGTCTTTGAAAGGGCTTAACATGACCCTAAAATAATATTTTCGTGCCAAATAAAATACTGAGATGTATCTCTTTAATTCTAGTTTCCATAAATATATAGTTTGACTAAATAGGCCTTGTAATTAGGTTGTTATGATTTTCGGAGTACAGACTACTCCTGCTGCCAATTGAAATAATGGGCAGATTATGTAACCTAAACTAGTAGTTCTTTGTGTTGGGATTAGTGGTGAATAACTAGGTAAATTTCAGGTCCTAAATGGACACTCAGACATCTACATAATAATATAAGTATACATATGGGTAGCGTACTTAAGGAAGAACATCAAATTATTTCTTGCTTGATTACCGAATTAGTTTGTGCATTTAGAGATTAGTCTACATGTTGGCATGTGTTTTGTTGGTAATATGGAAAATATGACTTGAGCTCTTTTGATGTACTTGATAAAAATCTGTTGACATATATACATGATTATGCATGTCACGTGAAGGAGGAGGAAAAAGTGAGTTGAGGGTGTTATTGCCGGGGTTGGAAGTTATCCGGCCATGGTTCTCATTCTCGTTCACGTCTTGATAATGCGCACTAGCTATGTGTAATACTTCGCAAAATAAATTATTGGTGTGCCTGTGATGATGTTGGACTTCTTCTATCGAACTTATTATATCAGTTGGTTGTGATACGAAAAGTCTCACGCACTTAGGGAAGGTTGGCTCGTGCATGAGGGACATATTTGCATATTGGTATTCATGTACTTATCTCATGTTTTCTTGAACTTGTTTATATTGTTTTGGTTATATTTGAGATCACGTTAATATTAGGATCTTACTTGCCATTCTCGTATATATTTTAAAAGATTTCATATCTTGCTCGACATGATATTCTCGTGTCTTTTGAAAGCAAGTGTTTGAAAATATTTGTAAGTGACACTCGATATGTTAGATTATTCTTAAGTATATATGTAACATCTATTCAAGTGATCTTGCATGTAGTACTAACCATTCATAATATAATCAATTCATGTTTTCATTTAGAATCGCCGGATACCCTACTGAGCCATCAGACTGACCCATTCCCGATACTTTTTTTTTCTAGGTTCGGAGTTAAAATATTTGCTAGAGGTCGAAGAAAATTACCTTGAGGAAGGTCAGGATTATTATGCAGGGTGAGCAGAATTTTAATGTTTCTCTTTTGTTTTGGAGTGTACTTGTATAGGAGAGAGGTGGTATGTAATATAATGTTATGTTCAATCTTCTCAATGATGGACGACTGTAACATTTAAGCCATACTTCCGCTTTTGAGTTGAAGGTTTGTAGTAAAGCTCTGTTTACCCTTGAGGTATATATGTTAATTAAGCTCATTTAGCGTTGCACCCCCTCGGGGAAGGGGGTGTGACAGTGAGACTCGTAACAACGATGTCGATGTGCTGACACACCCAGCTGATCGAGAGGAATGGAATGAGTTTGACCGCAGGCATCCAAGCTTTGCTCAGGAAGTTCAAAATGTTAGAATTGGTTTGGCAACCGATGTGTTCAATCCTTTCGGGCAGTCTAGCATGCCTTACTCCAGATGGCCTGTTATTATTGTCCTGTACAACCTTCCACTTGGCATGTGCAGGCCGTAAATATTTTTGTCGTTGCTTATTCTGGGGCCGAAGAGCCCGGTAAGGACATAGATGTGTATTTAAGGCCGTTGATTGATGAGCTCAAATAGCTATGGGATCATGGAGTCGAAACTTATAATGCATCCCTTAAACAAAACTTTCAGATGAAGGCTGCTTTGATGTGGACTATACACGATTTTCCCGCATTAGGAATGATGTGTGGATGGAGCACACATGGAAAGTGAGCATGCCTTGCTCATATGAGGGTTAATCCCAGTCATACGTTAAAGCACGGTGAGAAGCCCTCCTGGTTCGAATGTCACCGAAAGCTTTTGCCACCTAACAATCAGTTCCGTAGGCAAAAGGATAAATTTGACGGGACAATCGAGCATGATGTTGTCACACTGGACTATCCATCTGGTGAATAAGTGCTCTCGCACCTGGAGGCACTTGATACTGACATATATGGCAAGGGTGTGCCGGATCAGAAGATTCCAGGATACAGGAAAGAGCACAACCGGAGAAAGAACCTTACTGCCTAGACAAGAAACTTACTGCCTAGACAAGAAACAGGTGGAGAAGGTCTGTCAGTGGGTTAAGAATTTGAAGCTTCTGGATGGGTATGCGTCCAACATATCTCTTTGTGCAATGTATTGGAATGTAAGTTCCAAAGGATGAAGAGTCAAGACTATCACATATTTATGGAAAGATTCATTTATATTATAGTCCGGGGACTATTGCCAAGGTTTGTATGCGAGACTTTAACTTAATTATCTCATTTCTTTTGAGATATATGTTCTTCTAGAATCTAGATGAGTAACATGGAGGTGCTTGAGAAGAACGTTGTGTTGACAATTTGCAAGCTCGAGAAAATCTTCCCACCGTCATTCTTTGATTCAATGGAGCATTTGCCCGCTCACTTGGCGTATGAAGCTAAGATAGGTGGGACTATGCAATATCGGTGGATGCGAACCCTGTTGTCATTGATATTCCACCTAACTCTATTCGTTAAACTTCTAGGTTCATGTTCTATTTGAAGAAGAAAGTCTGTAATAAAGCTCGTGTTGAGGGCTCAATTGTTGAGGCTTACGAAATGGAAGAGCTTGTAAACTTTCGTAGCCAATATTTTGGGCCTAATGTTGATACAAAGTTAAATCAACTAGGCCAAAATGAGCTCGGAGCCAGCACACATTTGGAAGGGAATTGTCAATATTCAAGCAGTCAGGTAGTCTGTTCAGACGAACCTATACTCGGTGGCTAACGGATGTAGAGTAGAATACTGCAACAATATATGCCCTTCTAAATTATGATGAAGTTTCAGCATTTGTTGAGTAAGTTTCTGTCTTCAAATAATTACTGTACATACTTGAAAATGTGTGATTAGGGGGTTACCTCTCTCGATTTGCAGTGAGTTCGATGCTGAATCTTTAATCACTGATCCTGTTGGACTTGAATCTCATCAAAAATTACAATTTGTAGAGTGGTTCAGAAGACGTGTAAGTATTTAACCAAATTATACTATATGCTATATACAGCTATGTGGTTTATTAACTTTCATCGTCTTCTATAATAGGTTCAGTCGGTGAATAAACCAGCAGCCTCCTTGTGGAAATTACTAGCTCAAGGCCCTAGTAAACAAGCAGCTTGTCATTGAGGCTATATCATCAATGGGTTTAGGTTTAACGTAAAAGATGATGGCCTGGAAAAAAAACCCAAAAAAGTGGAGTCTTGGTCAACGGAGACAGTTATGATGAGAATTGCATGGACTTTTATGGAGAGCTGGATGAGATTGTTGAGCTAACACATCTAGGTTCCCAAAATCGCCTAATAATGTTCAAGTGTACATGGTTCGATGTCACATGCAGTAGAGGAATCCGTGTTAGCTAGCAAGGGATTGTAGATGTCAATGTTAAGTCAAGACTTGCATCAGACGATTGTGTTTGCTAGTCAAGCTGCGCAAGTCTTTTACCCGAAGGACGTCGCAAATCCCAAATCTCATTGGTATACAGTTATCAAGTCCAAAAAATTGCCCATGGCATATGACAGTGATGTAAACACCTTTTAAGCCGACCAAGCACCTGTCTTGGTACCTGTTGAGGTGACCAACGAGGAGGATGATTTTCCTCTTCAACCAACACTTGATGTAGGGCATATGACAGTGATGTAAACACCTTTTAAGCCGACCAAGCACCTGTCTTGGTACCTGTTGAGGTGACCAACGAGGAGGATGATTTTCCTCTTCAACCAACACTTGATGTAGGAGAAGAAGTTGTAAATGATGATGCGAAAGACGTAGAAAGTGTTTGAAGATGATGAGGCTGAGTCTACTGACGAAGAGGAAGAATTACTCGATGAAAAGGATGACGAGTCCCAGGAAGAAGAGGGTGACGAGTCCAACAAAGATGATGGCGATGATTCCGAAAATGAAGATGATTGACTTGTACTGTTGACTCGTGCATTCTTTTAGTACTCGGTTCATATAGTGTAATTTATACTCAATTCATATATATACTCATTTCATTTATATAGTGTTGTAACATGTTGTAGACTGTACATTGTTTTTAATGTGTTAATCTATTTGGACTTGTTGTACACAAAGTCAGACATGAATAGATTACGGACCATTCGTAGACGCGGTAGACGCCGAGCTGCGTCCATCCTGGTGGCTCCAGCCTCGTCATTGCCTGCTGATGATGAGGCACATAGTTCTCATATCCAGTAGGCGGGGGCCCAGCCCCAGCCCCAGGCTAATTCCTCACACACGCGTGCTGGTTCTCCTTCTTCTGTGGGTTCTACCTCGGGTATATTTGATAATGGCATTTGGTCATAATGCTAGACTTATATTTAAATTATATTTGATATGTATTCATGTTGGTGTGATGTAGGATCTCGACAAGGTCGTGGATCGACACGCGGGGTGCGCATCAACCCACAGCGTAAACAAAGAGTTACTCTCACCCATGAGGGCCAGTAAGTAAAAAAATTACATAATTCAGTACTTACAATCTTCAATTTCGATATTTATTACGATCCACTTATTTAATGTATTCGATGTTTGTTTCTTTATCAGGATCTTGGAGACTCTGGCAAATATGAAGATCGGAGTCCTTGTGAAGGGCTGATTCTTTGAGTCATGGCTATACTGGAAGGTCTAGGATGCTGTGACGATGGAGTCTTTATGAAAGGCCGCGTACGCGGCCTCCCCAATACGACTGCACGCGCCGTGATATGAGCATCCCCACCCCCTCTACCCCTCCACAGACGCAGACACCGACCGCGGAGCGACCGTTGTTACATGAGGACAAGATATATTGCATTGCTGCAGAGGTGTATAGGATGATCACGGCGCATAATCAGGTACAACCATTATATACGTTTAGTAAACACTATATATGATTGTTATCGAGATTAATACGTCCGTGCCTTTACATGTAAGGCATTACTGCTGGACATGCCAAGCCGGATCTGGATCACAGTGCCCCCATGGATGAGGACGATCAGCAGGATTGAGATCCTGGACTCGCCGACCCCTGATCACCCCTTCCCCTCCTAGCTATTTGTATCCCGCTCCCGTGCCTCCCCCCCCCCCCCCACCCACCCTGACTTGTAATCCCTTCCCATGTTCTATTGTACCCCGCTCACATGCCCTCCGGAACTTTGTGTACATTTTATTTTTTGATTATTATAGAATCCATTCTTATATATATGTATTGTGTCTATTTTAGGGTTAAATGATATCCTAATGTGCATTGAGAAATATTTGCTGGATTGAGAATGATTGTTGAGAATTTGTAATTACAGGTTTGGGTATTAAAAAAATAAAAAAAAATTAAAATTAGTTTGACTAAAAGTCTTACTTATCCTGTGAATAAATGACTTTTAGCGACAAAAAATTTCGTCCCTAAAGTTTTAAACGATAGACTTTTAGCGACAGATATTCTGTCGCTAAAAGTAATCAATTTTTGAATAATATTTAGTGATGGATGTTTGGTCGCTAAATATTTTACGTAATAAATTATTTTTAAAAAAAAATAATTTAAAATACGAAAAATATATTTAGTGACGGTATTCCGTCGCTAATTGTATTAATACGTCTGTCGCTGAAAGTCAACTTTTAGGCGACGGATTTCAAAATTCCGTCGCAAACCTTTTAGCAATGGATTTCAAAATTCCGTCGCAAACCTTTTAGCAACCACCACAAGAAAAGATGGCTTTAGCGACGGACTTTTAGCGACAGAAGGTATTCCGTCGCTAAAAGACTGATTCAACGACGGTATTTACCGTCCGTATAAATCCGTCGTTAAAAAAGTTTACCAACGGACCATTCTGTCGGTAAAAGAATTTGCCAACGGATTTTTACCAACGAACTTTTAACGACGGAAAAACCGTCTCTAAATAGTTTTAGAAAGTTTATAATTTCTGATGATTTTAAAAAAAAAATTAAGCGACGGAATAATGTCGTAGCTAAAAATTCTGCTGGTAAAAATGTCTTTTACCGACGGACTATTAGCGACGGACTTATTCCCTCGCTATAGGTCTGTCCTTAATACGCAGATCTGCTTTCTTTCTTTTCTTTCTCCCGTTTCTCTCTCTCTCTCACCCACCGGCGTTCTCACCTCCGGCGACCCCCTCTACGGCAACCCACCTCCGGCGACCCCCTCTACGGCAACCCACCTCCAGCGACCCTCTCTACGGCATCCCACCTCCGGCGACCCCCTCTACGGCAACCCAGCCCCAGCGACACCCCTATCTTCCCCCCGACGTCGCGCCACCTCCGGCGGCCGTCACGGCCAGTCTTCAACGACCAGATCGATCTAGCGTAGTCTGCCTAGATCTTTGAGCTCCGGCCAACTTCGGTAAGTTTCAAACTGGCTAATAAGCCTACAAAGCTTTTTGTTTGATATGGTTAATGAGATTGTTTGATATGGTTAATCGAGAAGGGGATCTCTGATTGGGGTGTACGTCAATGAGATTGTTTGATAAGGTTTGATTGGTTAGTGACATTTTGGATGGTAAGAGTGCTTTAGTGTTACTACTTTAATACACCCCCAAACCTCATTTACATGTTCCATAGGGCCTGTTCTTGCAGACTTTGTTCTTGCAGATAGATGTTTGTTCTTGCAGATAGATGTTTGTTCAATTTCTTTGCTTGAAACTCCAATTCATAGTCCCACATTGCATTCCATTTAGATCTAAATTTTTTGTTGTTGTCTTAGAACAATGGTTCATAAAGAACTAACAACTAGCTAAAGTACTTCCCTAAATGTATCGCAGATGATACATATGGCATAGACACCACCCTTAATATTACTCATGCGTTTTCTAAGGCTTGAGAAAAGTGAGCAAGTACACTCAGCTGACCTGTGCTAAAGCAGCATCTACAAAATCCTGAACACGGTCTTGGACATTGTAGTCAAATAGGTTGATGTCATCCTTCAGTTCAGAAACAAATGTTGTCATTCATTTGGTTTCATGAGTGATGTTTAGGGAAAAAAACCGAGCCCCTCAACATTTTGTTGATTTCCTCAAGTAGTTACCTGGACAATGGGTGAATCGCCGTTAACTTCAAAATAGAAGCCATTTGGAGGTTCATAAGCCTCAGGGAAAGCACCAGCAAAAGTCTACAAACAATACATGAAAAAAAGAGGAACTAAGTACCTACAAACCTAAGTTTATGGGTATACCGCTGCTATATAGATGTAAAAGATACAAAAAAGACCAACATGTGCAGATGAACCAAGACTCTTAGAACCCCATCAGATAACCTCAAGACTCTAAAAACCCCGCCTTTTTGAAATCCTAGATGAATTAAGAGTCACTTTGTGACCTTAATGGAGAGAGACCATACCTCTGCCCCCAATAGGTACACCTGCACTGCAAAATGTCCAAAGGGATCAATTTGCCAACCAATTCTTGGAGTGATATTGAACTCGGCTTTAATAAACCGGTGGCCAAGTGTTGTCTGGTCAATCATATCAATGTAATGCAGGGCTGCCTCGTCGTGCATGCACATACCCCCATTTCTGTACCAGAAAAAGGAATAATACGTAAACTATGCAAACATACCCATATACGTAAACCCTAAACCCTGAATCTTGGACGAAGATGCTCAATCAGAACCGGGAAACATAATCTGATCTTCCATCATCACCAACGAATTCATACTATACTAAACATTGCATAATTAACTCAGCGGGTGCAAACATACCCATATACCTAAATTGAACTAATTGAACCCTAAATTGA
Organism: Escallonia rubra; assembly: GCA_033065855.1. Classification (NCBI taxonomy): domain Eukaryota; kingdom Viridiplantae; phylum Streptophyta; class Magnoliopsida; order Escalloniales; family Escalloniaceae; genus Escallonia; species Escallonia rubra. Next base: position 219,052 of record JAVXUO010000426.1, read on the forward strand.
AATGTCCCAAATCAATCGAACCCTAAATTGAACTAATAGAACCCCCTAATTGAACCCTAAATTGAAGTTATTGAAGCCTAATTAAATCCTAAATTGAATGCCCAAATCGAATCGAACCCTAAATTAAACTAACTGAACCCCTAATTGAACCCTAAATTGAATGCCCCAAATCAACCGAACCCTAAATTGAACTAATAGAACCCCCTAATTGAACCCTAAATTGAAGTAATTGAATCCTAATTAAACCCTAAATTGAATGCCCTAATCGAATTGAACCCTAAATTAAACTAATTGAACCCCTAATTGAATGCCCTGATCCAATCGAACCCTAAATTGAAATAATTGAACCCCCTACTTGAACCCTAAATTGAATACCCCAAATCAACCGAACCCTAAATTGAATCAATTGAACCCCCTAATTGAACCCTAAATTGATGTAATTGAACCATAATTAAACCCTAAATTGAATGCCCTAATCGAATTGAACCCTAAATTAAACTAATTGAACCCCTAATTGAACCCTAAATTGAATGCCCTAATCCAACCGAACCCTAAATTGAACTAATTGAACCCTAAATTGAATGCCCCAAATCAACCGAACCCTAAATTGAACTAATAGAACCCCATAATTGAACCTTAGATTGAAGTAATTGAACCCTAATTAAATCCTAAATTGAATGCCCTAATCGAATCGAACCCTAAATTAAACTAATTGGACCCCTAATTGAACCCTAAATTGAATGCCCTAATCCAACCGAACCTTAAATTGAACTAATTGAACCCTAAATTGATTGCCCCAAATCAACCGAACCCTAAATTCAACTAATAAAACCCCCTAATTGAACCCTAATTTGAAGTTATTGAACCATAATTAAATCCTAAATTGAATGCCCTAATCAAATTGAACCATAAATTAAACTAATTGAATGCCCTGATCCAACCGAACCCTAAATTGAAATAATTAAACCCCCTAATTGAATGCCCAAAATCAACCGAACCCTAAATTGAATCAATAGAACCCTCTAATTGAACCCTAAATTATTGTAATTGAACCCTAAATTGAATGCCCACATCGAATCGAACCCTAAATTAAACTAATTGAACCCTAAATTGAAATAATTCAAGCGCATCGGATATGTGCATTTTGAACAATTTTTTCCCATTTGAACATTGATAATTTGTTTGATAATTTTAGGTTGTTAATTGTGCATTTGAGAATTGTGATTATTGATCTGTGATTTTAGGTTGTTAATTGATGATTTTAGGTTGTTAATTGATGATTTTAGATTGTTAATTGTGCATTGAGCATTTGAGATATTGAGATTATTGAAGGAGGATGGGACCCAATTGGATTGAATGTGTGATTTTTGTTAATTTTTATTGCATTGAGCATTTGAGAATTGAGATTGTTGACGGAGGATGGGACCCAATTGGATTGAGATACCTGTTAGTTAGCGCAGACACGGACACCACGTCTGATCGACGGTGTCCGACATTTAAAAAACAAATTAACGTATGCCGATGTGTCTGGAGGTGCGTGCCGGTGGGCGTCGGACACGTGTCCGGAGGCGTCGGACACGTGTCCAAAGGCGTCGGACACGTGTCGGTATGTGTCGGACACGTGTCCGGAGGTGTCAGACACGTATCGGACACCATATCGACACCCTATATGAGGTGTCGGAATTGAGGTTGTTGACGGAGGATGAGACCCAATTGGATTGAGATACATGTTAGTTAGCGCAGACACGGACACCACGTTTGATCGACGGTGTCCATCATTTAAAAAACAAATTAACGTATGCCGATGTGTCTGGAGGTGCGTGTCGATGGGCGTCGGACACGTGTCCGACACCGCCAGACACGCGTCAGTATGTGTCGGACACATGTCCGGAGGTGTCAGACACGTATCGGACACCATATCGACACCCTATATGAGGTGTCGGAATTGAGGTTGTTGAATGTGCATTAAATTTAGGTTAGTTAGGTTAATGCGACATTTTTAGCATGCACCCCCTGGAATCTAATCGTGGCTCAAGCGCTGGCTATAATTAGCCCTAATTAGTCCTGATTAACAATATTTTAGTAAATCAATTAACCCTAATTAGCTCTAACGAGCCTAATTAGTTTTAATTAACCCTAAGAACCTGATGAAATTCAAATTAGCTGTAATTACCCCAAATTAGCCCAAATGAACCCAATTATGCGCATATTGATTGTAGTTAGCCTAATTAGTCATAATTTGCACTAACATAACCCAATTACGCCTAATTAGCGCTAGTTAGGACTAATCAACACTACTCGGCACCATCAAAACCCTAATTAGGACTAAATAACCCTAATTAGTCCTAATCAACCCTAATTAGCTATAATTATTCGAAACTAGCCCTCATTAACATTAATTAGCTCTAACATAACCCAATTAAGCCTAATTAGCCCTAATTAGGACTAATCATCACTACTCGGCACAATTAAACCCTAATTAGTCATAATCAACCCTAATTAGCTATAATTATCCGAAACTAGCCCTCATTAACATTAATTAGCCCTAACATAACCCAATTAAGCCTAATTAGCCCTAATTAGGACTAATCAGCACTACTCGGCACAATTAAACCCTAATTAGGACTACATAACTCTAATTAGTCCTAATCAACCCTAGTCAGCTATAATCATCCGAAACTATCCCTCATTAACATTAATTAGCCCTAACATAACCCAATTAAGCCTAATTAGCCCTAATTAGGACTAATCAGCACTACTCGGCACAATTAAACCCTAATTAGGACTAAATAACCCTAATTAGTCCTAATCAACCCTAATCAGCTATAATTAATAATCGTAATTAACCCTAATAACCCAGTTAGCCCTAATTAGCCCTTGTACATCCCATAATTACTCCATGTTGCCCAGAGATGGTTCAATTACTCGTTGTTTACAAACCCTGCCTTCTTTATATTAATTGTTGTTTTGAGAAGTCCATTGGCAACGAGATGGTTCAACTCGTTGCCAACGAGTTCTATTTAATGTGGAATTGGTAACATATGCAACGATCATTCTGCAGTTTTGATATTTCGAAAAGATTCTTGCATATCTTATCAATTTCTGAACACATGCATGCATAGAAACCCTTAGTTCCCGTTCAAAGGTACTCATTACAAAGTAATGCCTTGTAATGAGCCTTTGGATGTCCAGTTTGGACAGTTTGGAAAAGCTAATTGTTTATAAAACAGTATTTTGACTCATGCTTTATGTTCTATGTCGTGGATATTTGGTACACGTTCTCGTGTGTTTCTCCGGGTGCATACAGATCTGGTGTTCTAACATCCGTCAAACCTTCCTGAGCAAGGTTAGATGAATGTTAGAACACCTAATCGATGTGGTGTACTTGGAGAAATGCGGGGAGGTGCTGCCGAATTTTCCACAGACATCGGACTAAGCATGAGTTATTCACTGTTTTATAAACATGTGCTTTTCTGAATGGGATAGGACCACTACCTGTTCAAGAGTGGAGGGGAAATATGTAGACATGTTGTAACATTCATGCATTGATATTTACATCGGCAATGCCTAATCACTGGTCATTATTGAAGGTGGTATACAGTACGATAATTCAGTCGTCATGTCAGTCGATCGAAGTTGGATGAAAAGGAAGAATGCTGAAGATTTTGAGTGTCGCGTTGACGAATTTCTCGACTTCGCTTATGCGCATCCTGCACATGTTGACCTTGATAAGATAAGGTGCCCGTGCGGTAGATGTGAGTTGTTGCACTGGAGAAAAAGAATTGAAGTAAAATGGCATCTTCGTCGGTACGGTTTTATGGGTGGATACACAAGGTGGACGCAGCACGGGGAAACGATAGTATTGTCGTCCAACCTGGCTAGTCAAACTGAAGTTAGGGAGGAGGCACGATATGATTTTCGAGATATGATTATGGATGCTGGGCATGCTAATGTTGACTGGGGTAACGACAGTCCACAACCGCCGAACGAGGGGGCTCATCAGTTTTATGAGTTGTTGAGAGCTGCGGAAGAGCCGCTGTGGGATGGAGCTCCGAAACACACACGGCTGTCTGCGGTTAGTAGGTTATTACAGTTGAAATCAGACCACGGGCTGAGTGAGAAAGGTTTTAACGAGTTTGTTACCTTCATCAAAGAAATACTGCCCGAAAGTGAAAAGCTACCGCCGTCGTACTATGACGCGAAGAAGATGATGAGGAAACTTGGGTTGAGCTATGACCGGATAGATGCGTGCAATAACGATTGTGTATTATTCTGGAAAGAGAATAAGGATTTGTCATTATGTCCAGTATGTGATCATTCGAGGTACAAACCGGACAAAGGGAAGAAGAAAAACATTGCATGGAAGATATTGCGATATTTCCCGGTCACACCACGGCTTCAGAGAATGTACTACTCCTCCAGTACGGCTGAACATATGAGGGCTCACCGTGAGACTCGCAGCAACGATGCCGATGTGCTGACACACCCAGCTGATGGAGAGGCGTGGAAGGAGTTTGACCGCAGGCATCCAGTCTTTGCTCAGGAAGTTCGGAATGTTAGACTTGGTCTGGCAACCGATGGGTTCAACCCTTTCGGTCAGTCTACCACGCCTTACTCCTGTTGGCCTGTTATTATTGTCCCTTACAACCTTCCACCAGGCATGTGCATGAAGAAGCCGTATATGTTCTTGTCGTTGCTTATTCCGGGGCCGAAGAGTCCCGGTAAGGACATAGATGTGTATTTAAGGCCGTTGATTGATGAGTTAAAACAATTATGGAATCATGGAGTCGAAACATATGATGCATCCCTTAAACAAAATTTTCAGATGAGGGCTGCTTTGATGTGGACTATACATGATTTCCCCGCATTGGGAATGACGTGTGGCTGGAGCACACATGGGAAGCTAGCATGCCCTGCTTGTATGGGCGTGAACCCCGGTCATACGTTAAAGCACGGCGGAAAGGCCTCGTGGTTCGGATGTCACCGTAAGCTTTTGCCACCGGGCCATCAGTTTCGTAGGCAGAAGGATAAATTTGACGGGACAATCGAGCGTGAGGTTGTCACGCTGGACTACCCATCTGGTGAAGAAGTACTCTCACACCTGGAGGCACTTGATACTGACATACCACACGGTAAGGGTGTGCCAGATCAGAAGATTGCAGGGTTCGGGAAAGAGCACAACTGGAGAAAATTTTGTATCTTCTGGGAGTTAGCCTACTGGAGGACGCTCGTTATCCGAAACAACATGGATGTGATGCATATTGAGAAGAACGTTTTTGATAATGTGTTCAACACAGTGATGAATTTCAAGGGCAAATCGAAAGATCACCTTAAAGCGAGAAGGGATCTACAACAGTTGGGTGTACGCCGTGAATTGCATCCTCGGACAGTCAGTGGGAGGACCATACTTCCGAAAGCACCTTACTGTCTAGACAAGAAACAAGTGGAGAAGGTCTGTCAGTGGGTTAAGAATTTGAAGCTTCCGGATGGGTTTGCGTCCAACATATCTCGTTGTTGCAATGTATCGGAATGCAAGTTCCAAGGGATGAAGAGTCACGACTGCCACGTATTCATGGAGAGATTCATTCCTATTGCCTTCCGGGGACTGTTGCCACGGGTTGTTTGCGAGACTTTGACTGAATTATCTCATTTCTTTCGAGATATATGCTCTTCTACGATCCGGGTGAGTAACATGGAAGTGCTTGAGAAGAACATTGTGGTGACGATTTGCAAGCTGGAGAAAATCTTCCCACCTTCGTTCTTTGATTCAATGGAGCATCTGCCTGTTCACTTGGCATATGAAGCTAAGATGGGTGGACCCGTGCAATATCGGTGGATGTATCCCTTCGAGAGGTAATCCTTAAATTGTTACAGTTGTTCGTTTACACTTAATGCGACATCTGTTATCATTGATATTCCACCTAACTCGATTCCCTAAACTTCTAGGTTCATGTTCCATTTAAAGAAAAAAGTCCGTAATAAGGCTCGGGTTGAGGGCTCAATTGCGGAGGCTTACGTAATGGAAGAACTTGTAAACTTTTGTAGTCAATATTTCGGTTCTGATGTTGGTACAAGGTTAAATCAACTAGGCCGAAATGATCCCGGAGCAAGCACAAATTTGGAAGGGCAATTGTCAATATTCAAGCAGTCAGGTAGTCCGTTCGGCCGAACGTATACTCGATGGCTAACAGATGAAGAGTACAGTGCTGCAACAATATATGCCCTTCTAAATTGCGATGAAGTTTCGGCATTCGTTGAGTAAGTTAAAGTCTTAATTCACTTACATTGCTGTACATAATTGAAAGTGTGTGTTAAGCGAGTTAAATGCATATTGGTTTGCAGTGAGTTCGATGCGGAATCTTTAATCACTGATCCCGCTGGACTTGAATCTCATCGGAAATCACAATTTGTACAGTGGTTCAAAATCCGTGTAAGATTATTTAACGAAATTATATTATGTGTTATATACAGTTCTGTGGCCAATTAGTATACTGATTTATCCTTAATTTTTACCGTCATCTACAATAGGTTCAGTCAATGGATAGACCAGTGGCCTCCTGCTTGAAATTACTAGCCGAAGGCCCTAACAAACAAACATCCTGTTACGGAGGCTATATCATCAACGGGTTTAGGTTTAACGTAAAAGATGATGACCGAACAAAACAAACCCAAAACAGTGGAGTCTTGGTCAACGGCGACTGTTATGCCGAGAATTGCATGGATTTTTACGGAGAGCTAGATGAGATTGTTGAGCTAACATATCTGGGTTCCCAAAACCGCCTGGTAATGTTCAAGTGTACGTGGTTCGATGTCACATGCAGTAGAGGAATCCGTGTTAGCTCTCAAGGGATTGTAGATGTCAATGTCAAGTCAAGACTTGCATCAGACGAGCCCTTTGTGTTTGCTAGTCAAGCTGTACAAGTCTTTTACGCGGAGGACGTCGCCAATCCCAAATCTCATTGGTATACAACTATCAAGTCCAAGAAATTGCCCGTGACATATGACAGTGAGCTAGACTCCTTTCAAGCCGACCAACCACGTGTCTTGTTCCCTGTTGAGGTCAACAACGAGGAGGACGATCTTCCTCTTCCAACAACACTTCTTGTGGGAGAAGAAGTCGTAGATGATGACGCGGAAGATGTTGAAAGTGTTGGAGATGATGTGACCGAGTCTACTGATGAAGAGGATGAATTAGAAGATGAAGAGGACGACGAGTCCCACGAAGAAGAGGGCGACGAGGATAGTGATGAAGATGATTCGCAAACTGAAAATGATTGACTTGTAATGTTGTAACATCACGGGAAAAATGTAGTAACATTTTAGAACTTGGTGTTTATTGATGTGTTTTTGCACATCCGTTCATATATATATATATATATAGTGCCGATGATGATTTATGCCTAAATTATTGTTTTTCACGTGTTAATGTCTTTGTATATAATCTATATGAAGTCAGATATGGATAGGATACGGGCTATTCGTGGCCGGGCTGGACGCCGAGCTGCTTCCTCCCCGGTTAGTCCCACCTCGTCATTGCCTACTGATGACGAGGCACAGAGTGATCGCGGACAGCCATCGGGAGCCCAGCCCCAGCCGTCGCCGCCGTCGCCCCAGCCCCAGCCCGTCTCCCCAACCCCAGCCGTCGCCCCAGCCCGACGCAGATTCATCCCACACGCGCGTGCATTCTCCATCTTCCGTGGGTTCTACCTCAGGTATAGTTGATAACGGTGTTTAGTACATTTTCGCTAGCCTTATATTTGAACTGTATTAATGTCTGTGTTTTGTAGGATCTCGACGAGGCCGTGGTCCGACACGCGGGGTACGCATCGACCCCCAGCGTAAACAGAGAGTTACGCTCACGCAGGAGGGCCTGTAAGTACTAAAAATATCACCTCATGCCTTATGTTTAAAATTTTTGGGTGTTAATTTATATTTGAACTGTATTAATTAATTTAATTACTTCTTTGGCAGGATCCTGGAGAATATGGCGAGGACGAAGATCGGCGTTCTTGTGAAGGGCCGATTCTTCGAGCCACGCCTGTACTGGAAGGACTATG
>JAVXUO010001160.1:0-91865 GCA_033065855.1 Escallonia rubra
CAGCTGTCCTTGCGCACCTATATCGAGCATTGCACAAAGCTACGAGGAAGCGCGCCAAGTCCATTGGCGCCTGCATCACTCTGTTACAGGTTTGAGCATTAATTCTTCGTTGACGTGTCAATATATTCGTGATTAATAACTAATTCCATATTATGTTTGCATTCACAGGTTTGGTCTTACGAGAGGCTACCCACGGGTCGTCCACAGCCCGTAGCTGATTCCGATGAGACGTGGCCTAGGGTGTGGGCCTGGGGGCCTAGGCCCAGACGGACTAAACGGGTAGACCCTCACCACAATCTAATGTTCTATCGGGGGGAACTAGATATGATGGATGCATCCCTGGTGACGTGGCAGCCATATGGGAAGGTGATGCATCGGTTGGATGAGACGTGTTGGCAACTGCCGGTGTCGTACGTGCTGGCAGGTTTGGTTCGGGTGCCACTTATTCATTTCGAAGTATGTGAGTTTCAGATGCCCGATCGAGCTATGAAGCAAGCTGGCTGTCCACAAGGGATTCCAAAACTCGCTGTAGACATGCGGCCATACAGGGGTGGTCGAGGGCCGAACTTCGAGGTGGCTAATGCCTTGATTTTGTTGGGTGACGAGGTGCAACAGTGGAATACCTGGCAGGAAACGTATGATAGCCTTGTATCGCTCAAGGACGACGGCACCAGTACTGAGGAATACTTACAGTGGTTTCTCAGGGTGACGCGCACGAGGGTGAATCGCCCTTCCGAAGTGAGGACGTCATCGTACGCGCCACGTGAGGTCTATGACCAGTTCTGGGCATTGAGCATTGTAAGTCAGCTTGAGTGTCGTTTCAATATTTATTTGCGCACCTTCTCGACCATGCCTGAAATGATGACGGTGATTTTTCTATGCATGTTTGTAGGTTGACAAGGGCACTGAGATGTTCAAGCAGCTCGAGCGGTTTGACTGGTATGTCGCGCATGCGCCTGACAGTTTCAAGAGCTCCGTTGAGTCGTACAAGACTGATCTTCACAACTTTGGTGTTGCGTACCGGGGTTACCAAGGGGAACCGTCTACTCGCTTGCCTCCTGACCCGTTCGGCTCTCAGCCCCAGCCCCAGAGTCAGGTGTGGGAGCCGTCTAGTGGCTTGCCTCCTGACGCGTACATCCCACAGCCCGAGAGTCAGGTGTGGGAGCCGTCTAGTGGCTTGCCTCCTGACGCGTACATCCCACAGCCCGAGAGTCAGGTGTGGGAGCCGTCTAGTGGCTTGCCTCCTGACGCGTACGGGTTTCAGCCCCAGAGTCAGGTGTGGGAGCCGTCTAGTCGCTTGCCTCCTGACACGTACGACTTTGTGCCCAGAGTGAATTCTGGGAGCCGTCTAGTCGCTTGCCTCCTGACACGTACGACTCTCAGCGCCAGAGTCAGGTGACCCAAGTAGGAATCCAGGCCTCGCGCCCAAGCAACCGGTCGGATAAAGGACAAGCGACAAAGCCATTGGGGCGATGGAAGCGGGGTTGGATCGACCAGCACTACTTCGGGCCTGAGCCTGTCAACGATTCAACAGACTTTCCTCTTGGAACATTGCTAGGTCACACGGATGTGAGAATGTTGGCACCGGAGACAGATATTTCAAATTTTGTCATGAACGCTTATATAGATCTGCTCCGGATTAGAGAGCTACGTTATAACCATCGCGAAGATTTGAAGCTTAACATGTATCCCACTTATCTTGTCCCATTAATGGTGACCAGCATGAGGGAGTTCACAGAATCGAGGAGGCGAGGGGCAGGCATGGGTAAGTGGAAACCAGCTGGAAACTTGTTAGCCCTGTTGACCGCAGAGAATCAATGTCACGCTGCTCATGCGAACCTTGTCATGATGCCTTGCCATCACGAACACCACTGGTTCCTATTAGTTCTCTATCCAGCGAACAGAGTGGTCAACATATACGATAGCCTACGGGAGGACTCTCCCTTTCGGTCGCTGGCACAGACATACAGCGAGTACATCACTGCAGTGGTTAGTTTTTATCGGTTGACCTTGGCTCATAGTATATTCTTATTGTAACATATATTGATGACCTTTTTTAATTGTTGGATGCAGACTACTATCTTCTCGCTAGCGTGCCGAGATTATTCGGGGGAATCCATCACCAGGAATTCGACGGTAGATCCTTGGACGGTCGAGATGATACAGGACCGACCAAAGCAATATAACAGTCATGATTGCGGGATTTACGTCCTCAAGTACATGGACTACATTGCTCGCTCGGAGGTGCTCAGATATACGTCGTGGACAAGGAAGGCTGCCTTGACGTTTAGGTATAGGATAGCCTGGGAGCTGAAAAAAATGAAGCTAGATGGCTTCATTACCATTATCCTACTAGCGTGACTATGGTGCAATGAGCAAAGAACCCCTGAAAAAAATGTTCATAATTTTTTTATTGTTGCTACGAATTTGGCGATACAGTGTGCACCCATATTAATACATTATAGGATTTTCTGAAAAATTATTTGTCTCGATTTTCGCTTAAATTCATATATATGGCCTATTAGCGTGCCTAAGGGGCAATGAGCAAAATAGAAATGACAAAAAAAATTACGAATTTTTCGGAAGCTATGAATAAAGTGTGCCCGAATAGGCCCTTCCTAGGAAAACCCAAAAAATGATGTGTCTCGTTTTTCGCCGAAATTGTTACGAATGGGCTAACTAGCGTGCCTGAGGTGCAATGAGCAAAAAAGAAATGACAAAAAAAATTACTCAATTTTTCGGAAGCTATGAATTGGGCCCTAAAGTGTGCCCGAATAGGCCCTTCCTAGGAAAACCCAAAAAATAATGTGTCTCGTTTTTCGCCGAAATTATTACGAATGGGCTAACTAGCGTGCCTGAGGTGCAATGAGCAAAAAAGAAATGACAAAAAAAATTACTCAATTTTTCGGAAGCTATGAATTGGGCCCTAAAGTGTGTGCCCGAATAGGCCCTTCCTAGGAAAACCCAAAAAATAATGTGTCCCGTTTTTCGCCGAAATTGTTACGAATGGGCTAACTAGCGTGCCTGAGGTGCAATGAGCAAAAAAGAAATGACAAAAAAAATTACTCAATTTTTCGGAAGCTATGAATTGGGCCCTAAAGTGTGCCCGAATAGGCCCTTCCTAGGAAAACCCAAAAAATAATGTGTCTCGTTTTTCGCCGAAATTGTTACGAATGGGCTAACTAGCGTGCCTGAGGTGCAATGAGCAAAAAAGAAATGACAAAAAAAATTACTCAATTTTTCGGAAGCTATGAATTGGGCCCTAAAGTGTGCCCGAATAGGCCCTTCCTAGGAAAACCCAAAAAATAATGTGTCTCGTTTTTCGCCGAAATTGTTACGAATGGGCTAACTAGCGTGCCTGAGGTGCAATGAGCAAAAAAGAAATGACAAAAAAAATTATTCAATTTTTCGGAAGCTATGAATTGGGCCCTAAAGTGTGCCCGAATAGGCCCTTCCTAGGAAAACCCAAAAAATAATGTGTCTCGTTTTTCGAGAAGTGACAAATTAAAGATTCAACAAACCAAATCACAAATTAAAGATTCAACAAACCAAATCACAAATTTAAACATTACAAACGTTATTCGTTATACAACTGAAACATTAACCCTAACACTCTTCATCATCATCGTCCTCCTCGACCATACTGCCAGGTGCAAGACCTAACGCTTTATAATGGTTTCTCTTGTCATGATCAGTCATCTTATTACACAACGCACACTTTCGCAATTTTTTTTGACCCGTTTCTTTTTCAATGGGATTCTTCATGCGTATTTCTCGTTTTCGCCCTTTTGTTTGAGAAATAATTGGATAAAAAATGTCGTCCTCCTCAACTTGCGTGCTAGTGCCGTCAATGACTGGCTGTTTGGCTCGATTGAATCTACCGGCTCGAGTCGTCCGAGTAGTCGGAGTGTCCCGTCTTTGTGGATCAGCCATCCTAAACTGTGCATGCTTAGCCGTATCCCGTGCGGCTGCTTCAACTTGATACTTGTACCCATCAAACGTTGACGCTGCATCCAATGATAAACTGTGCATGATGTTACAAAGGTGATTATATCGCAGCGGCTCAGATTGCTCGAAATCAACTGAAACATTGGGCACGTAAGGAATGTGACCGTGGACTCTATTGGCTTCCTTCGTCCACCGTTCCAAGATATACTGTTGAGGGATTTCACTAGCATTCTTCGAGATCAAAAGCCTCAACGCGTGTCGACAAAGTATACCTTTATGCTCAAACAATTGACAGTTGCAATTTACCAACCCGGTGTCCATACATTTAGCCACGGTAAAATGTCTTCTGTTCCTCGGAGTCGACGAAGAGCACGGATTGGGAAAATTCGTCACGTTTGTCAAAGCATAAACCTTGAGATCTCTGGTGGAATACTCGTGCAACTTTGTCATGCCATATTGATTCGACTTTAGTAGTTCAACTTGAAACTGTCTAAACATTTCCTTCGTATAGACTTGAGCCGCATGAGCCTCCAAAGGTGAAAAGAGTAGTATGGCTCTTTCCTTGTAAGCCGTAGCCGCGTCGGCTTCTCTCTCATGGTACAATTGCCTATCAACGGCTTTCTGCATCTCCAGTACGAACTCCACTATACTTGAAGACTGGCTTACGTACCCATCAAAGAATGAATTCATAGCTTCGCTTCTCGAGGTCGTAGTCATTCCGGCTGCAAAAAACTTCTTGGTGTAGGCACCGACCCACTGTGTCTTGATCGCATACAACGATTGTAACCAGCCATGATTGTGCAAAGAGTAGTCATCCATTAACGTGGCCCACCTCTCCTCGAACACGTCTACCGTCAACGATTTCTTCACACATGTATTAAAGTCAGTCTTGAATTTCGGATGGGTTGCATATACATGGTGAAGCCGTTCGGGATATTTGTTGCTTATGTGCCACGTGCACAGGCCATGGTGAGTATCTGGAAGGACCTTAGCGATTGCATTGTTCATTGCCAGATCTTGGTCGGTGATGATGGTCTGTGGAGGAATACGATACATTGCTTGAAGCCACGTTTCAAATAACCACGTAAATGACTCCTCCGTCTCATCCCTAAGCAGGGCAAAGCCAAACGAGATTGACTGATAGTGGTGGTTCACCCCCGTGAACGGAGCAAAAGGCATAGAGTACTTATTGGTGCGGTATGTGGTGTCAAACGTCACAACATCCCCAAAATTTAGGTAAGCAGCTATAGAACGGGGGTCCGCCCAAAATATAGTACTAATGCGGTTCTCATCATCGAGTTGGATACTGTAGAAAAATCCAGAATTCTCACTCTGAAGGCACCTGAAGAGATCAATGGTAGCTTGAGCATCATTCCTACCGAAAGACTCTCTCTTCTGAGCACGAAGTTCATTTCGAAGGTCTACGTCGTTGAAACTCAACTTGTCAATCCCCCCAGCCTGGCCTGAGAAAACCCCCATCATCTTAGAAGGTGGAATTTTAGCGTCGGCCATTGTTGAAATCAGTTGTCTCTGTGCCGCGCGTATTTCTCGGTGTTGATGAATTTGACCAATCATACTAGGGGTGCAAAACTGATGATTATGGCTCAACTCCATAGCCGTCACAACCCAATGGTTTTCAATTTTCCGGTGCACTGCATACACATGGGCTTTGCAGCCGGTACCCGGAAATGTGTCACGTTTTCTTTGTCTTGTTGTCCCTTCGTCACTGATCTGAACGACCGGGGGCACATACGGTGCTCCTCTATGACACTCAAATAACCTTGCACCAATTTGATCGGTATTCACCCGTTTTCTAGTCGTCTTAGTTCTAATACCGAAACCCATCGTTTTCGAATATGCTCTGTAGTATGCTTCGACTTCGTCCAGTGTTTGGAAAATTTGACCCAAGTAAGGTGGATCAGAACCTTCACAAAAAATATTTCCTCCAGTTGCATCCATATTTATACTGAAATCTAAAAAATAAAAATTATATCATTCTCAACAAGTCATAGAATTAAATAAAAGAAGAATGGACTCTATTTGCAGTGTAATTGTTGGAAAATTTGTATAATGTAAAATTACCAAAATAGCCCCCGATGAGCGGCAAATTACCGAAATGCCCCCGGGGGTTCATTATCACCATAACGCCCCAAATCAGCTTCGAAAGCACGTTTCAGGTGCTTTGCTTACATTTCTAGACGAAGCAGTCATTTGAAAAACTGAAAGGGGCAAAGTAACGAAAATACCCCTCTCGGGAATGCGAATTACCAAAATGCCCCCTGCCATCAGAAAAGCTTCATAGTTTTTTCAGTCATCGCCCCAACAAGCTTTATCTAATTCACAACTTTAAAGTATAACTTTTCGGATGTCTCACACCCTTTCCTGAACTAAAAGTGGTTCGAGAAATTCGTGTAATGCAAAATTAAGAAATAGAACCCGATGAGCGGCAAATTACCGAAATGGCCCGGGGTTCATTAGGACCCCAACGGCCCGCGAAACGGCCAAATCAGCCTTCGCTAGGGTGTGCTTACATTTACGGACTGAAAAGGTGCTCGAAAAAGTTGAAAGGGGCAAAATTACGAGAATACCCCTCTCGGGCGACGAATTACGAAAATGCCCCCTGGCATCGGAAAAAATCTGAAAAGTGCTTTAAGACGCTATTCTAAGGTTTCTGAGTCCATCCTTGATCTAAAAAGCATTTTAGGTATTTTTCGTCAAAACATCCCAAAAAGCTGTCGGCATCGATCGCTAAAAAGCCTGACGTGCCAAAAAATTGCTACCGGCTTCGGAATGGCCCGAATTCCTGGACCATGGAACCCTAGCCGCCTTCGCGAGGGTTTGCTTACATTTACGGACTGAAAAGGTGCTCGAAAAAGTTGAAAGGGGCAAAATTACGACAATACCCCTATCGGGCGGCGAATTACCGAAATGCCCCATGGCATCGGAAAAAATCTAAAAAGTGCTTTAAGACGCTATTCTAAGGTTGCTGAGTCCATCCTTGATCTAAAAAGCATTTTAGGGATTTTTCGTCAAAAAATCCCGAACCGGTGTCCGGATCGAGCGCTAAAAAGCCCGTTCAGCAAAAAATTGCTACCGGCTTCGGAATGGCCCGAATTCATGGGGAATGGAACTTTCCAACATCCTAGGGCTCTCAAAAAAATTTCGCGCGAAACCGCGCTAGCTTGATATTTTAAATTAGACTGCGAAGTTACAAGGTTGCGCGTATCAGTTAACCCATTTCCAGTATTTGGAAAAATCTGAAATTTTTACTTTTTTTATATATTTTAAAAAGAACTAGGGTCTCTTTTTTGTACTTTGGCGAAATCTAGCTCTAGCTATTTTTTATAAATTCGTGAAAATCTGTCTAATTAAGTTTTCACCTTTAGCGACCCCAACGCCCCGCGAATCGGCTTCAAATCAGCCTTCGCTAGGTTTTGCTTACATTTACGGACTGAAAAGGCGCTCGGAAAAGTTGAAAGGGGCAAAATTACAAAAATACCCCTCTCGGGCGGCGAATAACCGAAATGCCCCCTCGCATCGGAAAAAATCTCAAACGTGCTTTAAGACGCTATTCGAAGGTTGCTGAGTGCATCCTTGATCTAAAAAGCATTTTAGGGATTTTTCGTCAAAAAATCCCGAACCGGTGTCCGGATCGAGCGCTAAAAAGCCCGTTCGGCAAAAAATTTCTACCGGCTTCGGAATGGCCCGAATTCATGGGGAATGGAACTTTCCAACATCCTAGGGCTCTCAAAAAATTTTCGCGCGAAACCGCGCTAGCTTGATATTTTAAATTAGACTGCGAAGTTACAAGGTTGCGCGTATCAGTTAACCCCTTTCCAGTATTTAGAAAAATCTGAAATTTTGACCGGATACAGATATTTTAAAAATAACTAGGGTCTCTTTTTTGCACTTTGGCAAAATCTAGCTCTAGCTATTTGTTTATAAATTCGTGAAAAATCATAATTTTGACGCCCTAAAAAATCGCTATTACCGAATCTTTCGAATGTAATACCCCGATTTGTAAAAACGTAATTTTGACGCCCTAAACACGAATTTTAGACTATGGTAAGAACAATTTAAGCGTAACAACAATTTAAATTAACATTGAATTAAAAGAAAATTCAAAAAACTTAATTGTTTTGACTTGAAAAAAAATGACGAAGAAATCCAACGATCTTCTTTCGTAAATTTTTTTGACGAAGTAAAATTGTGGAGATTATGTAGGTGAGATAGGGAGAATGANGAGAGCGTAAGAAATAATTCGGGGAAGAGGGTTTTTATAGACAGAAAAGTGAGCCGTGGGAGGGGGGGGGGGCCAACTGATGTTGTGCCATGTGTCGAAGAGGGGTGGGGGCCAAAACATGGGAGGAAATTGGAGGGAGGAGGAAAAGAGGGGTCTGCCGAAGGGGGGTGGGGGTCTAGGAAAAAAAATTGACAAGTGGGGAGGGGGGTGGGGGCTAGGGGGGGAAAATGGACAAGTGGGGAGGGGGGTGGGGGCTAGGGGGGAAAATGGACAAGTGGGGAGGGGGAAGAGGGGTGGGGCCAAGGTGGGGGTTACTTCGGGTGAGAGGAGGCAAGGCCGAAAAAACAAAAAAAAAATTGGACCGTGCGATGGCCCAAAAAGGGTGAGAGGAGGCAAGGCCGAAAAAACAAAAAAAAAAATGGACCGTGCGATGGCCCAAAAAAAAATGAGAGGAGGCAAGGCCGAAAAAACAAAAAAAAATTGGACCGTGCGATGGCCCAAAAAAAATGGACCGTGCGATGGCTGGACCGTGTGGACCGTGCGATGAAAAAAAAAATTGGACCGTGCGATGGCTGGACCGTGCGATTGACTTGGGCCAATCGCATGAAAGTCAGGCGATTGGCCCAAAGCCAATCGCCTGACTTTCATGCGATTGGCCCAATGCCAATCATTGGCCCTTTTTCGCCATAAATGGCCCAGTCCAGCCGTCTTTTTTTTTTTTTTATGCAATCGGTAGACTTTCAGGCGATTGGGTGGGAAAAAATATTTTTCCCACCGGTGGGTGTGTAGCGAACCCCTATATATATATATATATATATATATATATATATATATATACACACACTTTGGTCTTGCTTGAAATATTATAAATTATAAGTTTAACACTGGTATTGTCAAACAGCCGTTGACGCTTCAACTGTTTTTGGGAAAAAGATACGTTTGACTGACAACATGTATCTCAACCAATGGGATACTTTCTAGCCTAGACTATAAACTTAAGGACGTGCCATTTATGGGCACGTCTTTATTAGAAGAAAGGAAACAGTGCAAAGATGTAGGAACATTGAAGAACATGATCTAACTTTTGCAGCAGCAGGTGTAGTTTCATTGATTGAAAAATATTGTTCAAAGAGGCCGCATCAATTCGAAAATGTACGACATGATCCAATTATGGCAGCTATAGGTATACTTTCATTAACTGATGAAGGCAATAATCATAACTATATATACTACTACTTGCCACAGGTAGAAACTAAAGAACATGATCTAACTGTGGTTTATGCAGGTGTATTTCATTAACGAAAAATATTTTCTTGAAATCTGAAAAGAGACCCACTAACCAGAGCAAATTCATGCTACACGGCCAAGAACAGAAACATGAGATCTAGAGGATAGATCATTTTAGAGATACAGTTGTACTCTAAGAAGGAGAGAAAGAAAGAATCACGGACAATGAACACCTTCCCATAGGAGAGAACCACACACGCTGACATCACCAAGTAAGCACACTAAGTGCCCATATTTGAGGAGCCACACAAGCACCCATTTGCCCATAGAAGCCATGCTTTGCAACCACGAGTAGTGTTAAAGTGAAAATCAAGCGTCAATTGAAAGTACACAACGCATTTACGAGAAATCATTGTTAAAAAAAACAATTTATAGTCGTGGTTTTCAGCCACAATTTTAATTGAAGTAAAAACCAAGATTCACTTGAAATTGCACAATGTTTTTAACAGAAATCGTCGTGGTTTCCAACGACGAACGTTTGGAACGAAACACGTTTTCTGCTCATTAAACCAGCAACAGCAAAATGTAAATCGTGACAAGAAAACGTGGTTCAAAATAACGATTTACTTAGAAATCGTGGTTCCAAACCACGATTTGTAGTAAAACGTGTTTTGAAACCCCGTTTTATAAGAAACGTGGTTCAAAACCACGATTTCTAAGAAAAACGTGGTTTCAAAACACGTTTTACTACAAAAATCGTGGTTTTGAACCACGTTTTTGGATAAATCGTGGTTTTGAACCACGTTTTCTTGTAAATCGTGGTTTTGAACCACCTTTGTTCTAACAAAGAAATGTCTTCCATAAAAACTGAATTGAATAGATGAAAACACTTTTTGTATGTGTCTCATGCTTAAGAACATTATAATGATGTTTTCTTGCATCTTTAGACTTCCATCTTTGTTAATAAACAAATGTTAACATACACATGTTGCCAATGACTAATATAAGCTGGTCCATATGCTATTGACTGACATTGCATATAACTTGAACATATTCATTTCCCATGAATGGTAGAAGCATCTACCTCTATTTTTTAACATATACATCCGGGGCATTACAACCAATAACTAACAAATGGATATTCACAATATGGAAGTACATAGCTAGAATTATGATTATTGCCTTCATCAATCAGTCAATGAAAGTATACATGTGCTGTACACTTTCCACTTGATGCTGCCTCTTTGTATTTTTAGAAGTGCAATTTTTGCCATTGTTCTTTTTCCTATTCTCTTTGTTTTTGGGTTTAAAGAATGTGAGTTCTTCGCACTTTTGGTGCATCGGGTGTAAGTCATGTTTTAGGTATATGAGGCACGGAGGGATTCTACGCGAAGAAAGAATGTAGATGGTGCAGGTGGGGTGATGAAAATGTATAGGCTACTTTAACGCAAATCGTGGTTAGAAACCACGACTTCATTTCAAATCATGTTATCAAAAAACGACTTTTATTAAAAACGTGGTTCAAGACTACGTTTTATTTAAAAACGTGGTTCACGTTTTTAAATAAAACGTGGTCTTGAACCACGTTTGTCGTGCCAAAAGGTTTGTATTTATTCAGAAGACGCGTTTTGAAAATACGATTTTTAATTTCCTAACAGAATATATTTTTGTTTCCAATTTTCTCTTTCAATTTTGTTTAAATTAGAAAAATAAAATGGGAAACATATATAGAACATGAAAACGCGCTTTCAAAGCACGTTTTCCAGGAGAAGGCGTGGTTTGGAACCACGATTTCCCAAAATGTGGTATGGGGGTAAATAAGTTTGAAAATGGGGTAAACAGGTTATTAAGTTTTTAATTTATATTATTTAGGGAAAAAACTCGGTAAGTACCTCTAAGGAAGTGTTTGCTTTTTGTAGTTAAAAATTCACTAAAAAGACGTAGTTAAAATAAACTTTAAAGGTCAAGCTTGACATATTAAGAAAGTTGTTGAAAAATGGCACAAATAAAAATTTAAATACTAAAAGTTTCGTAGTTTAAAATTAATTTTATTATTTGTTACAATTAAGTGATGGTTGATTATTTTTAGCGCAATTAATATTATTAGCTTTATTTTTTAACACGCATAAGCATGATAAGAAAGAAAATTTGGAACCGTTGTACGGGAAGAAGGTTCATTACCGATCGCAGCAAAGCAGAAGGTTAATCGCAAGATCGTTTTTGGCCCTTCAATATCCAAGTAAGCTAAATGCCTCCCTTTCGTTTCTTTTGGGGTTTAAACCGGTTTTTTTTTAGACGCAAGCATATATACACGGCAAAAGGAATGAATAGAGTTCGTATTAAGTGAATATTGAATTTTAAAATCAAGTATCGTGTATGAATGTTTAATATTATGTTCAGAAAAATAAATTTTACAATAATTACTGGGATATGTTTGATACATATAAATATTGACTTCACTCATTGTTTTACCCTAGTTCAACTTGCCAAATGATTCTTCAATTTATCTTAGAGAACTAAAAAATGTTAAAATATAAATATTGACTTCACTCGTTATTATACCCTAGATCATACCCTAGATCGACTTGTAAGGAGCAAATGAAGGTAGTGTTATGTTGAAGATTGGATTTGAATATTACCACTTTGAATATGGGTAGAAGAAGAACTACATAAAATTAACTTTAAATTATAAGTTAACTTTGAGTATGGATAAAATTAAGTATGGGTAAAACTATAACTTTGAGAACAACAAAATTAACTTTAAATATAACTTTGAGTATGGGTAAAATTAAATACCATGTCACCCAAAATTTTTTTTTAATTAAATACCATGTATAAGTATTTTTTATCACTTTGAGTAAAATTAAATTTAAATTATAGAATCAAACCTAAAATTAATTAATATGTGTTCCCAACCCATCTTGGTAAAAACCCAAGGGCCCACTAGGGGTCCCGCTTCGCGCAAACACATCGACAGATTCAACGGTCAATTTTTCAACGCTTCGAATCGATTAAAGTGTGCACGCCCAAATCACGTGTATTTTTTTCGCTTTGCGCACTTCGTGCGCGACTTAGTCACAAATTATTCTACGTTGACGTCACTCACAGTAGCACGATCGTCACGCCGCGACCACCTGAACACCTTTTCATCAAAAACATCGACCGACAGTGCTTCCGGAACAACGGGGTCAAAGAGCAAAGGCCTTGGCCAACCCTATATATGGGGTCAACCTCGGCCTTTCCTAAGCCTATGGGGTCGGCCTGGGCCCCCCCTGGGGGGTGGCCTTGGCCTTCCCCCCCCCCCCCCAGTTCTTCATTTTTCGCACAAAGTCCATTTCGCACTTTGTTCGCTTTGTATATGACTTTGGCACGTTGTTCGTCACACGGGTATGATTCACGGCAACACGCCCGTCATGACGCAACTTTCGGATCCGTCATTGTCCATCAAAATACCTACCGTCGGCGTGCCCGAAGTTCACCGAAAAGAGGGAGTGGCCTTGGGCTCCCTCATGGGAGTTGGACATTTGGCCTTGGCCACCCCTAGGGTCGGCCTCGGCCTCCCAGGGGCTTTGGCCTTGGCCTTCCCCCCATTTTTGGCCTATGGCCTCCCCTCCCGCGAGCACTTGTTTTCTCGAGTCTTTGAACCTCCGTGATGTTTACAGATGTTCATACATCAACCTCGCGACATCTGTCGCTCGCGACTGCTCCCATGACGCCCGTCGCCCAAAGTCGTGCACTACTGCCGAATGACCCGTCGCCGATGACCACGTATCATCATCCCCGACTTTGTCATTACTAAATATCGCATTTATTATTTTGGTATAACATGCACACTTGGATCACGCCCTGTCTCCGGGACACCCGACACACGCCCGTGTGCTGTCTCCGTGACGTTCGTCACCTCCCATGACAGGTGCCCAGGGCACCAGGTATTGTCCCGCGACGTTCGTCGCTGCGCCCATGTGCCATTGTCATGATACGTGCCCCCGGCACCGAGTATTGCTCCGCGACATTCGTCGTCGTGCCCGTGCGCCACTTTCATAACATGTGCCCCCGACACCAAGTATTGTCTCGCGAAGTTCGTCGTCCACTCGTACGCCATTGTCATGATATGTGCCCCCGGCACTGAGTATTGCTCCGCGACGTTCGCCGCTGCGCCCGTGCGCCAATTTCATTACATGTGCCCCCGACACCAAGTATTGTCTCGCGACGTTCGTCGCCGCGCCTGTGCGCCACTTTCATAGCATGTGCCCCTGAGCACCAGGTATTGTCTCGCGACAGTAGTCGCCGCGCCCATGCGCCACAATCATGTTACTGGCCTCTGGGCATCACACTCATTCACCACACCATGTGCCCACGCCATGGACGTGGAACATGCTTCGACCCACTCTCCAGAGTGTGCAGCATTCCGAGGGGCTCCGCTCGTAGTGCTCCGGCACGAGGACCCTCCGCAGCGGGATGGGCTCGTTACCACAAAGCCATCGCCGCCACGGGATAGGCTCGTTACCATAAAGCTATCGCCGTCTTCATTCCGGGGGGCTCCGCTCGTAGTGCTCTGGCACGAGGACCCATCGCAGCGGGATAGGCTCGTTACCACAAAGCCATCGCCGCCACGGGATAGGCTCGTTATCATAAAGCTATCGCCGTCTTTATTCGGGGGGGCTCCTCTACAACGGGATGAGCTCGTTACCACAAAGCTATCGCCGCCACCGGATAGGCTCGTTACCACAAAGCCATCGCTGTCTTCATTCCGAGGGGCTCCGCTCGTAGTGCTCCGGCACTAGAAACCTTCGCAGCAGGATAGGCTAGTTACCGCAAAGCCATCGCCACCTGGGGTGACTTGCGTGACACTAGGCACTGAGCTGCGACCATGTCCGCTCATGTTACCGGTAATCGTCAGCACCCACAGGACGATGACCCCCGGGTCACTCCGGGACGGGAGCAGGTCTTTGGAGGGCATCGCACCTAGTCCACCTGGCAGTTGGCTACAGGGGCAACCCTCACCGCTGTCAGGTTATCTACGCGTCTCTTGACGCACTTTGTGGGATTCAATAAGGGCTTGGACCGGTGGCTGGGGCAACGGGCTTACTCTAATCATGCTGTCATGGTGTGTTCAGTCTTCTCAGACAGGTAGAGCGACGTTGTGTGGGGCAGGTAGTGCAAATTTAGGAACCGGTAGTCCAACGGAAAACCGGTATTTTAGGACCCATGGTGACGTGTCACTCCCAGGGGACGACATGTGGCACTTTATGACACAGGCACATTGTTTCCTATAAATAGTGCACTTTATTACTTAAAAAGGGACTTTGCTCATTTCTCACAAAATCACTTTCTCACTCTAGAATTTAGGAGCTCTTGGATTCTAGAGAGAGAAACACCAATTGGACATAACTTTGGACCGTAACATTGGACCGTAGCATTGGACCCCGACTCGGACTTTGACTTGGAATGTCGACTGTCGGCCCTGTTCGTCTCAGCCTCTTCATAGCACTGTCACTCCTCACGGTCTGTCTGGGAAGCCTTGGTCCCTGCCCTTACTCCGCCCTCACTGTCTCTTACTTTGCATACTTGGAAGCTGATTCGGACTGCAGCCTTTGTGGCATAGGTACGCACCCACTTTCCTTGGCATCAATATTGAAGTTGCATGGATAAAAAACAACTACAATAAAATGTTCAAGATTGAAGATTCAAATAAAACTACAATATTGAAGTTCTATGGGCCAAAAAAGGACTACAAAGATGGAAATAATATTACAATCATGTTGTACAACCAACAATGCATATTGTACAAAAAACAGTTCACATTGTACAACCATTAATGCAGGAACAAACGTGGCTGCTGGGCTGCTCTCATGTCATACATCACCATCCACTACCGCCGGCAACACCCTCCGGTAACACCATCTAACAACACCGGCAACAATATCGGCAACAACCTCCGGCGACCTCGCTGGCACCCATTTTCCCTGCCACCAAGCCTATGCCGGCAACACCATCTGGTGAACCCAACAGACCCACCCACGAATCCCAAAACCCATCGTCCAACAACCTCTGACGACCGTTCGCGACCCACCAACGGCGACCGGTCGTCATCAGCCACCATGGTGTCTGCCAACCCGCCGCCACCGCGACATCAGACCCTATCACCGCATCCCATGACAACCGGCAAAACCCGCAACCACCAGACACACTCACAACCACGAACAACGAACCCACGACCACACCATGTCCAGCGCCTCCAACAGAAGCTAACAGGCACGGATTAAAAAACCATAAGGCATAAATGGTTTTGGGAAGTCACATGCAAGTCAATGGCAAAAATTATTTTGAACATGAAAATACGTTGAAAAAAAAAGGAAAAAATCCAAATGAAAGAAGCTTACTTGTAGAGAATCGAATTCGTGAAGGGTATCTAGTAGAGAAGAGAAGTCAATTTCCATCGGTCTGATGACTCATGCCTGCAAAGGAAATATTACAGACAAAATTATTCAAAAATTGGAGAAGAGTATCAAGTATAGAACATATAACAATGTAACTTTGTTTGGTGAGTCAGAAAGCCAAGAAAGAGAGACAGGACGCGCAACTGAGCCTAATATAACAAATTCAGCCCATTTGATCTTGAAAACAAAGAGGCATAGAAACTCAGACCTTCGCTTTCTTTATCTTTCCCCTGTTTCTGAGCAAAACCATGCAAAGGAAATTAAAGAAAAATGCAAGATTTCACAATTGGAGCTTCACAAAACCTCTAATTTCAAGTGTGAAAAGCAACAATTCAACCAATTTCAAATGGGGAGCCGTAATGGTAGAGGAGGAAGGGAGAAAGGGAAGAGTAATTGTTGAAAGGAAGTTACAAAAGTGAAGGGTATCTGATAACTGAACTTAAAGAGTGGGCTATGTGATTAATGACTTTTTTGCCCTGATGATCCTGTCTATTAGTATAAAAAAAATAGACAATTAAGGAAATTTGGATCGTAAGGACACTTGTCAGCACCGGATTCAGTTTCAGTGTAACACCAAAGAGGTGTTACACCAAACCATGTTTTGCCTTAATAAGTAGTACGAGCCAGCATGGCACACGCTATGCGCGTGCGAAAATGAATTTAATAGTACAAATTTTGTTAAAAAAATTAAAATCAAACATCATGTATGCGTGTTTATTGCCATATTCAGTAAAATAAATCTTAAATAACAGAAAAATAAGTTAGTCATGCATATCCAAGAATAAGTTACCAAAGTGTTATTATCCTATCAAACTTGGCTTTTAAATTTATTTTAACTATATTTTCTGATGAATTTTAACTTGTATAAACTAAATATATTTTTAAAGATAGTTACTTACTAATTAAGATTTTTATTTTGTGTCACTTTTTAAAAGAATAATCACTTTCAATGTAACACCAAAAGGGTGTTACACCAAAAATAAAAAATGTGTTCTCATTATAAGTAGTATAGAAGAGTCCTAAATGTCTTTAGAAAAAATGACTGGCTTGATGCGGATCCAAGAGTGAAATGGATATCCATTTTTTATACTTATAATAATATTAGGATAGAGTACGTGCAATGCACGTGGATATAATCGAGAATAATGTTTGAAATGATATTATTATCTTTTTTAAATCAAAATAATTTAATTTAATTATGTTCTTATTTCTTTTGTGACTTGTTTTAAAAGAAATGTATATTTGATGTTCGCAACTGTAATCAGTTCAATGTTTTGAAATATTTTTTGTAGGCTTCTGGATTGAAGAAATGTTTGATGGTACTGCTGAAAATAAAAGCAAATGATCTAATGTTTATTTCATTTTAACCAAATTAAAAAGAGAATAATAAAATAATTTCTTTGTTCTGTTTTTCTTTCTCATCACACTTTTCATTTTTCAATGTATAGAATAGAATCATTACCCAATGTTCTTTTAATTTCATCAAAATTTAAAAGGAAGTAATAAAAGAAGGGTAAGAATGTAACTGACGTAATTAATAGAGGACATAATCGTCCAAAATTGACACACGCACACACACAAAAATATTTTTTCCGACCACACGTTTTATTTCTCAATCTGTAAATGTAGGTTTAGATTAAATTTATGACATAATGTTCATTAAACGCATTACAAAAAAATTAATTAAGGAACGGTAGGGTTGTCATTGAAATAACTAACGTAGGGTAAAACCGGAAATGATTACAAAATTAGTAATTAATAATAGTATTTATGAAAAGGTATGATAGTTATTAGAGTGGTTAACGAAGCGTAAAAACGCAATAAAATGATTTACAAGATTCATACTTTTATAGGTAATATAGATAATAAAAACGAGATACAACGTGTGTTTGTCGTACTAGCTAAAATCCCGTGATATGCACAGGAAACATGTTAGTTAAAATCTCGTGCTATGCACAGAAA
The DNA here is from genome assembly GCA_033065855.1 of Escallonia rubra. Classification (NCBI taxonomy): domain Eukaryota; kingdom Viridiplantae; phylum Streptophyta; class Magnoliopsida; order Escalloniales; family Escalloniaceae; genus Escallonia; species Escallonia rubra. The sequence goes on from JAVXUO010001160.1 coordinate 17,821, forward strand.
TGATATTAATTAATTATGAAATGGAAGAATGGATGTCATAAAGTTGGATGGTTAGAGTTCATGGGGTTGGAAGTTATTTTCTAGCCAATCAAAATTTAACACCTATTAAGCTCTAGTTTAAAATTATAAGAATTCGAGAAAATATCATCCTACCGACTTGTTGCCTTCTCCTTGTACCCCACTTGCTTTCTTCCCTCGGGCGACCACTGAAGGCCATAAACAAATGAAAAAGTTGCTTTTGGAGGTAAAGCGGGTGAGATCATTTGTAATGCCCTAAATCTAAGGTTTGGTTTATGGTAAATCTTAGCAAATTTATGTACTTCTGTATTGACAGTTTTCATATATGAAATCTTTAGCAACGATTGGGGTGAGCGATATTATTAGCGCCCTTTAGCTATAGTTTTTTTAAAAGTTGATGCAATAAACAATTAATGGAAGTGCAGGGGTGACATGAAAACTACAATGAATTTAGGAGTTATTATGTGATTATAGGACAGCCTTATCTCACATTCAGTTAAATAAAAGGTGAGATCACGACAAAAAAATTGGAAAGAGTGGAGGCAATTTAAAAAGGAAGGAAGAAAAATCAACAGGAGGATAAGAAAAAATGGAGATAGATATATAACACACACACACACATATAATTTAGAGAGAGAAAGAGAGAAAAGGAAAAAGGGGTCTTCGACAAGAAACACAGGAAAGAGGAACTGAAAATGGGTGTATGAATGCGAAGGTATTCAAGGCTATGCGTGTTTGGGGTGTGTGTGTGTTTGCAGATGCGTAAGGGTGGGTAGGTGGGTGTACGCTAGTGTGTGTGGATGGGGGAGGCAGTTGCAAAGGCAGTCGTGACATTGTGTGTGGGTTGTGCGTGTGTGGGAGAACAGTGGTGCGTGTGCGTGTGTACTGTGTCTATTCAGGGGGAGTATATGCAGTTTGTTGTCAATTTGTTGTGTTGTGTGTCTTGAAAGGTGTGTGTGTGTGTGTATGTGTATGTTGGGGGGTCGTGTACATGTGTGGCTGCCTATACAGTCGTTGTGAGGTGTGTACGTGTTGTGTGCATACAGATTTATATGGGTGCGCAGGATGTATGTGTTTGTGTCTGTAAACCGTGCGTGTTCGTGTGTTTTTACAATGTGTAATGTATGTGTTTTGGTGTGTGTGAATGGTGGGTGTAGTTTGTGTGCGCGCGCGTGGTACTGCCATGTTGTGTGTGGAGGTGTGTGCACTGTATGTGTGTGTGTGTGTGTGTGTTATTATCAGTTATGCTCTACGTAGTGTGTGTGATATGTGTGTACATATAATATGTGTGTGTGTTTGTGAGACAGAGATATTGGGGGTGTAGTAATTGTAGGTCCCTTAACACACCTAGAGGGGGGCTGAATAGGTGTTTACAACTTTGAGCAGAAATTTAAAACTAAATTTACAAAGTAATGACAAGAATAGTGAATATAAATCAACACAGAGATTTATACTGGTTCGGCCCCACCAGCCTAAGTCCAATCCCCGAGCACTCCACTCAAGGGAGACATACTCGAGCCTTTCACTAACCAGCTAGCTTAGGGTGCTAGCTCAAACCACTGTACATATTTCGAAACCCTTTAAGGTTTCCAACGATTACAAGTGAAAATAAGATTTACAATTGAGATACAATAACACACTCCTTTATGAGTAGATATTACAATGAATACAACAAGGCTAAGCTTTCTTAGGTGGGAAGATCTGTAATCTTTCAAGAACTAAATCAAGAAGCTTACTTTTCAAATTCTCAAAGTATGAACTCACTCAAGGAAGAATAGATAAAAGTATGAAATAAGTTAAGAGAGTAATTTTGAGAAGTGAGAGAGAGATTTTTTAGAGATTGGAGAAGTTAGCAATGAATGCTCTCAAAGTCTCTTTTTATATATGAAGAGAAAATGACCGCTAAACAAAAAAAGGGATGACACAAGATTTGATTCGAATGAAAAACATCTCTGAAGAATTCGGTCGAATGAATCTAAGATTCATTCGAATGAAATGATGCAGCTGAGAGATGTTGAAGCCGCTGAAGGATTGAGTCGAATGAAAACTATGGCTTCGACCGAAAACTCTTGGCTTCGACCAAAAGTTTTGGCTTTGACCGAAAGTTTTTGGCTTCGAGCGAAAACTTTGGCTTCGACCGAAAATCTTGTGAAAACTAAAACGAAAGAGACTGGAGGATTAATTCGAATGAAAACTCTTGGTTTGTTCTTTACTTGATTTTCTGAAGATCTTTAAGAAAGGCTTATATACCGAGATTAAATACAACAAAAAAGAATATACTTTAAGTCCAGATCCAGATCTTTGTCCAAGTCCACGTCTAAGTCCAAAGTCCAAGTCCAATCTTTGGCTAAGAAATATTCCATGTTTACGTTTGATTATGATTGAATCCTGAAAGTCAACTTAATAGCAGTGTTAGATTAATGTTAAAAACAATAATATAGGAATCATCAAAACCAGTCAAGTCAACAATCTCCCATTTTTTGACGATGACAACATTAATCTAACATCACATAATATACTCCCCTGGATTAGATAATCATTCATAAACAAACAACTAATATATGAACTGCTTTAATATTAGCAAAAAAATAATTTACAATTCAACAATGAGAATAGTTACATTGAGATTTTCTTCCCCTTTGTCAAATCAAAAAGAGGGATAAATAATCGAAATAAAAATAAAAAAAACTACAGCCTACGGCAGGCACCCTGAGCAGATGGAGAAGGATCTAGAGGTGGAGGCGGAGCGGTGGTGGGGACTTCAACAACTTCCACTACACGAGAAGAGAGCGGCATAGGAGGGTTGTATGGAAGATGAGGATTGAAGAACCATTCTTCACCTTCGGTGCTAGTGTGACTAGAGGGGAAGATGTCGGGACGAGTGACCAGGAAGCCATGCGCTTGATCAAATATTTGATAAACCAAGTAGTGGTTCTGATCAGTCAAAATACTAGTAGTGAGATAAGCTTGGTGACGATGCGCTTGAAGAGTGGCATCCTGTTGGCGGTGGAGATCGTGCTGCATGCGAGTCAAACTTTCCAAAACAGGAGTGTGGTTAAGAGGAAGGGAGGTGACGTTGGAAACAAGTTCGTTGAGAAGAGTGTGAAAGTCAATTTGATTGGAAAGGAGCTGAGCTGAGGACTGGTGAAGGGAAAAGAGCTTGTTAAGAAGAGCGGTGTGATTGGCATGGACAGAAGCGGCCGGGGTAGTTTGAGATTCAAGAATAAGCTGAATGGAGGTGGAGAGACGAGAGAGATGCTCGGAGGTGTCGGAAGATAAAAATCCGTCAAAGTTTAAGTTTGAAAAATCGGGGAGGGAACCAAAAAGAGGGTCAGAAGGGTGAGGTGGTGTAGGCAGAGGGGGTACAGAAGAAGAAGGGTCAGTGGGCAATGGAGTTGCGGAAGGGAGAGGAGCATTTCATTCGAATGAAAAATTTTCATTCGAATGAAAAATTTTCATTCAAATGAAATGCTTCTCTCCCTTCCGCTGAAATTTTTTCATTCGAATGAAAGAGTTTCATTCGAGTGAAAACTTTTCATTCGAAAGAAAAGTTTTTGGTCAAATGAAAAGCTTTTCATTCAAAGGAAATCATTTTCCTTTGACTGAAAAGATGAGAGAAGAGCACCAAAACATAGATGACAAGCAATTAGTCAAGATCACACATTCCTAAGCGACGACGAAGAGAACAAAAGCTAGATTAAGCTAAAGGTTTGGTAAAAATATCGACAAGCTGATCTCCCGAACCAACTTTCTTGAGTTCGATTAAACCTTTCTAAATGTTGTCTCGAAGAAAGTGATGACGAATATCGATGTGCTTAGTGCGAGAGTGTTGAACATGTTTTTTACTAATATCAATAGCACTGCTACTATCCCACCTGATGGGAATATTATCTAAGGAAACACCAAAGTCCCGTAAGGTTTGACGAATCCAAAGAACTTGAGCTCAACAACTTCCAGCCGCAACATATTCCGCCTCTGCTGTGGAAAGTGCCATAGATGTATGTTTCTTGTTGTGCCAAGACACTAGTGCATCACCAAGAAATTGGCAAGTACCACTAGTACTTTTACGATCGACAAGACATCTGGCATAATCAGAATCGGAGAAACCTACTAGATCAAGGGAAGAATTACGCGGATACCAAAGTCCTAAATTTATCGTCCCAGAGAGATATTTAAAAATACGTTTAACAGCATTAAGATGAGATTCTTTAGGATAAGCTTGAAAACGAGCACATATACACACACTAAACATAATATCAGGTCTAGAGGCGGTGAGATAAAGTAAACTACCAATCATACCACGGTAAAGTTTTTTATCAACATCTTTACCATTTTCATCTTTTGCAAGATTAACACTAGAAGAGATAGGAGTACCTCTAGGTTTAGTATTATCCATACCAAACATTTTCAAAAGCTCTCGCGTGTACTTGGACTGATTAATTTAAATTCCTTCCTTTGATTGCTTGATTTGGAGTCCAAGGAAGAAAGTAAGTTCTCCCATCATGCTCATCTCGAATTCCCTGCGCATACTCTCAGCAAACTCTTGGCACAGATCATTGTTAGCAGCTCCAAAAATAATATCATCAACATAAAATCTGAACTATAAGAATATGAGAATTTCGAGATTTTGTAAAATGAATAGTATCGACTTTGCCACGAGAGAATCCATGATCAATAAGAAAGTTGCTAAGACGATCGTACCAAGCTCGAAGAGCTTGTTTAAGACCGTACAATGCCTTTTTTAACTTAAAAACGTGATTGGGGTATTTTTCATTTTCAAAACCGGGAGGTTGTTTAACAAAGACTTCCTCCTGGATTACCCCATTGAAGAAGGTACTTTTCACGTCCATTTGAAAAAGTTTGAAATTCATGTGACATGAAAAATGCCAAAAGCATTCGGATAGCTTCAAGTTGAACAACAAGGGCAAAAGTTTCTTCAAAATCAATCCCTTCAACTTGATTATATCCTTGGGCTACTAGTCTAGCCTTGTTTCGAACAGTATGGCCATTTTCATCGAGTTTGTTTCGAAAAACCAACTTTGTGCCAATGACCTTTTGTTGAACAGGAGGCGGAACTAGAGACCAAACGTCGCTTCTTTCAAATTGATTTAGTTCTTCTTGCCTGGCAAGGATCCACCCATCATCTTTTAAAGCCTCAGAAATCTTTTTAGGCTCTATTTGAGAAAGAAAAGCAAAATCAGCACAGAAAAGATTTACCGAAGACCGTGTCGTTACTCCATGCTCAACATTATTGATTACTTGTTCCTTCGGGTGGCTAGAGGAATATCTCCAGCTCTTTGAAAGCGGTTAAATCTTTACATTCTCTTTTTGAGATGACGTCGAGCATTCTCCTTCATTTGATGAAACATCCAACTTGTTTTCAAAGTCGAGACAGAGTTCCTCGTTATCATCACCTGTATGCTTACTTGAATTTTCAACGTTAGACTCTTCAAATACAACATGCATGAATTCTTTAACTACAAGAGTTTCACGATTATAAATTCTATATGCTCTACTCTTTAAGGAATAACCAAGAAAAATACCCTCGTCAAATTTTGCATCAAACTTACCCAAGTTCTCACGATTGTTCAAAATAAAATATTTACAATCGAAAACCTTAAAATAATCAACTTTAGGTTTTTGATTTGAAAAAAGTTCGTAAGGAGTTTTATCAAGGATCGATATGATAAGAACCCTGTTCAATACGTAACAAGAAATGCTGACGGCTTCAGCCCAAAAATATTTTGGTAAAGAATTTTCATGAAACATTGTTCTGGCCATCTCTTGAAGAGTACGATTCTTTCTCTCTACAACCCCATTTTATTGGGGAGTTTGAGGAGCAGAAAACTCATGAACAATGCCATTTTGATCACAAAAAGGTATAAAATCTTTTTCAAATTCACCGCCATGATCACTTCGGATTTTCACAAGTTTCAACTCCTTCTCATTTTGTAGAAGCTTTACAAGGTTAAAGAATTTTCCAAAAGCTTCATCCTTATGAGATAGAAAAAGTACCTAGGTGTATCTTGAAAAATCGTCAACAATGATGAAGGCATAAAATTTTCCACCTAGGGTAATATTTCTTGTGGGGCCAAAAAGATCTAAGTGAAGAAGTTGAAGAGGGCGAGAGGTAGAAACAACATTTTTGGCTTGAAAAGATGTTTTTGACTGTTTGCCGTATTGACAGGCATCACAAACCTTATCATTGACAAACTTTAACTTTGGTAAGCCTCTGACAAGTTCTTTCGCGAAACGTTTCTTGATTAGATCAATATGCACATGACCTAATCTACGATGCCACAACCAAATATCATTTTGTTGAACAGAAAGACATATTTCTCGAGAAGTGTCAAATGCATCAAAAGATAAAGTATAAATATTACAATCTATCTTACCAACCAAGGTAGCTCCATCTGAAGCATGACTGATCAGGTAATGGTCATCTCCAAAATGAACTTTGTGTCAACTATCGACTAGTTGACTGATACTTATCAAATTGAACTTTAAACCGTCAACTAAAGACACGTTATCAATGGACATTGAACTAATACCAATTTTACTTTTACCGATGATCTTCCCATTTGAGTTGTCTCCGAAAGTGACAAGACCGCCATCCTTCGGAGTGTTATGAGAGAACAGAGAATGATCACCTGTCATATGCCTTAAACATCCACTGTCAAGGATCCATTTGTTTGAATCCACATTTGCTTTCAAGCATACCTACAACAGATTCTGGTTTCGTTCCTTTAGGTACGCACACTTTCTTGGGTCCTGGAAAATTAGATAGACAAGATTTTGGCACCCAGACTTGATTTATTTCACTCTTATTAACAGAAAAAGATAGTTGATTTCTAGCTATTTTAAGACGACAATTTTTAACTAAGTGACCCTTCTTGTTGCACACTGTACAGAGTGTGAATGGTGAGCAAGAAGGTAGATTTTTGTTAAAGAAATTTTTATAATCTTTTTGCTTCTTTGAAGGATCATAACCGATTCCACTTTTTTCAAAAACACATCTTTGTCTTCCCAAAAGTATATCCAAATTCTCTCTTCCTTGTGTAAATTTTGAAAGTGTGAGATTCAAATTTTCGATCTCCTTTTCTAAATTCCCTTTTTGTGTAGAAATTTTCTCCAGTTGTAATTTTAAAAACTCATTTTCTACAGGGATTCTTACACTTTCTGAGAGATTGGATTTCTTAAGACAAATAAGAATTTTCCTTCTTAGAAGCAATCAGATCATCTTTTAAAGAACCATTTTCAGTAATATAAAACTCAACCTTTTCGTCTAGCTCTTTATTTTCACCTTCCAGCTCTTCAATAGTGTTTAACAAAGAAAGAACCTTCTTTTTAATAGCAGTGTTTTTAAGTTTCAACTTCTCATGGTTTTCACTGATTTCAAGAAAAGCTAACTCAAGTTTATTATAATCAACATTTTCAACAATGATTACCTCATCAGAGTGATCATCCTTGGCCATAAAGCATAGCTGAGCTACGTCATCGTCTTCGCTCGTCTCTTTATCACTCTCGTCAGATTCATCCCAAGTTAGCAGAGCTTTTCTGGGTTTCAATTTTTTTTCTTTGATATCTTGGCCGCCGTTGCTTGCTGACTTATTCTTGAGCTGTGGGCAGTACTTTTTGATGTGTCCAGTTCTGCCGCACTCATAACAAGAGTCAGAATTTTCTCTTGCATTCCAATCACCATTGTTTCTTACCATTGTTTCTTTGATGTGACTGAGTTGTCTGACTTCTCTTGATCTTTCCATCTCGCCGGCTCGTAAGGAACTTCTTAAACTTATGAGTGATGAGAGCCATTTCTGGATCAGAGTCATCGCTACTCTCAGCAGGTTCATGAGAGGCCTCAGCTTTGAGAGCTAGGTTCTTCTTCTTCGAAGTGGTCTCTTCCTCATCATGAATCTTCATCGTGATTTCATGAGTCATTAGAGAACCCACTAATTCTTCCAACTTCAACACATTCAGGTCTTTGGCTTCTTGAATGGCTGTGAGTTTTGCTTCCCATCTCTTGGGAAGAGATCTAAGAACTTTTCTTACGATCTCCTTTTCTGGGTATGATTTTCCCAAGAGCTTGAGTCAATTTATAATGAGAGTAAACCTGGAGTACATCTCATTTATGGGCTCGTGTTCCTTCATTTTGAAAGCCTCGTACTACTGGACTAACATGTTAATCTTAGTCTCTTTTACCTGATTGGTACTTTCGTGAGTAACCTCTATCAGCCTCCACATTTCTTTAGGTGTCTCACACGCTGAGATGCGATTATACTCATTCATGTCAAGGCCACAGCTGATGATGTTTTTTGCTTTGTCGTCCATGGAGAAAAGTTGTACCTCATGAGCATCCATTTTGAAAATTCCTTTCGGAACCTTGGTTCTGTCTGGTCCATCCTTCATGGGAAAAAATATGACCATTCTCTACAACGTACCATACATGAGTATCCTGCCTCAGAAAATTCTTCATCCGATTTTTCAATTAGCTATAGTTGTCACTCTTTAACAAAGGTGGTCTAGTGGTTGCTGAACCTTCTTCCATAATGAGATCTTTAGCTCTTGACTGTTAAGTCACACAAAAAATATCAGAGCACACGGCTCTGATACCACTTGTAGGTCCCTTAACACACCTAAGGAGGGGGGGGTGTGAATAGGTGCTTACAACTTTGAGCAAAAAATTAAAACTAGATTTACAAAGTAATGATAGGAAGAGTGTGTTGACTTATCGATTTTGATGATTTCAAATTTATTATCTCTAACATTAATCTAACAACATTATTAAGATAAACATTTCAGGATTTATCTTAATCAAACAAAGACAAGATCATGCCTTGGACAAAGCTTGAACTCGGACTTGGGATACAAAGACTCGGACTACATTGAAGATATAAGGGCATGTAGTCTATTTTATCATTTTTAGCATTTCTAAGTCTTTCTTAAAAGATCTCACAGAAATTCAAGTAAAGAACCAAAACTAAATGTTTCAGTCGAAGGCGAACAGTTTGCAGTCGACTCAATTGTGCAGTTCCTTCGTTCTAGTCTTAAAAAAAAGTTTTTAGTCGAAGCCAAAATTTTTAGTCGGAGCCAAACTTTTTAGTCGAAGCAAGAGTTTTCAGTCGAAGCAAAACTTTTTAGTCGAAGCAGAAGTTTTCAGTCGAATGAAATGGAGTTTTCAGTAGACTCAATTCGTCAGTGTATTTAACAATTCTTCTCGCTAAGCTTTAAGTCGACCGATTTCTCTATGTAGTACTTTCAGTCAAATCAAACTTATGTTTGAGTCGAATCATTTTTTAGGCTTTCTCTTCATAACGGTTCATTTTCGTAACTAGTATAAAAAGAGGGTCCTTAAGAGCATTCATTATACTCCTTGCGAATTTTTTTCAAGACTCTCTCTAACTCATCTCAAAACACCCTCTCATCTTGTTCTCTCATTCTCATCTATTCTCTATTGAGTGGGTTCATCTTTGAGATAGTTTATTATAAGCTTCTTAGTTTGGTTCTTTAAAGAAAACAGATCTTCCCACCTAAAAATGCATAGTCTAAAATTATTCATTGTAACCTCTACTCAAGAAGGAGTTTGTTTGTTGTATTTCAATTGTAATTCTCTTTTTATTTGTAAACTGCTGGAAACCTTGGAAGGGTTTCAAAAATTGTACTGCGGTTTGAGCTAGCACCCGAAGCTAGCTGGTTAGTGAAAGGCTCGAGTAGGTCTCCCTTGTGTGGAGTGCTCGGGGACTTGACATAGGCTGGTGGGGCCGAACCAGTATAAATCTCTGTGTTGAATTTATTATTATATCTGTCATTACTTTGTAATCTCGTTTTTAATTTATACTCAAAGTTGTAAAACACCTATTCACCCCCCTCTAGGTGTATTTAGGGACCTACAAATGGTATCAGAGCCGTGTGCTCTGGTATTCTCTTTTGACTTAACCGTCTAGAGCTAAAGATCGCATTATAGAAGAAGGATCAGCAACCACCAGGCCACCCTTGTTGAAGAATGACAACTACAACTATTGGAAAAATCGCACGAGAAATTTCCTGAGGCAGGATACACACGTGTGGTATGTTGTAGAAAAATAGCCCTATAATTTCGATGAAGGATGGACCAGATAGAACCAAGATTCTAAAAGGAATTCTCGAAATGGACGCTCATGAGGCACATCTTTTCTCCATGGATGATAAAGCCATGAACATTATCAGTTGTGGCCTTGACATGAAAGAGTACAATCGTGTCTCAGCATGTGAGACAGCTAGAGAAATGTGGAGGTTGTTGGAGGTCACTCATGAAGGTACAAATCAAGTGAAAGAGACCAAGATTAACATGTTGGTCCAGCAGTATGAGGCCTTCAAGATGAAGGAGCACGAGTCCATAAATGAGATGTACTCCAGATTTACACTCATTATAAATGGACAGAAGCTTTTGGGTAAAATCTAGCCAAAAAAAGAAGTTGTCCGAAAAATTCTCAGATCTCTTCCAAAGAGATGGGAAGCAAAACTCACAGCCATTCAAGAGGCAAAAAACGTCCTGGAGCTGGAAGAATTGGTGGGTTCTCTAATGACTCATGAAATTACGATGAAGATTCATGACGAAGAATAAACCACCTCCAAGAAGAAGAACTTAGTTCTTATAGTTGAGACCTCTCATGAACCTGCAGAGAGCAGTGATGATTCTCATCCTGAAATGGCCCTCATCACTCGAAGGTTCAAGAAGTTTCTCGCAAGCAAGTGAGATGGGAAGATCGAGAGAAATCCTACAAACCAATCACATCAAAGAAATAATAGTGATTGGAATGTAAAGGAAAATTCTGATGCTTGCTATGAATGCGGCAGAACTGGGCACATCAAAAAATATTGTCCGCAACTCAAGAACAAAACTGCAAGCAGCAACAGTCAAGACTTCAAAGAAAAGAAGTTCAAGCCCAGGAAAGCCATGCTGACTTGGGACGACTCTAATGAAGATGACAAAGAAACTAGCGAAGATGATGACGTAGCTCAACTTTGCTTCATGGCCAAGGATGATCACTCCGATAAGGTAATCTCTGAAAATCTTGATTATAATGAACTTAAGTCAGCTTTTCTCGAACTCAGTGAAAATCATGAAAAGTTAAAAGTTAAAAATGCTAATCTAAAAAATAAGGCTCTTTCTTTGATAAATACTGTTGATGAGTTAGAAGGTGAAAATGAAGAGTTGGAAGAAAAGGTTGAACTTTATATTTCTGAAAATGCTTCTTGAAAAAATAATCTAAATGCTTCTAAGAAGGAAAATTCTTATTTGTCTTCTGAAATCCAATCTCTCAGATGAGTAAAAGTTCCAGTTGAAAACGAATCTTTAAAATCTCAACTGGAAGAAATTTCTACACAAAAAATGAAGTTAGAAAAGGAGATTGAAGATCTGAATTTTACTCTTTCAAAATTTACCCAAGGAAGAGAGAACTTGGATATTCTTTTGGGAAGACAAAGATGTATTTTTGAGAAAAGTGGAATCGGTTACAATAATTCAAAGAAGCAAAAGGACTACAAAAAATTAGCTTCCTGCTCACCATTCACACTCTGTACAGTATGTAACAAGAAAGGACACTTAGTTAAAAATTGCCATCTTAATGCTGTCAAAAATCAGTCATTCTTTTCTATTACAAAAAATAAAATGAAACAAGTTTGGGTGCCAAAATATTGTTTATCTAATCTTCCAGGACCCAAGAAAGTGTGGGTACCTAAAGGAACGAAACCAGAATCTGTTGTAGGTATGCTTGAAAGCAAGGTTAGATTCAAACAAATGGATTCTCGACAGCGGATGTTCAAGGCATATGACAGGTGATCACTCACTATTCTCACATATCACTCTGAAGAATGGAGGACTTGTTACCCTCAGAGACAACTCAAATGGGAAGATCATCGGTAAAGGTAAAATTGGCACCGGCTCCATCTCTATCGATAACGTATCTTTGGTTGACGGTTTGAAGTTCAATTTGATAAGTATCATCAGTCAACTAACCGATAGTGGACACAAAGTTCAGTTCGAAGGCGATCAATGCCTAATCAGTCATGCCTCAGATGGAGGTACTTTGGTTGGTAAGAGAGATGGTAATATCTATACTCTATCTTTCGATGCATCTGACTCTTCTCGTGAAGTTTGTCTTTCTGCTCAACATAATGATATTTGGTTGTGGCATCGTAGATTAGGTCATGTTCACATGGATCTAATCAAGAAACTTCTCTCGAAAGAGCTTGTCAGAGGCTTACCAAAGTTAAAGTTTGTCAAGGATAAGGTTTGTGATGCCTGTCAATATGGTAAACAGTCAAAAACATCTTTTCAAGCCAAAAATGTTGTTTCCACCTCTCGCCCTCTTCAACTCCTTCATCTAGATGTTTTTTGCCCCCACGAGAAATGCCAGCCTAGGTGGAAAATTTTATGCATTCATCATTGTTGACGATTTTTCAAGATACACTTGGGTTGTTTTTCTAACTCATAAGGATGAAGTGTTTGAAAAAAATTTCAGTCTTGTTAAGCAGCTTCAAAATGAGAAGGAGTTGAAGCTTGTAAAAATTCGAAGTGATCATGGCGGTGAATTTGAAAAAGATTTTATTCCTTTTTGTATTCAAAATGGCATTTCACATGAGTTTTCTGCTCCTCGGACACCCCAACAAAATGGAGTTGTAGAGAAAGAATCGAACTCTTCAAGAAATGGCCAGAACCATGCTTCATGAAAACTCATTGCCAAAATATTTTTGGGCCGATGTCGTCAGCACTTCCTGTTACGTGTTAAACAGGGTACTCATCAGACCGATTCTTGACAAAACTCCCTATGAGCCTTTCTCAAACCGAAAACCTATAATCGATTATTTCAAGGTTTTCGATTACAAATGTTTTCTTTTGAATAATCGTGAGAACTTAGGTAAGTTTGATGCGAAGTCTGACGAGGGAATATTTCTTGGTTATTCATTAAAAAGTAGAGCATATAGAATCTATAACCGTAGAACTCAGACAGTTGAAGAATCTATGCATGTAGTATTTGAAGAATCTAACGTTGAAAAATCAAGTAAGAATGCAGGTGATGACAGTGAAGAACTCTCCCTGGACTTGAACAACAAACTTAATGTCTCCTCAACTGAGGGGGAGTGTTCAACATCTTCTTACAACAATAGTGATGAGACTCAACATCTTATGTGCAGATTTTGCTTTCCTTTCTTAAATAGAGCCTAAAAATATTTTCGAAGCTCTAAAAGATCCTGAGTGGATCCTTGCCATGCAAGATGAATTGAATCAATTTGAGAGAAACAATGTTTGGACACTAGTTCCGCCTATTGTTCAACAAAAGGTCATTGGCACCAAGTGGGTTTTTCAAAACAAACTTGATGAGGATGGTCATATTGTTTGTAATAAGGCTAGACTAGTTGCTCAAGGATACAATCAAGTCGAATGGGTAGATTTTGATGAAACCTTTGTCCCAGTCGCTCGACTTGAAGCTATCCGAATGCTTTTGGCATTTTCATGTCATATGAACTTTAAACTTTTTCAAATGGACGTGAAAAGTGCCTTCTTGAATGGGGTAATACAGGAGGAAGTGTTTGTTAAACAACCTCCTGGTTTTGAAAATGAAAACTACCACAATCATGTTTTTAAGCTGAAAAAGGCTTGTACGGTCTTAAACAAGCTCCTCGAGCTTGGTACGATCGTCTTAGCAGCTTCCTTATTGATCATGGATTCTCTCGTGGCAAAGTTGATACTACTCTTTTTACGAAACTTCATAATTCGCACATTTTAATAATCCAAAGTTATGTCGATGACATTATCTTTGGTGCCACTAACAATGGTCTATGCCAAGAGTTTGCTGAGAGTATGCGCAAGAAATTTGAGATGAGCATGATGGGAGAACTTACCTTTTTCCTTGGCCTTCAAATCAAGCAATCCAAAGAAGGAATTTTTATAAGTCAGTCCAAGTACACACGGGAGCTTTTGAAAAGATTTGGCTTGGATAATGCTAAACCTAAAGGTACCCCTATTTCTCCCAGCGTCAATCTTGTCAAAGATGAAAATGGTAAAGATGTAGATAAAAAACTTTATCGTGGTATGGTTGGTAGTTTGTTTTATCTTACTGCTTCTAGACCTGACATAATGTTTAGTGTATGTATTTTGTGCCCGATTTCAAGCTTGTCCTAAAGAATCTCATCTTACTGCAGTTAAACGTATTTTTAAATATCTTTCTGGGACTTTAAATTTAGGCCTTTGGTATCCACGTAATTCCTCGCTAGATCTGGTAGGTTTTTCTGATTCTGATTATGCGGGGATATCATGTCGATCGCAAGAGTACTATTGGCACTTGTCAATAACTTGGAGATGCATTAGTGTCCTGGCACAATAAGAAACAAACATATGTGGCTCTCTCCACAGCTGAGGCAGAATATGTTGTAGCAGGAAACTGTTGTGCCTAAGTACTGTGCGATAGTACTTAACGAGATTTCGGTGTCTCTATAGACCGTATTCCTATTATGTGCGATAGTATCAGGGCTATTGACATTAGTAAAAATAATGTTCAACACTCACGCACTAAGCACATTGATATTCGTCACCACTTTCTTCGAGACAATGTTTAGAAAGGTTTAATAGAACTCAAGAAAGTTGGTTCTGAAGATCAGCTCGCAGATATCTTTACAAAACCCTTAGCTCAATCCTCCTTTTGTTCTCTTTGTTGTCGCTTAGGAATGTGTGATCTTAGCTAAATCTTTTTCTTTCGACTTAAATCTTTTTAGTCGACCGATGTTTGTATGTATGTACATATGGTGTATGTGTGAGTGCGTGTGCATGCGTAAGTGATGCCGAAAATGTAATAGTGTGAGGGTGGGTGTGTTTCAGAGCGCGATGGGGGGGTGTTACTATGTGGTGGGTGTATGATTGTGTGGTAGTTGTACGGTTGCGTGTTATTAATGTTGATTGTGCGTTTGTGTTGTGTAAACGTTTGAGTATTACGTTGAATGAAGGATTTTCGAAGTGGCTCCCGTTATTGGGTGGAAATGGATTGGTAGATGTGAGTTGTGCGGCTATGTGGTAACTTGTGTAAATGCATGCTGTTATTGGCTACTTCTGTGGTAGGTATATTTGTGTTGCCATTTGGACAACAGAGTGTTGAGTATGCGTATAGTAGTTACTCGTCAGCTTGTGTGTTTTGTGTGTGTTATAAGTTTGGATATCTAAGAATGAGAATAAAAGAACTTGACAAAAAAAATGATAGGATTTATTCTAAGTAAGTTTTTGGAAGAAGTGGAGATGGGTGCGTAGAGAATTTGCTCGTTCAAGATGAACTTAGAATGGCGTATATGGTTCTTTTAGTAAAAATGTAGCAAGTGATCATTTCCCTGGTTTTTAGTATTGAGGGAATGCATAGCGTTAAGGTAAGTAACTTTTGATCCATCTAGTATTTTTATATAAGACGTATATGTTAGTATGTTTGAGAAAGCATTGTTTACAAAATAATAATAATAATAATAATAATAATAAATGAATTGCTTTGAGTGACGTTTATCTATTTCTTAAAAGGAAGAACTATTTATCAAAATATTGAATTGCTTATAGCGACACTTATTACCTGTTAAATCGGATCGTCAGAGTAAACAACATTTTTGGTAGAGAGTGTTATGAAATTTGAATCGAAATGCAGTGCAAAGTATCATGGTTGCTGGATTTGACATAATGTTTGGGCTTGAAATGTTTAAGAATATTGAAGTGAGGTGGGATTGTTTGACCGTCAATGGTTCAAGGATTTGGTTTGCGATAAACGGAGTGGACATTTTTTGCTTATTCGGTTGTTGTGCCCCATATCTAATGGGAGAAAGTTAGATTTCAGGCCCTTGAAATAGGGTTATATATGTTGACGTAATGCGCATTATTCTTGCACGGGGTCGTCCCTGCTTCCACTAATGATGACTATCCCGAAGTGAAATTCTGGGCCCAAGTCAGTGCGGTTACATACTCTGACTGCAATATACTTTTTGAACTGGTGTTGGGCTGGAACTTTCTTATGATGATGTTTTTATACCAAATGATTTTTATGCCCCAATAATTGTTTTACTTACATATTGTATTATGCTTTATGGAATAAATTGCCTTTCACTACTTTGAAGTATTATCTCTTAGTACATGTATTATTAGGACAAATCCCAAAATTGTACCCTGAAGTTTATATTTTGTACAACTTTAGTACCCAAGTTTGAAAGTGTGCCAAAGAAGTACCAAACTTTAAAAAAGCATACCAAATCAGTACCTTGGTTGATGGACGACAGATACCGTTAAAAAGTTTGAGGGATAGGACCGTCAATAACAGAAAAATATATCTAAAAAACAGGTCGATTTTCAAAAAAAGTACCTAACTTTGAAAAAGCGTACCAAATCAGTACCTCGATATTTTGTGTGAGCATATTTTAATCAAAACAAAAACTCTCTCTCTCTCCGTGTGACCAATTTATACATGTTACCCGTCACCCCCATTACCTCCATCACCTACCAAAACCACCTGACCACCACCACCACTACCGTCGCCATACATGGCCGTCGACCACTGTGTGTTACCACTGCCATCACAAAATCAACACCGTCGTCACCAGCCTAACACCCTTGTGGCCACCGCTGTCACAAACCTAACACCGCCGCCTCAAACCCAACGACGTCGACCACCGCACACTACCACCACCACCGCACACATTAAGAGGCTTGAAGCAAAATACATAAACCTTAGAATGAAATTGGTAGGTGCCTGGTCTCCCCCGCATTCACTCCATTATTAAGGTTCTCCCAAATACCCAAATCAGCACAATCTGTACTATTCAAACTCTCTCTGCAACCAAACCACAGATTCTACAGAAATGTTTCACCTGAAAGGAGAAGATTATGTAGGAATCTCGTGTTATCACGAGTACCCCAGCTTTCGAAATTGGTGCTCAGTCAACTGACGGTGATGATGCTGCTGCGTAGGAGTTACGGTGGTTGTGGTGTTGGGTGTGTTGGCGTCGGCTGGTCTTGGGTCGTGAATGTGAGTGCCGACGGATATTGGAGATTGATTTGAACGCCGGCGATCAGGGACGATGGTGGTAAACATGTCTGTAAGTAATAACGGTCTCTAGATCGACGATGACAGTGGTGCGTTCACTAGTATGGGAGGTGGTAGTGGCCAAATCGGTGGTGATGGGTCACTGATGTAAGTAGTGGCAGTGGCAAGACCGGTGGTGATGGCGGTGGGTCACTGGTGTGGATGATGAGGATGACAAGTGATTACGGCGGTGGCTCCAAGATGACAGGGAGACGGTGGCTTATATAGAGGGGGAGCGAGCGAGAGAGAGAGAGAGAGGGGAGGGAGGGAGTTTTAATGAGAAATTAAGGAAGATAAGAAAAAATCGAATTTTAATGATTAATTAAGGAAGATAAAAAAAATTTTAACGGTTAAGATAGTGCCACATGTTTTTAAGATATATTTTTAATGATTAATTAACATGTAAGAATTGGTTAAATAGAAAGAAAGAGTTTTTGTTTTGATTAAATTAAAAAAGACAAAAAATCGAGGTACTGATTTGGTACGCTTTTTCAAAGTTAGGTACTTCTTTAAAAATCGGCGTATTTTTTAAATATATTTTTTGTTATTGACGGTCCTACCCCTCAAACTTTTTAACGACATCCGTCCTTTGTCAGCCGAGGTACTTATTTGGTACGCTTTTTCAAAGTTGGGTATTTCTTTGGCGCACCTTCAAACTTGGATACTAAAGCTGTAAAA
The DNA here is from genome assembly GCA_033065855.1 of Escallonia rubra. Taxonomy (NCBI): domain Eukaryota; kingdom Viridiplantae; phylum Streptophyta; class Magnoliopsida; order Escalloniales; family Escalloniaceae; genus Escallonia; species Escallonia rubra. The sequence continues at coordinate 35,598 of JAVXUO010001160.1, forward strand.
AATGTAAACTTCGGGGTATAATTTTGGGATTTGTCCTTACTATTAAATAAACTGAGTTGTTCTTCTGACATGCTATGATCCGCTAGTTAGGTTACTGGTTATTTACTAAGCACCTGGAAGCTCATTTCTTATTTATTATTTCAGGTTTAAGAGTAAGGTGATGGTCACGAGTGTGGGATTAGAATTTCAGAGTGGAGCTCTAAAGATTACATTAGATGATTTTGTGTTCTATCTTAAGTGTTAATGTAACAAGGATGGCAGTGAAACTTGAAATACACTTTTACATGAAATTCTAGTTAAGTTCCTAATGTAGTTTGTATTAGTTTTAGCTAGTAAGGCCAGAGAGAGCCCTTGGCGAGAGTCCAATGGGCCTAATGTCGATTAAACCTAGCTCATGGACCCAATTGTGAGCTCGGGTCATAACATCGTTTACATGAAGCATGAGATCTTCGGCACCAAAATGAAGAATGACTATCTCAAGTAGCTTCCAAGTCTCTGGCAGGCTAAATCTGATTATTTGCATATGTATTCTTCTCACTCAATCATCCTCACTTCAGCAAGCGAACCGAGCTTTCTATGCACAAGCTCGTTGTTCATTCATTAAAGCTCGTTCATGATGGTTTGTTAAACGAGCAAGTCAGAATCGAACAAAAAGTTAAGCTTGTTTAATAAATGAGACGAACATGAAGAGCTAAAAATGTTCATGACCAAACTCAGGAAAAGCTCGTATATACTTGTAAAGGTTTGATCCCATGCGTTACACATGGGAAGGTTACGGTTAGAACACCAAGGATTTTGAGGAAGAAACAAAATAGTTTCATGACTTTAAGAAACAAAGAATACTCAAGGCCTAAGAGATACAAAACGAAACATTACAAAATATTAAAGTTGGCATTAAAAAAATCACAAATTAAGTTTATACACATTGTTGGCCTCCAAAATTAAAATTCTAGCGTGACCAACAAGACGTAGACACGTGTGCATATAAATATAGCATGCACACATAAGAATGTATGTATATATTGCGCGACCAAAGTATATGACGAGTAACTTTCACTAAAAATGATTATGAGCAAGTAATTAGAGACGCTAAAAAAGTACTATTCAAATTTGTTACTGAAGGTGTATGCAGAATATCAATAACCATATTTAGCAATCATAAATCTTTTCTTCAAAAGCACGGAAGTAAGCATGATTTGCGCCTCCATATCATGCGCATCTCCGCTTTTTGGACAAAAGGTTTATTTTGCCTCAAGCAGTTAACGTCGAGGTCCGAATATCAACTTATAACTTACAAGTAGGGTGTGCAAATCCAAGTATCGAGGTCCGAATATCAACTTATTAACTTACAAGTAGGGCGTGCAAATCCAAGTACCATACCCATCATTAAAATTGTTTGGTGTCCGTAATGTTTTTCGAAAAAATTACAATAATGATATTGATCCCGAACAATACTGATTTCAACAACAAAAAAAATAAATAAAAAGAGCAAGCAATTTTTAGATAGTGTTTGAAACCCATTTCGTTTTCAGTTTTTCTCCAATTTTGTAAACTGGAGGAAAAAAAACGCATTTGACTCACAGTTTTATATTTTTTTCTTCAGTTTTGAAAACCAGCTTTAAAAACATGACTATTTTTTAAAACTCTCATTTTTGGAGTTTTGGGTTTCCAGTTTTAGTGTTTTTTTTAGACCCCCCTGCCGCCACAGCCACCACCTGCCGCCACCTGCCATCGTCGCCCCCACCACCGCAACCACCACCAAAGAAAAAACTGAAAATAAAAACGGGGTAATCAAACATCCAAAAGAAAAAGCTCAAAATAAAAACTGGGTAATCAAACACCCATTTGTTTTTGTAAAAAATAAAAACTAAACTGGTTTTGATTTTTATTTTTTTAGAAATAGAAAACAAAAAATGTAAGTGATTTCAAACAGACCCTTAGTATATATATTTGATTAGTCACAAATAGTAGACTAATTAGGGGTAATATCACTCTTATCTTTCACCATTAGATATCGTTTAAAAAAAAGATTGAAGGCACTTCAAATCTTCAGTCGCTTTTAAATGCACTCTCTATCTCTGTCTTATTCGTATTCAAGCAGAACCTCCCCCATTTTTTGATAATCCCCCTTCAAATTAATTACCATCACCGTATCCTCCACCACAAATAACCACCACAGCACCACCTTATTTATCCCTTTAGATCTGCCCTCTTCAATTGTCACACCCTTGTCATGGTATTGCCCCAACACCACTAACCACAACCATGGCACCAACCCAACATGACCAACCACCACGACACCACTAAAACTGACACCACCATCACCGATGTACAGATCTGAGCACACACGCACGCACACGCTCGCGTGTAGACAAACTATATAAACACCAAAACCACCATAAGAAACTCAGTTGAGCTCCATGTGCATCTCCTTCTTTTCATCATTTCAGACCCACAATCGCGCACACGCAAATATGCATGCTCAAATATGCATACACACTCACGCACACACACCAGACAACATACACATCTAATTTGTATGTGTGGTGTGTGTTTTTTGGGTATATATGTATGCGCCTGCGCATATCTATGTATGCGTGTGTGAATGCATATCTCTATGTACGTAACTTTTATTTTTGGGCTAATCCCAAAACCGTACCCTCATGTTTATATTTTGTATAGCTTTAGCACTCAAGTTTGAAGGTGGGCCAAAGAAGTATCCAACTTTGAAATAACGTGCCAAATCAGTACCTCAACTGACAGACGATGGATGCCATTAGAAAGTTAGAAGGGTATGACTGTCATTATGAAAAAAACACATAAAGTCTGTCCATGTGGCCACGTGGGCCATCTTTTTGACACACACTATCTCTCTCTCTCTCTCTCTTTAATTCACACACACACACAATCCACACACAGAGAGATCGCCGGTGACGAAAAAAAGTTGATAGACTTTTAAATTTTATTGATAGATTTACAGTTCTGATTAATTTTTGCATGTATCTCAATCTATATAAATACCCAAAACCCAAAAACCAATATCATCATCTAGTCACGCAATTCGTTCAAATCTATCTTGTATCACATACATTCAAGCACGGCATGAAATCGTTGGCGAGGACGATGGTGGAGTCATGACTGTGAGTGTTGGGTTCTTACCTTAGTGATTATGGGTTCCTACCTCAGTGATCGGTGGCGATGTACAGTGTGCGGTAAAGAGAAAGAGAAGAAGAAGAAGAAGAAGAAAGAGAGAGAGAGAGAGGGAAAGAAAAATAAGGAGAGAGGGAAAGAAAAAGAAGGAGAGAGAGAAAAGAAGGGGAAGAAAAAAAAGAGAGAAAATGGGTGATGGGTCTGCGTGTGTGTGTGAGAGAAAGAGAAGAAGAAGAGAGAGAGAGAGAGAGAGAGAGTGTGGGTGATGGGTCTATGTGTATGAGAGAGAGAGAGAGAAAGAAAGAAAAAGAATGAGAGAGAAGATAAGAAGAAGGAGGGAAAAAAGAGAGAGAAAGTGCGTGATGGGTGTCCGTGTGTGTATATGTGTCAGAGAGAGAGAAAGAAAAAGAGGGAGGGAGGGGGAAAGAGAGAGAAGAAGAATAGGTAAATAAAGAGAGGAGAAGAAGAAGAAGAAGAGAGAGGGGTGGGTGATGGGACTGCATGTGTGTGTGTGAGGGTGAGTGATGGGTCTGCATGTGTATGTGTGAGTGTGTTTGAGAGAGAGAGAGAGAGAGAGAGGAGATAAAAAAATAAATTTGTATTGGAAATGTAAAAAAGTGCATTGAAAATGTAAAAAAGGCAGCTCATGTGGCCATGGGGACAACTTTATGTCATTTTTTAATAATGACAGTTCTACCCCTCTGACTTTCTAACAGCATCTGTCATTCGTCAGCCAATGTACTGATTTGGTATGCTATTTCAAAATTGGGTATTTCTTTGGCGCATCCTCAAACTTAGATACTAAAGAGCTGTACAAAATGTAAAGTTCGGATTACAGTTTTGGGATTTGCCTTTATTTTTTTATGGCAAAATATTTACGTCAGCTTTTAAGTTCCAAATTAAGTTACGTGCAAGTATTATATCTAGCATATGGCCTTATTTAGAGGTACTTATGTAACACGAAGTTCTCGAGAAAAAGAAAAAAATTGAATCTACAGTCACGCGTTCATTCAATTACATTACATAATTGCCCAGTCCATAGAGCTATTTCCATACAAGTGTTGATTTGTGATATCCTCTTGTTACGTTTAATTATACTAGTATGAGACCATGATAGATGTGATACAACAAACCCCATTCAAACCATGTGACATGCCCTCGACTCGGAGGCAGTTCTTCACAATTACTCTAAAACATTCCTGCTTGCGAGGGCTATAATACCAAAACGTTTACGAAAATGTAACCTCAAAATAGGTAATTAGAGCTCTAAAACATAATTCTGATTAGAGCACTCGCATTAATCACCGATCCTAGTGATTGTAACAAAAGTTTAATAACAAATAAACATTACCCAAAAAGGGCTACAAAAGCTATTAAAATTCATAAGCTATTACAAATGTTCATATTCTCCAAAGCCAAAAGAAAAGTCTTTAGTCTGTGACTGTATTGCTCGTATTGGGAATAGAGATCTTCCTAGGGATCTCATCCCATTAACTATTTAGGACTTTGATATCATACTAGGCATATATTGGTTATCCAAATTAACTTTTGTAGAGTGCATTTCATACGTGACCATCGCTTAAAATATTAGTACACCATGGGCTTGAATTAAGCTTACTACTATTAAGTAGATTGTACAAAGAATATAGTCTTGTATATTATTAGTATAAAACAAAGGAGGCATATTAGTTTCGAGATTGACTTCATTCGTTTTTTATGCATTGAATTTGGAGGGGGATAAATTTAGTTCAGTGAGTTTTGTACTAGCAAAGTCATCATTCGTGAAGTTCCGGAATGGTTAGAGCGCAAGTGATGACCTGACAGGTTTGAACTTAGCGTTAAGATTTGAAACTAAATTGTTACATTCGGATATGCATGGGACATGAATTTGATGCGAAGCTTAGACGTGGCTCAGCTATTATGTTGGTTGTTATCAGAGTTTCGCAGCAGAAGCGTAGTGCCTAGACGTTATAAGTAATATGAAATCCAAGATCAAATTCTGAGGACGAAATTTTTATAAGGTGGGAAGAATATATCATCCATGCTTTTTCGAACTGTCTAAAAAATTATCTATTGGACTGAAAAATAAAAGGGTGATAATTTTGAGCGATACTTGAGAATTAGTAGAGTATGGAAGGTTAAAATTGTTTTGGGGTCAAAAATATAATTTTGTAAAGTTTTGGGCTCATTTTGTAAATATAGAAACTTGGAGGGCTATATTTGCAAATTTGAAAGTTAGGCTCGACATATGTAAAAACTTGGTTAATAGAGAAAATATACCCTCACATATGGCACGTTTGCAAATTATATCTCAGATCTTTCAAAATAACTTTTTTATCCACCAAACTATGGCTAACGTTGCAAACGTTTACCTTTCGTCCAACTTTTTGGAAAAAACTAGGGTTTGCAAAGTTATCCCCCAACATATTGATGGCATATTGGTAAAATCGCCTGGGCATATTTTAGAGGGAAAGATTGCGGGGCTGTATAGTCCTCTTGTGTAAATTACGAAATATGAAAATTCAGAAAATTCATATTATACCTTAACGTATAATATTTCCAAATCAGAATTTGAAAATTACCAAAGATTGAATTTGAAAATATGAAATTTTGAAAATATTAACATTTTGTTAACAGAAAATATGAAAATATTATACCTTAACATTCAACTTTTATTAATGGAAAATATGAAATTTTGTTAGGGTATAATATTTTCTTAATTTTTAGAAAATATTATACCTTAACATTTTGTTAACGAAAAATATGAAATTCATATTTGAAAATTCAGACATTTTGAAATTTTCATATTAACATTTTGTTAACGGAAAATATGAAATTTCATATTAACATATTTGAAAATATGAAAGTTGTTGTTAGAATTTTGCCTTTTAAATTCTAATTTTCAAATATGAAAATTTCATATTAGAATATTTAAAAGGCAATATGAAAGTTCATATTCTAATATGAAAGGCAATATGAAAGTTCATATTCTAATATGAAATTACATATTCTAATTTGAAAATTTAGAAAATTTGAAAATATTAACATTTTGTTAACGGAAAATTTGAAAATATTAACATGCATAATTTCATATTTTGAAAATATTAACATTTTGTTAAGATATTTTCAAATTCATATTTTCATATAATATTATACCTTAATGTATAATATTTTCAACTTCAAATTTTCAAATATGAATTTGAAAAAATGAAAATATGAATTTGAATTTTCAAATTCCGAAAATTCAAAATTTCAAAGATGGGGCTGTATAGTCCTCATGTGTAAAATTTCAAATTTTCATATCTGAATTTTCTAAATTTTTTTCAAAATTTTAAATTTTAAATTCAGAATTCAAAATTCATAATAAATCTTTGTGTAAATTACCAAAATTTCTAAACTAGGGTTTGCAAAATTATACCTTAACATTTTGTTAATGTTGTATTTTTATACCCTGGCAAAAAGTGACCTGACCAAAATACCCTCGCAGTTAACGGAAAAACTAACAGGGTGTGGGCACCAGAATCGTGCCATAGTTTGGTGGATAAAAAAGCTATTTTGAAAGGTCTGAGATATAATTTGCAAACGTGCCATATATGAGGGTATATTTTCTCTATTAACCCTAAAAACTTTAGAGAAATTCTCTTAATAGGTGACACCTCCAACTATTTTATTTGGGTAACTAATCTAATTTTAATATAAACTAAGGGAAACATTTTTAAAAGGGAAATTAAAGAAAGTAAAAAAAAACATAGAAAAAAAGAAAGCAGAGGAAAGAAACAGAAAAGAAAAAATAGTTGAGGGAGTTCGGGCAGGTAGAAAAATAGAGCCGAGAGAGAGAGAGAGAGATTGAAAAATCTCTTCAAGGTAATTTCTTTAATTGTGTAGTATGTGAAATAGTGGGTATGTTAGTGTGTGAAAATCGTGGGTGTTCAGCGTGTATGTGAGTGTTTAAACTGCCATGCAGGTGTGTGCGTGTTCAAGGTCTACAAGTGTATGAGTGTAGTGATTGAACGTGTGTTCGGGTAGGAATCTCTATGTGTGTTAGGGGGTGGGGGGCTAGGGCTACTCTAGTAGCCGTGAAGGTGTGTGTTAGTCTGTGGTTTCAGCAATCTACACGGTAGGCATGTGTTGTGTGTGAAATGTGTGTGTATGTTGTGACCATAGTTATTAAAGGTGCAGGCGCACGAAGGCACAACGGCACCTAAGGTGCTAAGGGTCCCTAGAGCCTAGGCGCAGGCGCGTACTTTTTCGAAGTGAGGCGCAAAATAAAAATAAATAGATATTAGTGCATTAAACCAATAAAATCACATAAAAAAAATTCAGAACATGGTAATTTAACAAATTTTGAACACTCGAAAAAGTTTCAGATGTAATGAGAAGTAGTTGATGCCAACGAAATATGACAAAATCATCCTTATCATTAGTGAAGGCTAAAACAAGAATGTTTTTCCTCAAATGAGAATCATAAGCTCCTAGTCTGGTAGAAATTCCTCCTCAATTTCATGTTCGTTGTCTATAAGGTAAAGTGAAGGGGCATATTTACTTTAAAAATGTAACAATTGGAGACAGGATGCTAGCACAAAGAACAACAATACGACAATCAATTGATTAGGGATTTGAGGTATTATATTTTTTTTGTGGTTAGATATTGCTATTATGTTATGAAATAAAGAATAAAAAATGATGAACGATTGAGATGATGCCATGACGCAAAAATAAAGAATTAGGATATTTGGACTTTTCTTTGCGCCTCCACTTGCGCCTTGCGCCTGGGCGCCTAGGCGCGTAAGGCACACACCTTTTCGAAGGGGCTGCACCTAGCCCTAGGCGAGGTGCCTGGAGTGCGCAGCGCTCGCTAAGGCGCGCGTTTGATAACACTGGTTGTGACATCGGTCAGGTGTGGCTTCTGGAGGTGATTTTGTGGGTATGGGTATGTGTGTTCCATGGAGGTATTTAATGTGTATTAGAATGTGTGTGTGAAATTGGGTTGGGCAATGGGTTTAAGTGTGTCTTTGTAGTGTGTGAGTGTATTTCGGGGGGTGGGGGTGTAATTATGTGTTAGTGTGTGCGTTTAGGTGTATTAGTATGTTCTAGATGTGGGTGTATGTGTGCGCGCGTGCGCGTAATTGTGGGTGTGTTAATGTGTGAAGTGGAATCTTATGAGAGTGGGGTTTAGGCAGTAGTGAGGTAGGAGATGAAGACTGTGTGTGATTAAGGTGTAATAATGTGTGTTTTAATCATGAATAGTACTTGTAATTGTCACTAAAGGGGGTTTAGGGTTAGGAAGTTTATTGTATGAAACTTTAAAAATAGTTCTGCTTAGATTTTGACCAAGCGAAATAGAGACCCCTGCTATTTTTATAAGACGCACACTGAATTTCTTTTTGGGATTTTTATGTGTCCACGAAGGACGCTAAATAATTGTATCGATGAAAAGGGGTTCTCAATTTATTTAGTATAGCAAATCAAATTATTTTTATCCAAAAAATTTAGGAGAACCTTATATACTGAGACATGTCAGTCTTTAGAATTTCATGTCATTTCTAGGCCGATAGCTATTTTTAGCGGAACCGGCCTTTAAGCGCTAGATTCAAATACCAGTTACGGGTTTTCGAGTGCGAATTTTTCGAAATACTTTTAGTGCAAAAGTGACTTCAAGTTGCTTAAAAGGGTGTTCAAAAGTGTCTTTGAGATTTTTCCTCTATGAGGGCCACCGGGGGGTGTTTTGGTATTTTTACCTACAAGAGGTACTTTTTGGTAAATTCACATACAGTAGGGATATTTTAGTAATTTTATTTAGCGGAAGAGTGTTCTGGTGGTTTAGATGTAAGTGGGGTTTTATTGTAATTTTACACGTGATGAGTATTTTTGGTAATTTTACGTACCCGGTGAGCGGGTCATTTTAGGAATAGGAGTGAGTTGGTATTGAGTTTATAGTATTGTAGTATAGACTGTATTCTGATTATTGGATTGTTTCGTTTAGGTTAAAACTGATGATTTTTTGGTTAGACTAGCTTAGCATCGGATCCAAGTAAAGGTTTCTATCTAAACCCTGGGTAAGAATTTCCGTTCGAACCCTAAATTTATCCACTTCTGATCGTATTCGTTCTTTTGAATTATTGTGATTGTTGTTGGACTCCGAGTAAGGATTTCAATCCACACCCTGAGGGTAAGGGATTTATGTCCTAACCCTAAATTCGTCAACTTGTGTTCGTACACGGTCTTTTGATTTGTCCATATCTATTTATGACTCTGAGTGATGAATTGATATCAACATGTTTATTTGCGTTTGAAACCTTAATATCGAGCCTAAATTGGTTATTTGAATTCATGTCGATGCAATTTTCTTATTACATTAAATTATTTATTGATTCAGTGATTGTTGTCTTCTATATATTGACCTAAGAATCTGTTTTGTGGGAGGCGTTATAAGGATGGTTTGTTCCTGTGTGGGACGTAGGCTACTAACTAGATAGACTATGCATATTTATTATGTATCGTGCATTGCATGTGTGGTATTGTCTTTACTCATAGTCAATATCTTCTGAATTTGTTTACATTGTATCTTAAAATGAATGCTTTGAAAATTATTGAAAATGATTATTTGAATATCTAATCGAAGAGGATTGAATTGAGACTCTCCCCCATATTATTATCAAACGATGTGATTATTTGAAATCTTTCCCCAGATTGTCTTTCAACTATCTGTACTCACTTTGAAATTATTTACAAAATCATCATTGTATCTAAGAATGATGGATATGAAAATGATATTTAAATGATTGTATTGGTATCTCATTGAAGATGATTGAGGTGAAACTCTTCCACATCACATCAGAACAACGTCTGACGTGATGTGATGTGGTAGATTAACGCTCCAGGAGTTTGGGGGCTCCGGAGACGTTACAAACACACCACACACGCATAACTCTCTCTCTCTCTCTCTCTCTCTAGTGACACCTCCCAACCCATCCCTAATCCCCTACACAAACACTGTCATGACACCATATTGTGATGATGGGTCTTTTGTATGTGTATGTGAGAGGGTGGGGTTTTGTGTGTGAGTGTGTGAGAGAGGGTGCGGTTTTGTGCGTATATGTGTGTGATGGTGTGTCTGTAATAGTGGGGGGGGGGGGGGTGGGGGGGGGACACTGTGCGTGTGCATGTGTATTTTGTGTGGTACAATGGGTGTTGTGTGGCGCTATGTGTGTAGGGGTGGGGAAGAAGAAGGCAATAAACAATTGTAGACAAGAAAAAGGAAGAGGGAAATAAGAGAGGAGACTATCATATATGAGTGGGTGCGACTCAGCGTGTGTGTGTCGCGTTGTGATTCTGTGTGTGTGGGGGGGGGGGGGTTGTGTGTGATCGTGTGTGTGAGACGTAAAGGGAAAGAAGAGAGAGACGGGGAAAGAGAGTAAGAAAATGGAAAATTGAGAAAGAATAGGGTAAAAAGATCGATATACAATTGAGTAAATGGACGACGATAATGATAATTTGATGGAGTGATCTAATTGAAACGAATTTAGTGGTCACTTTGACACAAATTCATGTCCAGATCAAAGTTAAATTTACCTAATAACGCAACAACGCAACAGTGAACTGCGTAATTAATTCTATATCTAATGTAATGTAGTTATTATATTTGTATACTTGAGAGGGAGATCGGATTCTCCACCGGTTTAAAACTAGCTATGTTCCGGATTCCCATTACCGTCCTTAATTTTGTTTACGTAGGCGATTCTACGTTAGTGTTCCATTTTCTAATTCAAAATTCAAAACAAAAGAGTGCGTAATTTTACGCTTTTACCTCTCCTCTCCGCTCACTCCTCCGTCGCCGTTTTACTCTTGCGCGTCCAGTTAAAGGCAGCCGAAGGAATGTCTGGACCTCCGAACGGAAGCTACAGTAACGGCTACCACGACCAGCAACTCGGCGTTGGCACAGGTCACCATCGATTCAGGAAGGGCAGCCGCAGCAATAGTAGGACTGCTGATCAAGGCAGAGATGCGTCCGCTAGGGCTTCGCAGCAAGAGGTTGAAAAGCCCCCTTGCACGGACTTTGACATGGCCTACTTCCAGTCCTACTCTCACGTTGGCATCCACGAAGAGATGATAAAGGTACGCAAATTTTAAGCTTGACGGATCTTAGGTGTTTCTTTTGCTTTGGTTTTCTTATTTTTAATTGTTTAGGTTAAGCGGGGAAAAAACTGAGTATATCGATTTCAATTTAAGTAAGACTTGGAGGAGGTATGAGGGTGAATGGGCAAGAAGTAGCTAAGAAAGATATGTTGAAGTATGTTGGAACAATGTTGCACAAGGAGAAGAGATTGATGAGGATGCTGCCTATAGGAGAAGAGCAGGTCAGGTAGACACAAAATGTGTACATGTACCGAGTTGGAAGGAAAATTCTATAAGACGGTAGCGAGGCCAGCAATGTTGTATAGCGTAGTTCATCATGCTTGAGCATAGCTGGAATCTGAATGCCTAGGTGGATGAGCGGTCGCACAAGGAGAGGGGTGGGGATGGGGGGTGGCACCAATTTAGGAATAGTTGAGGGAATGCAGTCTGAGATGGTTTTATCATGTCGAACTTACGCTTTTAGATGCCTCGATATGTAAGAAGAAGTGATTTGTGCAAAGTTAACATGGCCAAACAAGGTCGATTGAGAATAACATGGGGAGAAGTAGTGAGGGAAGATGCGATTTCTACTAATTTATGAGAGTATATGTGCTTAAATGGGGTGAATGGAAGAAAATTATTCATGTAGCTGAGTGGAACTACATTGGGACAAAGGATTTGATGATGATGATAATTTTGGTAAGTGTATCCTAAAGGCCATGATTCTGCTGCATCGCAAGAAGCAATTGTGAGGAGTAGCCATTCTAGAACAATAATTTGCTTTGGTTCATTCTATGACATCTTTGGTACGATGCACTGTCGTATAATGAGTGTCTTGACGTGGAATCAGCCTTGAGGAATTTGTCATATCATTTTTTGAAATTATTAGAGTTTATCTATCTGTGTATACTGGACTTGCGGTGCGGTGGTTGGAGGGGGGGGGGGGGGGGATGTGGAGTGAAGTTTTGGGGCTATGCAAGTGTTTAACATTTTCTAGTTGCTGCTGTTTTACATCAGCCTCACTGTGTATCCGTACACAATGGGAGCTATACCGCCACTCAATACAATAAAAGATCCAAAGAAGGAAAAGCAATGGAAAATGAAAGGCATAAGAGAAAGATGGTCCGACAGCCAATGGAAATAGGTGTGTCGAAGAGAGATTGGTGGGGGGGAGCCACAATTGACAAATAAGGAGGGCAAAATACGAATTGCAAAAGAAATATTGCAAAGATAACTTATTTCCAAAGTTATCAAGAATAATTCTAGCTTAATGGCGTAAGAGTGTTATTAATGATAGTATAGATGATGTGTAGTGACAGTGATAATTTTGGATTTTCTGAAGGCAAGCCAAGGTTCCAAGTAAAAGACATGTCAAAGGGAAGGACGTGAATTTTGAGGGTGACTTACATTTAAAGAAGCCTAAATTTACAATGATTAGATTAAACTAGTATTCAAACTTTGCCAAAGTACTAAGAAGCACCGACACCGCTAGGAGGGCAAGGTATGGTGTCCGATACCTACCGAGATGTCGACATGCCTTTGACACCTCCGGACACGTGTCGGACACTGCTTTCCAGCGTCCGAATATTTAATCAATTAAAATTTAATTTCACGCATGTATGGACACTGGCGGACACGCTGAAGACGCCAAGAAGAAGAAGATGAAGAAGAAAGAAGCCCAGAAGCAAATCTCAATCTTCGATTTGGAAAAGAGAAAATGTTTCCGATCTCCAATAGGCAGCAAATTCGTCTGCTCTATGTCCGAGATTTGGATTGATCTTAATCTGAACCTTGTTTAGGTCTTTGAAGGGGACTATTGCTCTTCTCCTCTTGGCCTTAACCGTCGATCTTTGGACACACAGGGTTATCCTGCCGATAAGTATTGCAATTGTGTAAATCATTAAAACTTAAATATTACAATTTGGCCCATCATCTTTGAAACATTTTCATATTGACCCCATAAATTTTACATATTTCTACTGAACTCCAAAGTTTTACCATATGATTCAAATAAACCCTTTGAGGAACAATTTTTTTGTTTGAAAGTCCAATATCTATCAAGCTCATACTGATTCAATTATGGAGCTAAATTGGATAAAATGGTGAAGCATATGACATTAGTTTTTCATATCTTTGCATATATATGTAAAAAATGGGGGTAATATCACTTATATCCTTGAATTTAAGGTGAAATTACACTCAAAGATACAGTTTTCATGAAATGGACACCCGTAACCAAAATGTGAAAATTTTGTATGAGATTTGCCCAACGTTAGGGTTCCATAATCCTAAGTAACAATTTTGGTTGATGTGGCAATTTTTTATTTTGGAAATGCCAACATTAACCCTAATACGTATTGTGGCAATTTTTTATTTTGGAAATGCCAATGTTAACCCCAATACTACGTATATTATATCTCTTCTGATTTCCTCTCTTTCTCTCTTCGCATTTCCTCTCTCCTCTTTCTCTCTCTTCTTGTCCCCTTCAACTCCAACCACCTCAACACTACCACCTCACCACCATCGCACCATCCCAACACCACCAACTACAACGACCCACTGTCGCGATCCACCCCCTTAAGCCACCCCCGCGACCCACTATCACGACTTATAGCAACCACCCATGGCCACGGCCCGGCGCCACCCACTGCCGTGACTCACTGGCGCGACCAACTGCTGTGACTCGCTGGTGCGACCAATTGCCGGTTGTCATGTTACATCGCCAGTGACTTATAGTTTAGCCATTTTGCGCCGCCCTTTTCTGGGATTTGTCTTGCTTGCACTATGGAAAAGGGCCACCGGTTTACGAAAAGGCCAGATGGAATGCTATCTCGTAGCTACTCCTTCTATAGAAGGAAACTAAGGCGGATCAAATGGAATGGGCCGACCTAGTCCCTTGGAGTTCACAGAGAAAGCTCGAGCAGCAACAATTGTATCTTAAAGCTGGAACTAGAACGGAGTGTTTGCTGTGCAGCTAGATCTATGTCATGATAACCTGAGCAAATTCATGGCTTGTGTCTCTCCTTCCAGTATTGTAGTATTGTCGAGTTTCAACTGGCACTCCTCAAGCTTGGATCTTGACTTCATTTTTCTTCAAATCCCTCCATTTGAATCGAGAGGAACAGGTTTACATTAGGTCTTGACTTCAATTCTCTTCAACATATAGTTTACTACGAATTTAGACAGCATGTTACTATTTCATTCAATTATTAAAACCTCAAAAAGATCTAAATAGGGCAATGGCCCAAGTGAGGCTGAGGGGGAGGGAGGGATGTGTGTTGGGGGGGTTGGGGGGGGGGTAATAAAAGAAGTCATAGGAGCGGAAGAGAGAGGGAGAGAATAGAGGTTGAGGTGGAGGGCAATTACGTACATTGCCGTGTCTATTCTGTCTGGTCAACGGATATAAGTCATATAAATGCTAAATTGTGTCCTCGGCTGTAATTGACCCCTAAACTCAAGGACTTATCAAGGACATAAGTGATATTATCTCCCAAAGACAATATTATAAAAAAGCGGTGCTTGCAGTGTCCAAAATTTGGATTTTTGGAAAATGCAGTGTCCGGTGTCTTAGTCGGCGTCTGACACGGTGTCTGTGTCCATGCTACTTAGCCAAATTATAAGAGGCAATTCCTTAATTATATTCAAATTTCTTCCAAATAAATTAAACCAGTCAAAAGACTATGGGGTCAATTGACCCCCTTCTTTAGGTTCGCCAGGTGTATGGGAGAGAACATGAATGTGGTTATTTTGGTAAAGGCCATAGTCAAGGAAGGGTGCATTGATATCAAGGATACTCCTCTAGACACATGTCAATGGATTACCATAAGATTTGGGGCATGCTAATACGCTATGCATTCGCCACTGAGAGATTAGGAACGGTTAGCTGCACATTGCCTACCTATTCTGTTGCTGTGTTTTGAAGTTCTTACGCTGTTGGTTAACTGTATGACAAAAGTAACCTTGCCCGAACTTGTCGAGCGACCTGTAGCCTACATTTTCATTTCAAGCCTTTCATGTCTCAATGCACACCCTCTTCCGAATCTCCCTCTCTTCTTTAGAAAAGTTCAACCCAAATTGGTGTAGGTAAGGCATTATTAGTATAGATCCTTTTAGGGTTAAATATCCTTATATTCCTGAAGTTTAGATGTAATTACAGTTAAGGACACAAAGTTTCAAAAGGTAACAAATCGTGTCCACAAACGTTAAAAAGGTAACACTTGTGTCCATCCGTCAAGTATCCGTCCAAAAAACGTACTTTTCGGTGATGTCATCAATATGTATTTTAAATGACAATACTACCCTTGTTAAAAACCTAATTTTTAAAGAAATGAGTTTCTCTCTCCAAATATTTTTAGAAACTCTCTTCCAAATCTGAATTTCCAGTGCCCCTCCCTCGCCCCATGCCACCGGCAGCCCCCTCCCTCACCCTACCTCGTCGCCGGCAGCCCCCTGCCGCCGACAGCCCCTTCCTTCAGCCCACCCCGGCGGCAGCCCCTCCTTCACCCCACCCAGCCGGCAGTCCCCTCCTCACCCCACCTCGCAGCCGACAGCCTCTTCCCTCTACCCGAACACGATGGGCTCGTTGGGCGGCGGTGGGCCTGTTGTCATCGGCGGAGAGGAAGAGGGGCAGGCAGCAGGTTAGGGAGAGGGAGGGGCGGCGGTGTGTGTAGCAGCAGATGTGCGGCCGTGGCTGTAATGTCGCCGGCGGGGAGGAAGAGGGGGCGAGGTGGGGGAAGGGAGAGATAGGCAGCGGGGTTGGGGGAAGGGAAGGGGGTGGGCAGCGGGGTTGGGGGGAAGGGAAGGGGGAGATTCAATCAGTGTTTCCCTAAAACCCTAAATTGAACAAATGTACCCTAATTTGAAAGATTATGGCTTTGAAATCCCTAATTTGTCAAATTAGGGTTTGGAAAACCTAATTTTGAAACTCTAATTTTCCAAATTAGGGCTTCGAAACCTCTAATTTGTCAAATTAGGGTTTTGAAACCCTAATTTGGAAAATTTAAAACCCTAATTTGAAGAGATGGTTGGCATTTGAAAATTTGAAGAGAGATGGGCAATATGGTCATTTCGACAATTCCATTATGTATTTGGGTATTCCGTTAGGTCAGAGGATATAAGTGCCTATTTTCCAAACTTATGGACACGCGTGTAATTACACCTAAACCTCAGGGACATAAGTGTAATTAACCCATTCTTTTAAGTGATTTAGGCCTTCATGCTCTCTGGTTTTGCTAAAAGTACTCCCTTTGGTAGTTTGTCTTCCTTTCTATTCACATGATGTAGACATTTTTTGACTTTAGAGTGACTCCAATCTTGTCGACCCCAACTACTTTGGAACAAGGGCTTTGATGATGATGATAATGATGATGATGAGTATTGTCTCTCAATCTTAATTTTCAGATTTTACTGCAGTTGCCTTATGATTCTATAGAGAGCCTTGGGACTGGTCAGCGATGTTAGGGTTCTTTCTCTTTAAAATGAGAAGGTATATTAATCGGATAATATCACTTATGTCCTGAGTTTGGGATTATATTACAGTCAAGGACTGTTTTTCGCATTAATATCACTTATGTCCGTCGATCAGACGGAATGGGCGCGACATTAAAAATTTGTGCGAAAGGATGTGCTTGCCCTCCCCTCCCTTCCTTTCCCTTTCATTCTGTCATTCTAAGTCCTCTCATCAACGGTAGACCACCACCGTGGAGTCCACTTTGCAGCCATGCACAACCCACAACTACTACCCACCACCTCACAACCCACGTACGACTAACACCACCAACCACGACACCACCCCAACATCCTCTGGCATCTTTTCCTCACCTCTCTCTTATACCCAGATCACCAACACCATCTCTGCATGCCCGTTCAACTCTAACCACCGACCACTACCACCATGCCACCACCGCAACACCAACACCAACAACCACAACCATAACCCCAGCACCACCAACCACCACGGCACCTCCACAATTGACCCACCACCACCGTACTTTACAACCAAGCCAATTTGCCTCGACAGTCCACCAAATCTGCCCCCTTCAACTCCAACCCTACCACTGGCACCACCGCGACACACACACGGCACCACCGCGGCACACACACCGGACCACTGTGACACACAGCAAAAACCCACACGGCACCACTGCGAAACACACATGACCATAACCAGCCATTGCAACACCACCATGGACCAATGACGCTAACAGACGCCGAGGTCCTCCATCAACACAATCAGATCTAGGACGCGCGCGCACATACACATGCACGCACGCGCACTAGCACAAATTGTGCAAAAATCTGCACATACATACACACAAAAATCTGCACATACGTTGCTGCTTGGAGATTGGGGAGAGGAGGAAGAAGAGAGAGAAGATGGAAAAGAAAGAAGGAAAAAGAGAGGAGAGAGATCGAAAAAGAGAGACATACGTATAAAATATGTATTTAGTGTCAAAATACGTATTAAGGGCAGTATTGGCATTTTAAAAAATACGAAATTGCCACGTCAGCCAAAGTCGTTGGTTAAGGTTATGGAACCCTAACATTTCGCAAATCTGATACAAATGTTTCACATATTGGATACACGTGTCCATTATGTGAAAATTGGGTCTTTGACTGTAATTTCATCCTAAACTCAAGGAGTTTAGTGATATTATTCCTCTATTAATTGTTAGGATCAAGCGCTTACCACTGCACCAAAAGCAATTGTTGTTAGTAAGGGCGCAACTTTATTTCTTTATAGTCCTGGCACAGCAGCCAGCGCACACGATCGAGTACACAATGGAGTAGATGGATGCGGCCAACCTCCGATATGCCAACAATCCCTTCCCCAGATACACCCCGGGGGACTCGAACCCGTGACCTACTCTGATACCAATTGTTAGGATCAAGCGCTTACCACTGCACCAAAAGCAATTGCTGTAAGTGCAGTGGTAAGCGCTTGATCCTAATATTAATTGGATACAAGTATATGTTTTTATCAGTTGAAGTCGTCCAAATAAACTCATTAGTATATTGATTTTTCTTTTTTTAGCATTTTAACCAGCCCTATTAAGCATAATAGAAATTAAATATGAAACTAAAGTGTAGCTCTGCAAGGAATTCTTTTCTGGTTATTTGTTGTGTTTATATAAGTAGAATTTATATGTTATGAAAGGCCTAAGAGGGAGTGCATTCCTAAAAGTAACTAGCTATACAACATCCAAATTTCTGCAGAGAATCCAAAAAATTGTCAAAGTTCAACTTAGTCCACAGAAACAGAGACGACAAGATTGAAGTCCTTCAGCTTCTCCGGTAAAAGCTCCTCTTCCTTGAACACCGTCTTGTTCCTTTCAAGTTACAGTAACCAAAAGATGCACAGAGCGGTTACATTCCAAAGGTTTATCTTCCTTCTACAGCTTTTATAAAGAAACCGATTCCGTAATAAGTCCATAACTACTCTAGGTATGACCCAAGAGATCCCAAAGAGAGTCAATACCATGTCCGAAATAGCCTTAGCCGTCCAACAATGAATCAGCAGATGGTCGATACTCTCTCCATTCGATTTGCATATAACACACTAATTCACATGAATTCTTTTGCGCTTCCTCAAATTCTCACCCATTAACACCACATTTAGTGGCGCTTCCCGAGAAAAGAAGCCAACTTTAGGAGAAGCTGATGTCCGCCACTTTGCCTTCCAAGGAAAAGAGTTGGATCACATAGAAGAGAGCAAGGTGTACAAGGACTTTGCTGAAAAGATCCCCGTAGTGCTCCCAGTCCAAATCTCCTTACTTGCGCTCCTGCCATCATATTTGATAGAGTAAAGTTGTGCAAAAGGACCTGCCACTGCATTTACTTCCCAGTCCTGAATGTTCCTTCTGAAGATAGGATTCCATGATGCACCTCTACTGCTGCCAAAGTGAAACACCTAATTGAAGCACCTTATCTAGACACGGCAATGTTATAAAGTTCCAGATACGAGTTTCACAACTTCTCACCACACGAGAAATCATGCAGGAACCGATTTGAGTACCATGTTATACCTCATAGAAAATAAACATTTTCAAAGAACCAACACTCTACTGATGCCAATCCAAAGAGTTACACTGTAAGCATCCCCAGCTTCTATTGGTCACAAATAGTTTTCTCACAACCCAAGTTTGCTCACCACTAACCTCCTCCAGAGAGCCCCTTCCTCCATCATAAATCTCCACCATTTAGCAATTAGTGCCGTGGTGAAAAGGCGTAACTTTTTGATGCCCAAAACCCCATCTTTCAATGAAGTACATACGTGCTTCCAATTTACTAGATGGAACTTCTTCTCCTACCCTGAGCCATCCCATCCAAGCTTCCTTTCCAATTTCTCCAAGCATTTAACAACTGAGGCGTGAACAAGGAGGACATGAATAGGTAAGGACACTAGATAAGGTACTTTTTTATTAAAGTGAGCCTTCCCCCTTTAGACAAGAATGGACTTTTCCAACCTGACAACCTTCTTTCAAACCTTTCTACCACCGGGCTCCAAGAAGAAGTTTTCTAGTTGGACTTACCCAAAGGAAGGCCGAAGTATGTACAAGGCAGACAACCCACATTGCACCCGAAGAAATCTGCCAAGAAGCTGATATTAGCAACCTCACCCACAAGAAAGATCTCACTCTTGGAAACATTAATACTCAAACTCAAGCAAGCCTGAAAAAATTGTAACAGTCTTAAATAGCCCAGCTGGCCTTCTTCTTGCCCATAAAAAGATTGTGGTATCGTTGGCAAAAATGAATGGGTATCATAATGTTCGATGAGGAAAATTCTGGAATTCCTTATCTGAAAACGATTAAGTACAAGACCTTTATACATGAAGGTATCGCTATTCTAGGAAGGTTTGACATATTGCTTTCCTAGGAAAGTCTGACATGTTGCTAATCTAGGAAGGTTTGACTAATTTACAGCTAATCTTCTATACTTGGAAATACAAATCTGTCCCAGAAATCTTGGGATTTCCATCAATTCTGAATTTCCAACACTCCCTCTCAAGCTGGGGAGTAGATATTTTCCATCCCTAGCTTGCTCACAATCCTGTAAAATACTGAACTTGCCAATCCTATAGTCAAGATGTTTGCTAATTGGCCCTCCGTAGATATGTAGGGAGTGCAAATCAATCCACTTTCAAGCTTCTCCTTTATGAAATGTCGGTCAACTTCCACGTGTTTAGTTCTGTCATACTGAACTGGATTATGCGCAATGTTGATTGCAGACTTGTTGTCACAATAAAGCTTCTTTGGGGTCTCTAATTTAATCTTCAAGTCTTTGAGGGTAATCTTGAGCCATAACAACTCACAAATATCTTGTGCCATCGAACGAAACTCCGCCTCTGAACTAGATCTTGCCACAACTGGTTGTTTCTTACTTCTCCAGATTACTAAATTTCCACCAAGAAAGGTACAAGGTAAGAGAGCCTGCACAATCAGCATCTGTATATGCTTCTAGTTCCATATTTGTGCCCTTTCTAAAGAGAATCCCTCTTCCTAGGCTGCCTTTCAGATATTGTAAGATCTGGTATACTGCATGGAGAGGACATCCTTAGGGTTTTGCATGAACTGACTCACCACACTCACTGCGTATGCAATATCAGGCCCCGTGTGTGACAGATTAGTTTCCCAACAAGTCGTTGGTACATGCCTTTGTCTGTTGGTTCTCCTTCCATGAACTCTGCTAGTCTATGATTTGGCTCAATAGGTGTGTTCGATGGTCTACAACCGAGTTTACCTGTTTCTTCTAGCAGATCAAGAACATATTTCTGCTGTGAAACAAAGATTCCTTCCTTGGACCGAGCTACTTCTATTCCTAAGAAGTACTTTAATTTCCCAAGATCCTTTATTTCGAATTCTTTTGCTAAATACTTGCGAAGAGCTTCCTTTTCATTTGAATCATTTCCAGTTACTATAATATCATCAACATAAACTATCAATGCCGTAACTCCCCCGGAAGCTGAATGCTTGATAAATGATGTATGATCGCTCGACTCTGTTTGTACTTCATATTCAACATTGCTTTAGTAAATCTTCCTAACCATGCCTGAGGAGATTGTTTGAGCCCATGACATGCCTTTCTCAGTCTGCACACTTTGTTTTTACCCAGATTTATGCCAAAGCCAGGTGGAACTTCCTTATAGAATTCCTCCTCAAGATCTCCATGTAAAAAGGCATTCTTCACATCGAACTGTTCTAAAGTCCAATCATAGTTTGCTGCTAGGGATAACAACACCCTTACTGTATTCATCTTCGCCACTGGAGCAAATGTGTCCTTGTAATCCACCCCATAGGTTTGTGTATATCCCTTGGCTACTTGTCTTGCTTTGTACCTCTCAATGGATTCATCAGACTTATACTTCACTGTGAAGACCCATTTGCACCCTACTGGTCTCTTCCCAGTTGGTAATTCCACAAGTTCCCATGTTTTATTCTTCTCCAAGGCCTCTATCTCTATTCTCATTGCATGCTTCCACTCCTCTTTACCAAGTGCCTCAGATAATGTTTGTGGGATGGCTACAGTGTTTAGATGAGCAAGGAAGCTTTTGTGCGAGGTTGATAATTTTTCAAAGGACAGAAAATTGGATAAAGGATGTTGTGTGCATTTTCTAACACCCTTTCTTGTGGCTATAGGCAGATCTAAATCAAGGATAGTAAGTGGTACCCCAGTTGAAGAACTTACCTCATTCCCAAGTGACGATTCGGTTTCTTGAACTTGCACAGGATTGATCACGGGCTTAATTCTTCTTGAGTAAACCTTTAGTGGCATTGTAAGTGTAGGGTTTATTGGCCTGGATAGTTCTTCAGAAAGATTTGGAAATGATTCAATTGGTTCGGCTTCAGAATCCCCTCTAGAAATGAGTTCCACTTCAGGAGTGGATTTAGTTTGCACAGGAGATGTTTTAACTAACATTGATGGTTCTCTCAAAAACAGATCCTTATCTTCCATAGACGATGTTTCCCCCTGAAGATAAGGACTAGAAAAGTAACTTTCTTCTTCAACAAAAGTGACATCGGCTGAAACATACGTTTTACGAGTGGTAGGATTGTAGCACTTATACCCTTTCTGAGTAGGTGAATATCTTATGAAGACACACTTGACAACTCTAGGATCTAGCTTGCTTCGACCACTAGAGTGAACATGAATAAATGAGACACATCTGAAAACTTTAGGATCTAACTTAATTGACACATTGAAGTCCGGAAAATACTGAGAAAACACCTCCATTGGACTTTTAAAATCCAAGACTCGAGATGGGATACGATTTATTAGGTGAGCAGCAGTGAGGACAACTTCCCCCTAAAAGATTTTTGGAACATTCTTTTGGAACAAAAGTGCACGAACAGAAGCTAAAAGATGGCCATTTTTCTTTCGGCAACCCCATTTTGTTGGGGTATGTCAACACATGATGATTCATGAATAATTCCCTCCTTTAGAAAGTATGGAGACAAAATTTGATTAAAATAGTCTCTAGCATTATTTGCCCTCAACCTCTTAATTCCAACATTGAATTGAGCTTTGACCATTGTATGAAAAATAGGAAAAATGTTGCTCACAACAGATTTTTGGTTTAGCAAATAAATCGATGAAACCCGAGTGCAATCATCAATGAACGAGACAAACCAACGAGCCCCTGAAATGTTGGAGACTCGAGATGGACCCCAAATGTCACTGTGGATCAAAGAAAAAGGAACTGTAGTTCTCTTATTATTCAAAGGAAAGGAAACACGTCGGCGTTTAGCAAATTCACAAACATCACAGTGAAAATCATTTGCATTGAAATTTTTGAACAAATATGGAAACATGACACTAACAATGGTAAAGGAAGGGTGTCCAAGTCTAAGATGATGAAGCCAAATTCGGTCTTTGTTGGAGTGAGGATTGCTGGAGAGAAACGAGAGAGGTGAGTTGTTCCCATTATTCACTTGGCCACTAGGTAACTCAAGATAATAAAGACCATGTCTTACCCTAGCATGTCCAATCGTCCTCCTCGTAACTTGGTCCTGAAATACACAAGAAGTACGAGAAAACACCACACTACAGTTTAGATCCTTTACAAGTTGGTGTATAGACACAAGATTTGTAGATAACTTAGGTACATGTAGCACATTTTTAAGGGTAATGGATGGACTTAGGACGATGTTTCCTTGGCCGACAATAGTGGCCAGGGATCCATCAGCAATGGCTATTTTCCTGTTGCTAGGACAGGGATGGTAAGTGAGGAATTTGTGTGAAGACCGGGTCATATGATCGGTTGCCCGGAATCAATAACCCAGGAATTTGAAAAATCTGAATTAGAGGCACTAAAAGCATACGAGGAATCAAGTTTACCTGAATGTGCCAAGGAACAAGTACCTTTAGACTTTTCTAATGAATCAAGGAGTGATATGAGCCTTCCTATGTCTTCTTTGTTGAATCCATTCTCCTCTCCGCCGCTGGAATTTACATCACCATGTGACATGTCTTCCCTAGATTGAGTCATGTGCACCTGGCTTCGTAGTTTTTCACTTCTAGGTCCTGCATTCCAGTGAGAACTTTGTGGTTTTCCATGAAGCTTCCAGCACTGCTCTCTGGTATGACGAGGCTTTTTACAGTAAGTACACCACATTTTATCCTTGCTTAATGGCCGAGACTCCATTCTCCCAGCTTCTGCATTTGCAGTATGGGAGGCCGATGTTTTTTCAGCATTAAACTTCGGGTTCTTATCAATAATTTCCCATAACATTGCTGATTCTTCAACTGGTTGAGCATAAAGCATCACTCCCCTTCGACTTTCTTCAGCATTGATGATGGAGTTGGTCTCATTCAATGAGGGTAACTCCTCTTTTCCCAAAATCTGAATTCTCACTTGTTCAAACTCAATATTTAAACCAACGAGAAAATCATAAGTTCAATCATTTTCAATGAAATTCTTTAACACAGCTACATCATCGCTGCACTTCATCTCAATGCAGCTATAACGATCCATCTCTTGCCATAGATTCTTCAAGAGATTCGCGTACTCCATGATTGAGCGATCTCCTTGTTTGGTGTCCGAGATTTTACTCTTAATCTCAAAGACTCGAGCAGCATCCCCGACCTTAGAATAGGTCTGTTGTGCGGCTTCCCATATTTCTTTAGATGTTGGTAGAAACATAAATGTATCACTAATTTCTGGCAACATGGAATTCCATAGCCAAGACATGACCATGGAGTCCTCTTCATCCCAAGCATCAAATCTGGGATCTCCCTTGGGCCCAGTACCAAGGAGATGACTCAATTTTCCCTTTCCTTTCAGAAAGGTCCGCACCAATTGAGACCGCTTCATATAATTTTTTCCATTCAATCTGTAGGCAGATTGAATGTTCTGTAATTCTCCTATTGTTTGATTGAGTGTTACCTCTTCGGATTGGGCACTGGGAGCTCTCTCCAGCCACAAACTCTCAAAAGGGAGCTGCTTCCGACCAAATTGGCATCTGAAAAATCCTCTCCCCGACCCGATGCAAATCTTCGCCGGCAAATCTCCCCTGTTTTTACAAGCATCCGAGCCCACTGCAGATTCGACCTTATCAACTTGCCCTTGTCTACCTATAAAAAACCACCACATCTCTCACCGATAGCTTTGAATACATCCATGCCTCATAGTCCTAAGGGGAGGCCCAATGCACGAATCCGATTCGTCTCCGGCGACGTATTCTTCTTGTGGCAGGCAAAATCCGGATACCACCGCCGTAGAAGGAGCGGTATCCCATTACAATTCCACTCCTTGGCCTGGCAATTCGGCTTGCCTCCTACTCCGAAGGAAACTCAAAAAGATGTGATTCCTTTTCAGGTATTAAATCTCGTAAGGGGCAACATGTTAACGAAATCCATATGCCAGGGGGGGCTGTCTCTAATGTACAAGTACAGGGGTAAGGTGTCTAACTAGCTAGGGCTGGAGGTATCTATTTAATGGGTGAGACCATGTATATTATAATATCATTTTGGGCCGAGCAAGGCCTCAAATGTTTTCTAAGCATGGCCTGAATGCTGGTAGGATCAAAACTAAAACAATGTCTGCCATAGCTCTGTAGGCCTTTTATCCGGACCCCAGGCTTGTAATTGACCAAACTGGGCCAGCCTCACCTAATTTTTTTGCTACTCTATACTTGGAGTTTGGGGGCATTGATTAGAGTTGGTGAGTTCCCGCCAGTATTAACAATGTTAATTTGCTTCCTTTCGATGCACTTCTATAATTGTTCATTTTATCTTGGACTACACAGGATCGAGTACGTACTGAGACTTACAGGAATGCGGTTTTGCAGCATCAGAAATATATTTCAGGCAAAGTAAATGCATCTTTGCTAACCCTTTTGTTCATGCTTTTATTTCCGTATCTTTGTTTGCGCTTTTGCTTTCATTTCATCTGCTATCTTTTTATCGTTTAGATTCACTGTTGAACTCCTGTATGATTTTTGTTTAACAAGCTGAAGTAGAGCAGTAATATACAAAATAATAACGTTTGCGGCAAAGTTTATATTTAAACTAGTTGAAATAAAAGAGTACTTGACAAAAGAAAACGTTTTCTGGGCCATTTCTAACCATGGGCATTGGGAAATCTTAAAAACAAGATGAAAATCTCTCAAAACCCTTCCGAAATGCAGACCAAATACTTACAACTGAAGGACATAAATGGCATGGAATCAAAAGAGAAAAGGAGACAGGAAAAAATCGAAACTAAGGCAGAAGATGAGAACGAAAGGAAAAAGGTTCTAAGATTTAGTTGTCATTTCCATTTTAAAAAGGTGTAATAGTTTGCAGTTGTGAATATGTTCATTATGCCGGTTTCTATGCAGATGTCCAGACTCTCCCAGATACCATGTTCATTTAGTCATCTAACTTGGTTAGAGTAAGGTCGTGTGCACTAGCCCATGCAGTACTGCTTTTATGCATTTGATATAAATGTAATCTGGTTTGGAATATATTTTTATTTTTTAATTTGCTAACTTTTTAATGTCGAGTGAACTTTGCTTTTGGATAAGTACCAATTGATGGAAATGAAAGTTTTCGAATTCTCCATCCTCTTTCACCTTCATCAAAGTCATAAGTACCAAAAGGCTTAGGTGAATTGATGAGGATTCTGATGCCTTTCTTTCACCTCCATATGTTGTTTGATATAACCCCTGTGGGACATGAGTGATCTGCTCGGGTTTTTGGTAACCATGTGTACGTGTTTGGACAGGGTAACTGATTACTATTCTTAGCTGTCTTCATTATCTATTTGCATATGCTTATTTTCTTCTCGTGGCTGTTTATGCAATTACGCTTTCAGGTGGTTGTAGATGTTGGCTGTGGCACGGGGATTCTTTCTGTATTTTGCGCTCAGGCTGGAGCAAAACGAGTAAGCTGTCTTAGGTCGATACTTGTTGAATCTGTTCATCTGGTATTATTACGACTTGCAGATAATTGATGCTTGTTAGTCAATAGATTCATAATCATTGTCATCAAGCCTTTGTCCCAAAGTAGTTGTGGTCGGCCTTGTAATCCTTTTCTTCCATTTCCCCAAAGCACATGCTCTCCGCTTAATTCCTAGCAATCAAATCTTTTCTCACTCCCACTCCCCAAGTTATCCTCAGCCTGCTCAACTTGGCACAAACCATTTCTTACAAGGTCATCTAAAGGTTTACGTCAGAAAGAACCAAACCATCGTGAGTGATGTTCCCTATCTTTTCTTCAATTGGTGCCACCCCAACTTTGTTGCTTGGTATCCTTAATTTAAATTCCATGCATCCACCTAAACACTCTCATTTTGACTAAACTCATCTCCTAGGAAGCATGAACACCTCTCCTAGGTGGAGGTATGGTGTCCTAAATGGACGGACACCCCGACACCCTCCGGACACCGCCCGACACGTGTCGGACACGGCTAATCTGTGTCGGAATTTTTTTTTATTTTCCGACACCGTGTCGGACACGGGGAATGTGCAGTGTCGGACCGTTTGGGGCTACTTTGGAACTTTTGGAAGTAATTTCGAGGGTCGTCGTCTTCTCTCTCACCTCATCTGTCGGCCATCTTCTTCTCTCGTCGCTGTGTTGCCGGATCTGTCGCCGATGTTGCCGGAGCCGACAGATCTGAAAGTCGCAGATGTTGCCGGAGCCGACAGATCTGTCCACCGTCGCCGTCGCCAGATCTCTCGAGGTCTGCTTCTTCTCTTTGTCTCGTCAGTCGTCTCCTTCTTTTCTCTGTCTTCTCTTTCTCGCTGACCCACAGGTCCCTTACCTCTCGTGTCTTTCCCTTTTTTTTTCCTTTTCTCCCTCTGTCGGCATTCTACTAAAAGACCTCTTTTTCCTTTTTTTTTTTAACTTCGCTTTTTTGCCCAGTACCAAATAAATGTTCAAGTATGACTTGTATTTATTTAAATTCCTTGTTTCAGTAGTTTTTCATTATTGTTTGTTATTTTAAGTTGTGAAATGTATTTGATATTTATTATATATATATATATATATAATAAAAATATATTAAAAACTAGAGGTGTCCTGCGGTGTCCAAAATCTGATTTTTTAAAAATTGCGGTGTCCGGTGTCCCCGTCGGTGTCGTTGTCCGACACTGTGTCCGTGCTACCTAGCTCATCTCATGTGTATGGTGTTTCTTAGTTGCCCTCATACAACATTGTTGGGCTCATTGTCGTCCTATAAAAGTTTCCCCTTCAACTTGAGAGGGATATTTCAACCACACAACATCCCAGAAGCGTACCTCCACTTTAGCCGACCTGCTCTTATCCTATAAGGCAACATCCTCATCGATCTCTCCCTCCTTAGTGCATTATTGATGCAAGATAAGTAGAGATATCTTTCTTAGGAACTTGTTGACCTTCCGTATCTACTTCCTCCCTGAATCTCCTCCTAGTTTTACTAAAATTACATTGCAAGTTCTCTGTCCTTGTCCCGGATAACCTAAAGCCTTTCGATTCTAAAGTACTTCTTTGGAACTCAAACTTAACGTTTAGTCCCACTGTAGTCTTGTCAATTAAAACTATATATCATCAGCAAATAACATACACCATCGGACCTTATGGTGAATATTCTTATTAAGCTTGTCCATAAGCAAAGTAAAAAAATATGGCTTAAAGTGGGACCTTGGTGAAGTACAGTCATGTAGTAAACTCTCTAGTCATTCCTAAGTTGTTGTCACACTAGTAGTTGCTCTGCCCTACATATCGTTAATCACATTAACATACTTGGTAGGCTTTCCTTTATTGTTTAGAGCCCACCACGTTACCTCTCTTGGTACCTTATATGCGTTTACCAAATCAATAAAAACCATGGAAGATCTTTCTCTTCTTTCTAAATCTTTTCATCAATGGCCTAATCAGAATATAGCTCCCATAGTGGATCTCCCTGGCATGAAACCAGATCGAGTCTTCCCTTATTCATTTATGTTAAATTACCTTCTCCCAAAACTTCATAGCGTGACTAATGAGCATGAGCTTGATCTCTCTTACTTATATATAGGTATCAAAGTGCTTTTCCTTAACTCCTTGCACATATTCTTAGCATCTAAAATTTTGCTAACAACTTAGTAAACCATTATGCGCATACATCGCCCAAGCCTCTCCAGACCTCGATAGGATTACCGTCTCCAATAGCTTTACCTAGTTTCATCCTTTCCAAATCTTCGTTCACCTCAGATGTTCTAATTTTATAAACAAACCTCTGATTAGTGCATTAGACAAGTCACTGAGTTCTAAATCATCTTCGGCTCCATTTAAGCAATTTATTAAAGTAACATATCCCTCACTTCATCTTCTCTCATTAAATGATCTTTGATTCTCGTCCCGAGTATCCCTTATGTGATTCAAGTCTCTGCGGCTTCTCTTTTTTCTTACCTTAGCAAGCTTGTATATTCCTTCTTCACCCCCTTTAGTACCAACCTTTGGTATAAACTTTCATGCGCCTTATCTCTAGCCCCTCTTACTGCTATCCTTTTCTAGTGCACTTATCAACATTCTCAATTTGCTTGCGTGCAATCCTTTTTAACATTTCCTTTTTGACTAAATTACTTTTTGGACCTCCTAATTCCACCACCAAGTTTCTTTAACTATACGGCTACTTCCTTTGGACTCTTAAGGGACCTCCCCAGCGCAAGAGGACTTCTTGATTCTCATTAGCTAGGCTTTTCATGTAGGTTTCATGATACTTGTTTAATAAACATATCCTTAAAAGTGCTTCGTCTGTCGCACTCAAATTCCACCACTTAGTTCGCAGTTGTCACTCACACTTCAACTCTTAATATATATCTCCACCAAATTCAATCTATGTTGTGTAGCAAGAGACTCCTTTGGAATGACCTTATAATCTTTACATGTGCTCGGTCTTCCTTCCTGGAGAGGAAGAAATCTCTCTCTATTATTGATGAGACCCACTACTAAAAGAAATTAAGTTTGACCATCTTTTCTTAAAGAAGGCGTTTGTCATCATCATATCAAAGACCACTGTGAGATCTAGGATGCCTTTTCTTGATTTGTCCCTATCTTTTAAACCAAATCCTCCATGCATCCTCATAAAACCTCCACTAGTTCTTCAAACATGCCTATATATATCTCCTATAAACAACGAATCCCCTTCGGTTATTCTCTGCACAATTTCCCTATCCTACCAAAATTCCTTCCTTCTTAGTAGAGTCTGCTAGTAACTCCTACTTGTGGGGCATACGTGCTGATTATGTTAATAGTCTCCTCTCCTGTTACTGGTTTAACTGAAATAATTGTATCACAGCTCCTGATATATACAACCTCATTTCTTAGGCTTTTATCTACTATGATTCCTAATCCATTTTATTACCAACCTTGCTTGTGTATCACAACTCATAACCTGTTCCTCTATGTCCGTGGACTTACTTCTAACAACTTAGTTTCCTGAATGCACACTATGCTTACTCTCCCTCTGCCCATCATATCCACCAGCTCCTTCGGCCGCCGTTAACATACCGAAGTTACAACTACCTAGTATATGTCTATTGTCCTGTACTAACCTAAGTCTATGCCGTTCGATTTATGTTCATGGAATGGGACAATAACCTATCGCAAGCGTCCTCCTCTATCCAGGCTTGGGAGCGGCTACGTATAAAAGAATGACAATAAGGACTTAGGCGGAGTTAGTTCACTCAATAGATTATATTGATGAGATCTACTGCTTATTTTATTGCTAGTGAAAGCCTTCATCAGATACACGTGTTTATACCTGTGTAACAATCACTTTATGCTGATAGGAGCAATGCATATTATGGTAAGAAAGTTTAAACATTAAAACTTTGAAGAACAAACAAAATTGCGGAAGTGTCCTCGAAACATTATGGTACGCCCTTTTCACATGGAGTGCAGTTCTGTCTCATGTACAAGGTGGCATATTCATGTCAGGTTGGGGGAGGCTTATGTGCTCTTCCCCCCACATTTTCTGGTTGTCTCGTAGATAACATACGGCATGCACTTGACAAAGTGGACTTGGAACCCGTGGTTCCTATAAGATTGGCAAGAGATGCCACCGAATCTAATGGCTGGTGGTGAGGAAGTTTGTGGCGCCGTTGGTTATAGATGGGGCACGCATCATTTCTGATGGGAGCTTTTGGCATACTTGTAACTATCATTTTATCAGTTAATACAATGATTTACATTTCGTAAATATTTAGAGTTTTAGTTATTGTAGTTGAATGTAATAGTTTATTTGAGTTTGTAGGACTCAACATTTTTTTGCACATTTTTCTGTTTCGGTATTAGACATTTAACTAGCAGTCACAGTCCGCCATATGATTTTTTTCGATAGCAGTTTTAGATTTGTTTGTATTTCAAGAAGTTCTACTAAGCCTTGTTAATATTTTGATGCATGTTGCATACCACTTCCACTCTGATATCAACTCCAAGAACTTGGCCTTTCCTCGGCTGTTAGGTGCCAACATGCCATTCACGCTCCTTTTTTTTACTCTTGTGAGACGCGAATTTTGTGATGACTATATGTAATGAACTTCTTTAGTCTTTGCACCCTCATTGTTGCTTATCAAAATCTTTTATCATTTTTTTTAGCGTAGAATTACATTTTCTCACGCTAATACCAGAAATTTATACTAATGAAATTACATTATCTCTCCTAGTCCGCCCCCCTTTCTAATTGTCATCAACAATACCGTACTGCCGATACCAAACGCGAGTTTCCATATCGCTCTTAATACCAGCCAATGCCTATTGCCCAAAATTTGGTATTCAGGCTTAGAATTGAAGTACTGGCAGTACATAGTTGTGGTCAAAGAGGAAAAGGAACTAGAAGAGGTTCTAACACATATTTTGCAGATGGATGGAGAACCAACAACGTGATGCAATTCTAATAGATGGCAAAAATCTGAGCCTTTTCTTAGATGGAGAATGAGAGGGGGAGAGATGGAGAGGGAGGGATGGAGGGATGCAAATGGATGGAGAACCAACAACATGATGCAGATTTGGTAAGAAGAGGTAAATATCTTAGCCTTTTCTTAGATGGAGAATGAGAGGGGAGAGAGACTGAGATGGAGAAGGAGAGAGAAGTAGGGAGGGAGGGAAGGAGAGAGGGAAAAGACTTGGACCAAAGAAAAAAGGAAAACACTGAAGCACTAGGTAATTGATTAAGTGCTGAAAACCTAAGCGCTGAATTCGTAAAACTGAAAACCGTAAGAGGTTGAATTTTTACCATTGAAATTAGCTTAACCTGTTTGGCAAAAGAAAAGCAGATGTCTAAAAATGTTCCAGTTAACAAATTTATTCATGTTAAGAATTTTAAAACTATGTATGTATTTTATATCTTTTTACTATCGGAACTGTGTTAGTTGTGTTGTTGGTGGTGGCAGTGGTGATGGGGAATAATGGTGGTGATAGTTGTGCGCGAAGATGTAGTGTTGGTATTTGTGGTGATGGTGGCTACATGCAACGACATTGTGTTCATGGTGGATGTGAACATGGTTTCCTGGATGTGGATGTGGTGGTGATAGCGGCAATGGTGTGGTGGAGGTGGCGGTGTACTCGTGGCGCTGATGGTGTTGGTGATGGCCATGGTAACGGCTAGGTTGTGGTGATTGTGGTGGTGGTGGCAAAAGGGACATAGTGGTTATCATGGTGGCTCTAGTGTGGTGAGGGAGGTGTTGCTTAAAAATTAATTGCGGCTGCATCATGGTGGTAATTGTTCTTTTCGTCTAATTTTAACCTTCTCTATCTCTCTCACAATTAAGTGATAATTAATAAGTAAGTCCACCTTGATTTAAAATTTTGGTCTATATTTGACAGGAATTAATTTTCTAAGTGATAAAAAGTTAAGGTTATCAAATGCACTTAATTGAGAATCATTGAAGAGTTCAAATTTTAAGTACTTAGTTGCATTATCGAACAAACCCTAAGCTAATAGTATATGCTAGAATTTCGGTAGTTAGAAGTAATCTGAAAAAGATATTTGAGTATATCTTTGTTTAAGCATTTTGGTTGTGTATTTATCAGTTCAATATTGAATTGGTTGACATCGTGCCCTGTTTTTCTGTTTGTAGGTATATGCCGTGGATGCAAGCGAGATTGCACTGCAGGTGCGGCATTGTGTGTTTTTTTAAGTAATTTGGTCATAAAGCTTGCTGCATATACGAGCTCCAAGTTCTATGGTTTGATTTCGATGTGTAGACTTCTTGGCTCTTGCATGCCGTAGATCAAGTAAATTGAGTTTGTAATTATCATGTTCGGTAAATCCAACATAAAGCCATTTTGACTATGTCCTTGCTGCACCACTAGTTTTATGCCATATGTACATACAGATGTATATAGTATAGGTTGATGTAGGTCAATTTCAAAGCTATGAACTTGTCAGTCAGTTTAGCAATCAAAACATCGAATAGATGTAGAAGCACACAGTGGATCTATATTACCCGGACTCTTCAAACTGCATTTCCCTAGAACTAGTTGGGATTGGCAGCATAATAACCTTTTTATTGTTACTTGCATATGGTTTTTAGGTCTTGGGAGAGTTGGTTATCTGGAGTAATGTGACCTCACTAGTATTTTCAAGTATTATTTGTCATTTCTTTTATGTTCTTGTAAGACTTCCACTATTCTCACGCCTTGTTTCTTTTTTTGTTTTTGTTGCTAATACGCATAATAACAGCTAGCTCTTGTTGCCAACTTTGTTTAACTTTTGTTTTTGATTAGTTTTGATACTACTTATCCAAGGACATGACAGTACACGTCTTCCCTTTTCTTTCTTATGAGATTAGGCTATACACAGAATCGAGAGTTAGAAATTTGATGGTATTGAATTAATTTTATGTGGAAATGTGTGACCAGGCAAGCGAAGTTGTGAAGACAAATAAGTTAGCTGACACAATCATCGTTTTACATGGACGAGTTGAGGTAATTTTGGACAAGCCAACTTATCCTTTGTGCTTCAAAGGGAACTTTTTTTTTTTGGTGTCAGTAAAATTATTATTTGGCAACTTTCTGGTTACCAGTTGTGGTCATTTTTTATGTGAGTATCGACAAGTTTGCCCTTTCTAGGATGTAGGAACTAAATCTTAAGATGAGGATGAAAATTCTTTAATGAAGTCACGGACAATAATAATGTATGGAAGTACTAATTGTAGTTTGGATGTTGGAAAGAAAGATCGTCGGCACATGTACATATCTTTATTATGTATAAGGCCAACACCCGTAAATGGTTGGTATTGAAGTAGTTTTGGTGTAAAATATCATGCCATCATAAAGCCATCATAAAGCTGCAGACTGTCGTGTAGGGAATGCCTAAATCTACACCCTCATTTGCTCATCTACATCCTCATTTCGTCATTAAAAGATTAAGGCCCTATGTTGTAAGTGTTTTTGTTTTCCCGTTTCGGCAACTGTTTCATTGTTTAGAATGTCAAGGGAAATAGGTTTCTTTTTCTGTTTGCAGGTTTTTCCCAAGGCAAAACTTTTTAGCATTCTGAGAAGGTCTTGAAAGTGAGTTCCACATGTGTTGCCTTGGATCACACTTTCCGCAACAGTTTCCAAAAGAGGAATACCATATGAGTTCCGTTTTCACTTTTCACCAAAACAAAACAGAACATGAGAACTCTTGTCCTACATGACCTATTATCTATCCCTAGTCAACTTTTTACTTCAAATATACATGGGAAAAAAAAAAAAACAGGTGTAGGCGTGCTTATACTTCTTTATAAAATTAAAACAAAATAATTAAGTGATTTTCTCCATCACCAAGGGGTTGCCAGCAAAGATATGAGCAAATTATTTCATAGTTGCAACTCCATTGGCATATTTCCACTATACAAGTACAAGAGGCTCCTAATTAAAACAAACCAAGTCCGTATGGGTGGAGATCGCTCACTTAGGGTTACCACTGGGTGCTTTTTTTTTAAAGAAAGAAAGGTGGTGGAATATAGTTCTAGACCGCTTCCAAAGAAGGTTGGTGTGCTTAGCGCCCGGGGGGGGGGGGGGGGGGGGGGGCGAAGGCAGGCTAACTCTTATTAAAAGCACTTTATCTAGTCCCTCATGTACTATATGGATTGGATTGACCAGAGGAGGAACATTCTGTGGTAGGGTTCTTCCTAGTAGAAAATGTACCATTTGGTGAAGTGGGAGGATGTGTTTCCCTATGCATTCTGCTGCTTGGGGAATTAAGGATCTGAAATACTTTACTTTGGCGTTCCTTGGGAAGTGGCTACGGATATGGGTTTGAGTAGGATTGTTTATAAAGAAGTGGTGGCGTAAAGTTTGGGTGTGGACAATGGGTTCTGGGCCCCGCTTGAAGTTGTCAGACCTCATGGCATCGGTTTCTAGATCAATATTCGTAGAGGTTGGAGGACTTAAGCAAATTTGATTGGATTCTGTGTGGGGAATGTCACTTGGGTAAACTTTTGGAAAGTTCTTTGGTGTGGGGAGGAGGAGCTGTGCGATCCTTTTCCTTCTCGGTTCCGCACTTGATGTGAAGAGAATATTTCTGTGTCAGAGGTGCTCTTGGCTGAAGGAGATGGTGTTTCTTGGATCCCACTTTCAGGATAAGCTTCCATGGTTTGGAAGGATAAGGCTGGTTGGAAAGGAAATTCTAAAGGATTTTTTACAGTGAAGTCATCTTATTCTCGGTTGGTAGTGGAGGGCGGCAGTTTGTTTCCTGAAATGATGCTCGGAGGTCCCCGGCACCCCTAGAATCCTCTTTTATGCTTGGGAAGCTTCCAGGAATGGATGCTTACGTAGGATAGTATAAGGAAGGAAAAGGAAAATTTACGTTTACTTGGTTTTTTCATTTTGCAAAGCGGATGGGGAGTCGGTGGATCATTTACTCTTGGATTGCTATTT
Organism: Escallonia rubra; assembly: GCA_033065855.1. NCBI lineage: Eukaryota > Viridiplantae > Streptophyta > Magnoliopsida > Escalloniales > Escalloniaceae > Escallonia > Escallonia rubra. Next base: position 71,172 of record JAVXUO010001160.1, read on the forward strand.
TGCTAAGGGCGCAATATGGCCTTTGGTCTCTTAAATGTGTTTTTGGTGATGCTGCTGTCGGGGGTTGAGCTGCTCAGGAATTGGTCCCTGTACGAGAAAAAGAAGAAGGTGGGCAGATTGGGAGACTGATCCTGTTGTGATTGTTCTATTGCATTCGGATAGAAATCTGTCCACGGTTTTTTGATAGGAGACAGCAGTTCTTTTGGGTGGCAAGACGCCTTCTTAGATTTCTTGGAATCAACTGATGAGCTGAGCTTCTAAGGTTGTGTTTCTGGTTTCGCTCCTTTTCTGGCGGATTTTTTTGAAGAGTATTACTTGTAAGGAAAACAAAAAGTTGAAAAAGGTGGTCTGCCAAGGTACTTCATCAGGTTCCTTAATTAGCCGGCTATTTGAGTTACTCAGATTTAGAATTCATATATCAGACCTATGTTACATGGACTCGGTACGAGTGTCCGAGTTGGATACGTGTCCAAGTGTGGATTCGTCTATTTTTCAAAATCCAAGACACGGGGACACGGCAGAATATTCCCACCTATTCTTGTTTCTTACTTATTCCGTAGTTTACATCGTGTTTTATGGTATGCATATCGTTTTAATTGACAACTGAGATCATCTCAAAGCAATAACGAACTAAAAGGAACACTATAGTGTTCCTTGTGGCATATCCTACGGCATGTGTCGGACACATATTCCATACCCATGTCCAAGTGACGAGTGTCCGACACGGGTACTTCACGCATTTTGAAGAGTCCATGTAACATAGTATCAGACTGCAACAAATTTCAGGTGCTATATTACTTGTCTGATTCTTCCTCCAAGTTCTTAGGTTTGATAAAAATCCCGGCTTTAATGAATTGGACAGCTGGCCCTATGTTCTAAGGATAATTGCCGACATGCCTTATATAGTGAGATTCAAATTTGAAAAATATGGGGAGACTATCATCCCCTCCCGTCAGTGCGTCTCTACTTCAACGATTTGAGATTTTTACCCATATACAAGTTGATGGTTAAACAGAAATGCATCAAACACTTCAGGCAATGGCCTTAACAGAGATGGGCAAGAGGTGAAGCCCACCACATTGTAGTAGAGTTGTCAATGGTGATGGACAGCTGAGGTTTTTTGAGCTAATGACAATGATGTGAACTCGTTCTTTGTTCGTTTCCTAGAATGATAGAATAGGGTTGTATTTCCTAGTCATTTCTAATTTTCTTTTGCGCAGCATCGTTGTATCTAATTTGGTTAGTTGATCAAGTTTATTCAGTTGTGGCACTCATCCTAGAGTGCAGCTACAAGCTATGTTTTTCGGCAAGGAAACCTGAGAAGACATATCTTCTCGATTTTGCAGATTTTCCTGCAGTTTGCATTGATAATTTACAAGCACAGAGTGTCGGCAATAGTGGCAACTTATGATCATTGGGTTCCTTTTGGTTTTCCCTCTTATACCACTGGTTTTCACAGTCGACATTGTCTGCTCATATATGGCAATTTTTCGTCTGTTGAACATGGAGGCCGAGAAATCAAAAGTACCCAAAAATAACGAATGTTTAGTTGGGGAGACTACTGTGTTTGAGGCCCTGCAAATAGCCAGAGAGGTGGAGTAAGGTCAAAAGAAGTCATGAGATGGTTAATGTAAGTTGTCATTACTTGAATGTAATCTTCAAGTAGTGTTAAATGTGTCCTTTACCAGGAATCGGAGATGTCTGCAAAGTTAGCTTGGATTTTCCTTTTTGTTTTGCCGCCACTACTTTTTGTAGCAGATCTTTTTCCCCCTCCCTTAAACTTCATATGGAAATAGTTTGGCAAAAATGTCGATCTGCTGGAAAGAGATGCGTTTGGAAGATTCTTGTGGTGCAAGACGTTGATCAACCTCCTATAAATCACACACACACGCACGTCTGTATATGGATATAACTGTATGTATATGTATATATCTATCTGGTTACCAGGAATGAAAACCCAGATCTGCAGAAATAACTTGGAAGCATGAATTTTCCTTTTCGTTCCGCTGTCGCTACTTTTTTGTAGCAAATTTTTTTCCCCCTCTCCCCTTAAACTCCATTTGGAAATAGTTTGGGAAGAATGTCAATCTGCTGGCAAAAGATGCGTTTGGGAGATTCTTGTGATGCGAACTTTTGACGTTGATCAACCTCCTATACATCACACGTGTGCGCGTCTATGTATCTGTATGTCTATATGTATACGAGTTCTGCAAATTAATAGGGCGTTTTATGTAAGCTACGACTTGTTAGTTATCTCATATCGTTTCATTGTTTAGTTGTTTGAAGTATGATGGTGTAGTGTCATCTTAAAATAGTGAGAATTTTTTTTTTTCAGCTTCAAGGAAAATATGGTTACATATACTAGTGTTTAATCCGCAGGATGTTGAAATTGACGAAGAGGTTGACGTGATCATTTCAGAGTGGATGGGTTACATGCTTCTCTATGAGGTAAATATCAAATTGAGTTGAGTTGCATATGAATTTAGTTTCAGTGACTTATTAGTAATTGATAGACCAACATCCTGTTTGAACTAGCCCGCTCCACTTTGTCACTGCAGATGCAAACAGTGTCCAATGTAAATGCCACTAAAATCATTTGGAGCGGATTAGTCCAGTTTAGGAGTGGGGTTATCGTCTCCCATTATTTATCTTGCTTGACATTAAGTCTTCGTAGTAGTCACGCTTACTATATAATGGAACTTGCTTTCGATAACCCTGCAGAGCATGTTGGGGAGCGTGATTACTGCCAGAGACCGCTGGCTAAAGCCTGGAGGTCTTATTCTTCCTTCAAATGCGACGGTAATTGGTCTTCCTTGTCCTTCTAGGGATGATTTAGCTTTGTAGTTGAGCAGAGCCATTTTTCAATATGGAGCTCAAAAGTAATGAAGTAGTGATACTTGGTTATATGTAGCCAATGCCTAGTACTCTCGTGGTCCATACTTTAGTGTTTATCTAGCAAGTTAATGCAAACCTGAAATTATTTTCTCTTCCATTAATATTATGGATACTTTCTGCAGTTGTACATGGCGCCCGTTACACATCCTGACAGATACAGTGACAGCATCGATTTTTGGCGCAATGTATATGGAATTGATAGTGAGTACGCCTTTTTATGCACTTAAATGAGATTTATCTGCTGTAATGTTACTTGTTGTCAACTTCTTTATATTTGTGTGGAAATAGAGTACTGGGAAAGCTATATTTGGCCTTTCAATTGGCTTATATGTTAAGCTATTTTCCTTGATAAGTAAAAATTTATATGACAAAAGGCTCCAGAGGGGAAGAACCCACATACATGAAGGATTCACTCTGTCCAAAAATTCTACACAGGCATCCGTCCTCCCCTAGAATTCTTGGACTAGACAAAGAGGAGCCCTTAATATTGACATCTCTACACCTTTAAAGGCTTTATGATTTCTTTCATGGACATGCATTTGCTGATCTATTTGGACGGTCTCCTATTAGGAGTGTTGAGTTGGTCGCTAGGCTTGTTGATTCATGATCCTGCAAGCGTGGCCGATACAAAAAATTTCTATGCATCTTGACTAGATAGTGCACATTTTGAAAACAATCAGCCTAGTACGAATTGGCAATGGGTGGCCAGGCCATTGGAAATGCTTGTACACTGCAACATATGTATGTTCTCAAATCTTGGCATGCCCCATCTCAAGTTGCCAACATAGCGAAACACTTGGCAACGTGGAGCACATGTGGCATGTAGGCTTAACATACTGCTGTTCTAGCATCCAATGCAATACAAATTTGTAACGCAGAACAAATAGGAATAGATGTGGGGAGGAAAGCTCTTAGAGGAGGGATACACAGAATTGGAGAGACCGGCAAGCAGAAGAGAGGGAAGCAGCAACAAATTGGGAGAAATGCTAGGTAGCATGGACACGGACACTACGATCGATACCAACCGGGACACCGCAATTTCCAAGAAACCAGATTTTGGACCCGTAGGACACCTCTGAAATTTTTGATGTATATATGGTCATTATACATATTCATGCGCACACACGTGTATACATATATTTACATGTGTACACACAATATATGTATAGGGACGTGATCCCTTGCCCTCGCAGGCAACTTAATTTATGTTGCCAGCGCAATCTGGCCGTCCATCCGTCCACTACATGGGAAAACATAAATGAAACTTCGATCTGGCCCTCCATTCGTCACGGATGGACGTCCAAATCGAAGTTTCATTTAAGTTTTCCTGTCGTCCGCTACATATTGTAGCGGACGGGGATTTTGACTAAAACACACCAAAGGGATTTAATGAGTCGGAGGTATTCTCAGGCAAATGGGGTGTTTTTTTTTTGTTTTTGTGGGTGAGTTTTTTGTGGGTCCCCACCCACAAAAAAAAACACACCCCATTTGCCTGAGGGTGAAGTTTATGCGGAGGGGGGGGGGCTGTTGTAATTTTCTCCGTCTATGCGGAGGGTGAAGTTTACTGAATGAAAAACAGATCCCGTCCATCCGCAATGGATGGACGGCCAGATGCTGCTGACAACTTGCTTAAGTTGCGTGCGTTGTCATTTTATCAGCGCCCATATATATATATAATAAATGTGTACCACATATATGTATATATATACATGTACATATATGTATATATATACATGTACATATATGTGTATATACGCACAAATATGTGTGCGCGCGTGCACACACATATATATATATGGGAGCTGATCCCTGTCAATTAATGGCAATTTAAGATAAGTTGCCACCTCGATCTAGCCGTCCACCCAACGCGGATGGACGGGCCAGATCTAAGTTTCATTTAAGGCTCCCCATTGTCCGATACACAATATAGCTTACTGGGATTTTGACCAAACGGAGGGAAGCAAAGAGTCGGAGGGAAGCACAGGCAAATTGGGGGGTGGAACAGTGTGCTAAACTTCAACGTTAATGATGATAAGTGTTGAACAAAACTTGGATCTGGCCCGTCCATCCGTGAAGGATGGACGGCCAAATCGTGGTGGCAAGTAACTCAAAAGCCATACTTTAATCCAACATAGTACAAAACAAAGTACTTCAGTCTTACAAAGTGATGCAAATGGGGAAAACAGAAATAGGGAAATAAGTAAAATATTTTAGTTTTATCAGTCGATCAAGGGCTCAATCTACATCACTTTATCCTCTGGCAAGATGATCAGGCCTCTGTCTCGTTCGTCTTCAACCCTTGGTTAGGCAGACCCAGAAACAACCTCGTTGAAAAAGAGAATGATTTGTTGATCTGTCGATATAACTTTAGGGTTTGGCTTAAAATTTAATTTCTACGAAAGCCCAAAATTTTCCAAATACTACACATTGACCCCAAAACAAGTTTAAAATATTATATTTTGGACGTGTTCGTGTTGACACTTCTTTAAGAAGATTCCCACACGGTGTCTGATTATCAATAAATACAGAAAAAAATCTGACACTTCGGAGAGGTGTCCAACACGTTTCCGACGGTTTTAATAAAGTGTCGGGGTGTCCGTAGGTGTTGGACATGATATCTCAACCCATATGAGGTGTTGGTGGTTCCTATAGAAGAAATGGGATAAGAGCTCAATTTTTTTATTCATCAAAGTTAGCCCATTACATTGAGGGTCCTTTTGTTGGACAAGCTAAAACTACAATTACTTGAGTTTCACTCAAACTGTTAATATATTCATCTGTGCTGAGAGGCTCGCGGGGGTTCTTTGGTGAATTGCAGGGCTCGGTAAACCTAGAGACTAGAGCCAAGTTTTTTGTCCTGCGACAACCAAGTTGTGGTAGCTAAGTGTGTAGAGGGATGTTGGTGCTTTATGCAGTGAAAGTTGGTACAATTGATAGGTTAAAGGCATGCCTTGTTATTTGGTCTAGACCGATTCTTCCTGCTCTGTTAGTTATGCCGTACTGCAGGTTGATTTAGAAAGGTCTTATTATGCATGCTTTAAGGCAATTTAAAATTTTTGGTTGATACTTTTAGCACCGTACATGTGTGTATGCCAATCAAGAAGAGGAGACACCAGCACCACGCCTATACAGCCAACTTGTAGAAAGATGGTTTTGGTTCACAACCTGGTAGAATATATAGAAACATGGCTTTTGCTTGTCCTCTTTCCAGCCCCCAATGTATTCTGACATGTCCTGAAGCGTGCCCAAACTTCTTATTAGAAATAAATTCTGACACTCTTGTCCTGTTTGACATGTTCAGGGCATGTGTTTGACTACGACAAGTTTGGGACAAGCACCTGTAGTCCTTGTAGGACATTCCTAGTGCTGTAGCTCCTAGAGCTATTAGGCCTACCCCTAGGCTCCTACTTTATGGCCAATGCCGCATGAACTTTATGGGTGGAATGCTAGAGACGCGGCTCACAAGGTTGAAGAGGTGGTTATATGAAGTTGACCATTGCACTTTAAGTGAGAGCACTTCTAGATTTCTGATTAATCTCATGTCCGTTAAGACATATGACTAAAGGGATTCGTGGTATGTTTGGTGTGCCGTCACATTTTTTGGCAAAAGAGTGCTTATCTATCAAAGAAGAGGGCATTCGCGTCAAGAAGACGTGGAGCCTGATCTTGCTATGCTTAGGAGGCATTTGTGGAGATTCATGGTAGATGAGTCTATGAAATATGGAGGTAAGGGATTTTTTTTGGTCAGGCTTGTCGACATCTATTTGCATGAATGGCTATGCCACAGGTCTCATCTGGTCTGATGGTCTAATGTGGTTTGAGTGACAGATGGCTCCATGGTGAACCATCTTGATGCGTGGTGCTTGAGTATAAATGGAAGTCCCCTTTTCTATAGTTCTTTCTATGGTTTCCATTTTGGTGTCAGAAGTTATAACACACTGTTTCAGATTGGATTTGTTAGAGCATGGAATTAGCCTTCAAAGATCCTATCATGGAATCCAACTAGCCCTTTTGAGAGAGTCATTGCCCTTTTGCTAGTCCGTATTTCTAGATCGTTACAGGAGCGATCGAGGCCAACTTCGTAGGATATATCTCCGAGTGTAGAAATTGAGGTTCCATAAATCCTTTCGAGGCTCATAATCATAGTTATGAATACCGTATCGGAGCGCGTACCGTTTTCTCCATGAAATGGTACGTACCGGTACCGTCTCAAAATTTTCATCGGCAATATACATTTGTACTATTCATTTATTGGCGAGCTATATATATAGAATAAACTGTTTGTCTTATAGAGCTTGAATTACCGTAGTTTTCACAAATAAGTTGTTTGTTCCCATGCAGTAATATTAGAAACAAATAGTTTTTTCAATTGAATTACCTTCTCTAGAATTATCTCACCTTTTTTAATGATCTCATTCGCAAATTCTTATGTAAGAATAAGCAATTTGTTCGATAACAATGTCTTTAAGTTCAAGAATAAGCTGTTTTTGTATGTGTGTATGTGAGCCGGCGTGTGTAAAGTAGTACATCATATATATGAAAGAATATGATCAAAGCTTTCAGGTATGAAGTAAATCAAAGATAAGTGAAGATTGAAAACTTATCAGGAAAGATTTTGCAAATTGTAATGAATATTATGAGCAAGAGGTTACAGAGGCTTTGATTGATATAATAAAACTTATAGTGTTTTTCTATTTAGTCTTTATATGGTCAATTTATAAAATTTCTAACAAACTTTGTTACTTTTACATTTTTTAAGGAACTGGTACAAAACATAATATCTCGGCTGGTACGTAGTTTTCAAACGGTATTTTGACCGGTACAAAATTTAAGGGATACCGTATTAGTAGAAGAGAAAAATGGTACGTGCCGGCCGTTACGGTATTGATAACTATGCTCATAATCTCTCATTGTTAGCCTTGGATTCGTTGGTGATTTTGTATATGTAGTATGTGCTTGTTGCACAATCTTCTAGCACGTCATTAAACCTCTATCTTCTTTTCTTCCTTATTTTAGGTTAGATTCTTGAAGACTTGTTAATTTGTTACCCGGAATAAGATTGAGCATCCAATGTTCCATTTTTGGTCTTTTTATTTGTTTTTGTGTTGTCTATCTTCTAATGTTCCTTTATTGATCTTTTTAGTTGTTTTCGTATTGTCTATCTTGTAGTTGATATTATACTTTTGATTGCAGTGTCTGCTATGTTGCCATTAGCAAAGCAGTGCGCCTTTGAAGAGCCATCTGTGGAGACAATCACCGGTGAAAATGTTCTGACATGGCCTCATGTGGTTAGTCTTCCATTACGTTACTCCCCAATTTTGCAGTGCATAACAAGTTTCAGTAAATTGTAAGCAATCGTTTGTGTTGTTATATTTGGGGAGCGTGCATCATCTGTCTTTAGCATTTTGGAGTAACTCAGCTAACTTTTGTATGTCTGTAATGCCAGCAACTTGTGTGTGAAATTTCTAGCGCTGGAATAAATATGAGTTTTCAGGCCAAATTGATGTAGAAATATAAGTAGCCCTCTGTAAGGATCCTTCTGATTGGAAACTAGATTAGATAGGGCAGCCTATCAGAATTGAGACATGAGGCCAAGTATACATTAGCCAAGGCATCGGAGATCATTTGTAATTACGTTGCCTAAACTTGTGAATAAGATAGGGCTACTCACTCACTTCGAAAGTGAAATAGACCTGAATATGATGGGTCCTTCACGTCGGCTGGTTGAATCAGTTGTGTATAATTTACTTTATTTTCCTTTATATACATACAAGATATTCCTCTTTCTGAACCTATTGAATAAATTAATCCAAATCTATTTGTATCATCTCAATGTATATATACACCCACACACGCAGACACACATATATATGGGAGCTATAAAATGACAAAGTTGGTAACTTAACTAAGTTGCCAGTGGTGATCTGACCGTTCACGTTGTCGACGTGGGCGGCCCAGATGCCTTTCTCTAAAAGTGAATTTCATCATCCGCCCCATTATGGGTGAATGGTGATTTACAATCCGTGTGAACGCCCGCCCCATTATGGGCGGACGGCAGTAAAAATTGAATGGGAAAAGTGATCTGGTCCATCCATTCATGATGGATGGACGGACACCACTGGCAACTTAGCTAAGTTGCCAGCTCTGTCATTTTATCAGTTCTCGACATATTTTATATAAAAAATATGGGGGTTGATCCACAGGTAGCATTGAGACAATCCCCATTTTCCCAGCTTAGACCCTGCCGTCCACGTCACAACTTGGACGGCTGTGATCCTTCTTTTTGTTATCACTTGACCTGCAACTTCCCCAAAGGGGGGCGGTCGATAAGTCTTCCAATTCCGTGCTCACTTGCTTTGAACTCTCTCTCTCGATTTAACTTGGACCAAAAACATGGAGGTGTTTATGAGTTCTATTTTTGCTTTTTAAGTGTAGCCTATGTGGGTATGGTGGTGGAGGTGGTGTGTTGGATGCCTTCTGGTTGTTGAACTGTCGTAGAATCAAAGGCCGGCGGTGGTCGACATTGTGGGTTGGACAGCCGGCGGTCGTTGAGCTGCGATAGGATTGACTGGCGGTGGTGGTTACGCTGTGATGGGCTTGACATATGGCAGTGGTTAAGGTGTGATGGTCCCGCGGCTACCATCTCCAACGCTACAATGCCCATCCTTTACACCCCGTGCTCACCACTGAAGACCAACCACTGAAACCCTGATGACCACCACTGTCGATGACCAACCACCGTTGTCGACAATCTACCACCACCGTTTAAACAGCGCAGTGGCTGAAATCGACTGCACGACCACCATTACCATCGCTGCAATACTACCTTTTCCACCCCATACTCACAATTACAACCAATCACTGAAACCCGACGACCAGCCACCACCATCGACGACCAACCACCACCATTTAAACAGCGGGACTGAAATTGAATGTATGATTACCTTCACCATCTCTGCAATACCGCCCGTTCGACCATGTACCCACCATCGACGACTAACTGCCAACCCCAACGACCAATCACCACTGTTGATGACCAACCACCACAATTTAAACAGCATGACTGCTGACATTGAATGCACAACCACAATCATTGACGCTCCAATACCCAGCCTTTACCCACCACCGAATCCCTGATGACCAACCACTACAGTCATTGACCAACCACAACCATTGCTGAAATTGAACATAGAGGAGCACGATGTTGGTGGCTGGTGAATTTTTGTTCACTTCAGCACTCACAAGCAAAGTCAGAGATAGAAGAAAGAGAGAGAGAGAGAGAGAGATTAAAGGGCATATTTAGAAAAACTGCCAATCGCTTGTCTCATGAGCAGTTGGGCGAGAGATTAACAAAATGAAAGATATATGGATGGTCCATTTTTGTGATGTGAATGGTCCGAAATATGCTGGGAAAAATAGGGGTTCTCCCTTTTTCTTTAAACATGTGTATATGTGTTTGTGTGTGAGTGTGTTGTATGGTGGCAAAATATAGTATATTTCGAAAAACATATTCTTCTTTTTGAAAATGTATATGGCAACAGACATTCAGATCAAGACGAGTGTGCATGGGTTCTGCAATGGATTTTCTACTATGCGTATTGGTCCTTGTGGATGTGTATGAAGAAAAAGATTAGGATGTCAAACGGAAAAGTTTACAAAACCCAGGGAGTCAATCACTTTATTGGTTATACATATATAATTCACTTAACTGGGAAATTTCTGGGCCAGAATGAGTTTGTTCACATTCTTTAATTTGTTCATTCGCATAAAAAAAGTCATGTTAGGTATGACTGACAACATCAGTCCTGATTTACAAGATACTCTCGACTTTGCAGGAAAGGGAGTAGTACTCATACAGCCTCCTTGAGATCATTTTTAGGACTATGATTATTCTATTGAAATAGTAACAAAGGGAGCAGTAGTAAGAAGGACTTGACTGTTAGGAATTTATGAGAGAATGGAAGAAAGGCATTTATGTAGCCGACCCCCACTAGTTTGGGACTAAGGCTTTTGATGATGATTAACAAAAGGTACTAAATAAGATGGTTTATGCAAGCTCATCTAGATATAGTTATCTGATCATATGACTCCCCAAGTGGTTTGCTGGTCACTGGTGCCCATGGGATGTACTATCTCTTCTCCCCTTTAAACATACAGGTTATATGTTCGCATAACATATGCTATTTTATGCATTTCTGATTGTCTGCATCTCACATGTCATATGAGGTGGCATGAGCGTGACTCTGTGGTTTTGAAATAGGATATCTCTTTACGTGCATTTTCAGAAGCATATGTCGAGTCCGATTCCTTTTGCTATTCCTGTGGCAGTATCCCAAAGTCGAGCTTTGAAATCAATTCTTTTAAAAGCTTTCTGATGTGTATCCCTTAATGACAGGTAAAGCATGTAGACTGCTACACAATTACAGTTCTTGAGCTACAGTCTATTTCTACACGATTCAAATTCCAGTCTATGATGCGAGGTGACATCTCTCTCTCTCTCTCTCTCTCTCTTCATCTCTCATGCCGGGGTTTGCAAATATTATGCCGAGCAGAATGCTCTTGGGAAGATGCATCTGGTCAAACCTCATATTTGAACATGGTTAAACCTTACGTTTGAGCCCAAATCTGGCCCATTCTACTTTATTCATTCATTAAAGTGTTAAACTAGTTGAGAGGTTTTATCCTTCACAAGCTACAAGGTTATAATATATGTGCGTACATATATACATCTGTTCTTAAAAATCAAACAAGAAATGGACAAGGCATTCTGTCCTCACGAGCATGGCTGACCTGATTGCATTGTCTTTCTTTGATGCGCGAAGTACCCGTGTCGGACACTCGTCACTTGGACATGGGTATGGAATACGTGTCCGACACATATTCCATACCGGACACATATTCCATATTTTTGACGTGAAAAATTCCGCATCTGGCAACCTTATGCAAGCGTCCTCCATCAACTAGTACAACACCGTTCAATGTTTATGGTCACAGGTACCAGTATACCGGATTCTAAGGGGCAGGGGAATTAGGTAATTCTGGGCCAACCAAAGAAGTACCTAAAAGAATGGGGAAGGCCAACCCAAACCTGGCCACATGTATCCCATAAAGAGATGGAGTTTTTAGTTTTTGAAGGTGAAGGGAACTGGAAATTACTATTTGTAAATTGTGGTTTTTAACTAACTGGTTTTATAGAACAGTTGTCTTTTACTGTAAAGCTGCCAAGTGTCATGCTTTTAAAGTGCAACACCAGAATTAGCTTGACATAGTTGGAAAGACTCCCTATAATTTTTTGCTTTTAATGTTTGGCACGTCTCCTGCTTAACTCATGTTTATAGATGTAATTTTATCTCACTGATACTGTTCACATTTTCATGGATAATCCTATTATTTTTATAAGCATTCCTATATTAAATTGATGGAGCTTCTCTTTATCCAGCTCCATTTCATGGGTTTGCTTTCTGGTTTGATGTGGAATTTAGTGGCCTGGAGATTTTCTCGGCCAGCAATGATGCACCACTAGCCATCGAGTCTTTGAACAATCATGCTACAGATGGCAGTAAAAGAAAGAAGCGTGCCAATCCGAGTGAAGCACTTGTCCTCTCTACTGCACCTGAGGATCCACCAACACATTGGCAGCAGGTATGATTGATTTATGCTTTTCATCTTCAAATGCTTTGCTCCATCATGGCTTAGGTCATTGCCGCCGAAATAATGGAACAACTGAAATGACTGCGGCCTCTGGTTACCGTGGTTGAAGTTCCCAGAAGTTGCATTTTTTTTTTGTTTTTGGGTGAGTGAAATGAAGATGTGAAAACATGGTGTTGGAGTTTAAAATGGATGGCGGTTAGTGGTGGGGTGGGATTGTTGACCCTTCTGGACCATGCTTAGGAGATACTCCCGAACCAGTACCGAACTCATAGGCGAAAGGGCTAGATGAAGTCTGTCGGGTGGGGTTGTAAGCAGTTAATAACATGAGCCAGAAAGTCTCTCGCGTTGTCTCCATATGTTAATGACCCTGGGTCATATTCCTTATAAGTGTATATATTGGACTACTAACTTTATATAGTCTCAGTCAGTAGCATGTAGTAAACTTCGTAGATCATTGTTAGTGAGGAAGACATAATTATGTAGTTTCTAAGTCCTGGGTGTCCATGCGCTGTTAGCTTTAGGTGCACGAGTCACCGTGTGATTCGTGTGTAAAAATAAAGTTGATAATATCAATTTTATAAAAAAATTCAAGCATCATGTATAAGTGTTTATTATCACATTAGATAAAATGTATCTTAAATTGCAAAAAAATAAGTTAACCATGCATGTGGCAAATAAGTTAGCAAAATATTATCATCTTATCAAACTTGGCCTTTAGATTTAATTGTAACTACACCTTTTTAATGAGTTTGAAATTGTTAAAACCAAATATTTTATTACAAGTAGTTATTTATTATTTAAAATACTTATTTTGTGTCACTCGTTAAAAAAAGTCTCTTAAAATGGCACTTGTCACCATTCTAGATAGCTAGTTATGTAGCATCAAAAGAGGTGTTACACCAAAAAGTGTGTTCTCGTTATATATAGCATAGATAGGTGTACTCTGGCTTTGATCGCATTATTAACCTAAAGCTTTGCCGTTTGGTTTAACTGGACCATAGTTATTAGAGGCGCAGGCGCATCCAAGGTGCAAACGGTCCCTGGAACTTAGGCGCAAGGCGCAGGCTCCTTTTTGAATTGAGATGCAAAATAAAAATAAAAATAAAAATATATTAGTGCATTAAACCAATAAAATCACGTAAAAAATTCAGAACATGATAATTTAATAAATTTTCAATACTAGAAAAAGTTTCAAATCCAATGAGAAGTAGTTAATCCTAAGTGAATTTGACATTGTCATCTTCATCATCAGTGAGGGCTAACGGTAACAATGTTTTCCTCCTATGAAGCATGGACACGAGTGTGGGTGCGGATACGACATGGGCGCGGATACGATTTTTTTGAAAATTTTAGGATACAGGTGCGGCGGGGATACGACTAATTTTGTAAATATTTTTTTTAATTATGTTCACTTAGTATTGAATTTTTAAGCAATTTGAATCTTAATAATCATAATATATGTGTTTGATATATGTAAAAGATATTAATATTCTAACCAAAGTAGTGAGTTTTAAAGTTTAATGGGTTCTTTCCCAAAATTTTAAAGCTCACAACCAAATTAGTGAGATTTTCTTAAGTTTAATGTGTAATTTTATAAATATTAAAATGGTATAGCTGAATAGAATAAAGTTTTATATGGAATCACTGTTATTTCTTTGAAGTATTGGGGTTGGTTTATGCAATAACTTAACAGTAAGGTACTTAAATAAAATAACAACCTTGTGATGCTAGCTGTCAAAAAGTCAAAAGTCATTCCAGCATAGATAACATCGACTCTCCATGTTCTTCTTCTTCACGCTGCATGCCGTCGCCGGTAAGTCCTTTTCCTTCTCCTTCTTCTTCTCCTACTTCTATTTCTTCTCTCCAGTCTCCTCTATCCTCTCCAATTCCTTGCCTGTGGTCATTGGAGTTTCCGCTGGTCGTCGGTGGTCACAGGTCTGCACGACAATAGTGTTTTCACAGATCCAATGTGCACCCGAACCGCACCCGATATTTAAGACATTAAAAAAATAAAAATAAAATGTTGGACACACATCTGACAAGCACCAATGCCGCACCCGACGCGTATCCGCTACCAGTGCTTCACCCTAAGTGTCGTACCGCTGCTTCATAGTTTTTCTCAAAAGGGAATCATAAGCTCCAAGTCTGGTAGAAATTCTTCCTCAATTTCATCTTCTTTGTCTACAAGGTGAAGTGAAGGAGTGGATTTACCTAAACGAGAGTAACAATTGGGGACGAGACTCTAGCTAGCACAATGAATAACAATAAAAGAATCAATTAATTAGGGATTTGGGGTTTAGTTTTTTTTGTTTTTTTGTGGTTTACCTATTGATTTATTATGTTTTGAAAAAAAGATTAAAAAATAATAAATGGTAGAGATGATGCCACAATGCAAAAAATCAAAGATTAGGATTTTTGGGATTTTTTTTTTGCGCCTCCACCACCGCCTTGCGCCTGGGCGCACGCCTTTTCAAAGGGGCTGCGCCTAGTCCTAGGCGAGGTGCAGGGAGTCAGCTTTGCGCTTAGGCGCGCCTTTGATAACACTGAACTGGACACCAAACACATTCAGCAAGGGCCTTAAGTCCAAGCTGAATTGTCGTCTAGCATTCCCTTAGCTGCTTCAGCATTATGTTCATGTTGATACATGGATTGTATGGATTTTAGGTGGCAAATTTATGTCCAGGGTCCATTTGTTGTATGGTCTCATCTAACATTCTTCTCTCCAATATTGTTCGCTCGTGTTTTGACCCAGTCAAATGTATGTCGGTGCAAATAAGTGTAAAAATGGTTATGGTAAAAGTGGCCATATGTGAAAACCAACCATGATTAATGATTCTGATTTATTGTGCTAAGTTTGTCGTCCACTATGATGATACCGTGTACTGTGTGTTAAGGATATTATACCCATTAATTGGTTTCTTGTGAGCTGCATGAAGCAACCAAACTAAAAAGCTACTTCTGCAATCTTGTTATTATGCATACAAATTCAAGCAACCAAAACTAGTGGTTTTAAACTAGCTGAAAGTTGGACAAGCAGAGAAATATAAGAATATTTTCATCATCTTCCTGGTTTTGCCCATTATTTTGCCATTTATGCATAAAAAATTATGTACTTCTTCTGCTGATCAGTAAGCTAAGTAATTTTGCAGACATTGATCTACTTTTACGATCCAATAGAGGTGGAACAAGATCAAGTTATTGAGGGCTCCGTGATATTATCACAAAGCAAAGAAAATGCTCGGTTCATGAACATTCATCTTGAATATGCGTGAGTTACAGCACATGACTGCTGTAGAACACTAAATTTTAGCTATCCTTCATTAAACTAGCGATATCCTGTTTCTCACTTTGATGTTCTTCATGCAGATCAGGAGGTCGTTCCTTTGTCAAAGAGTCAGTAATGCGATGATTCTGCTAGCCAGTTTCCTTGTTTCACTTGCTGAGCTTCTTGCTAACCCAAGTCTGTATGAACTCAACTGTGGCAACCGTGGCTCGTGCGGAGTTTCTGCAGAATTTGCCGCTTGAGCCAAACTGCCCAAGGGTTAAAACGCCTTCGATTTTGTTCAGCCGAAACATACTTATCGAAGTGGGCCAGTCCTGCTGGTATTTAACTCATTTAGAATGGATTTATGCTCGCCTACCCGTTGCCAATCTACTAGTGATGACATTTTATGTTGGGAATTACAGTTTTGATTCAATTTACAATGTAATCTTACTTCTGCCAAATCTGTTGTTATAGGTAAATTTCTCTTCTTGTTGGTCTTAGCTTCACGTTTATCAGATTTTCTGGGCATGCTCAGCTCGAGTAGTTGTACTCGTTGACATATTAATTCGCACTAGATGAGGCTCCTAGTTGTATGTTGTAGAGAGGGGGAAAAATGTAAAGAAAACTGTTAGCGATACTTTGGTGGACTACTTCCAACGTTGTTGTCATGTACGTGTTAACGTTTGAGCGATTCATCTATGTCCCAATAGAGTCAGGAAGGCACGAGTGCAGACCACCTCTCGAAGCACCGACCTCAGCATGAGAACACTTCGAATACAGATTAAGATGCTAACTCGTTTTCCTTTTCTTTGCATATTTTCTTCTCCAATTAAATTTGCCATGAAACCTAATTACGGTGATAATGTTTTCTCTCTTGAGTACATGCGTGCACAGCCAGAACAATCTCAACTTTGTAACTTAATATGAGAAGTAGAAAATCCTCGAGTAAAGCTAAATTGTAACTGAATAATAACACAAACATCTCAAATTTTTTTTTTTGAAATCAGGTAAGAACGTTACCTACTATATATACCATCTTTTTAACATCTCAAATTTTTGAAGTGCTTGGGGGAACAATTTTTCCTTAGGGGTTTCAAGCGGATTTCCATGTGATAGTGAAAATGACTCCGAATGGTGTTCCTCCTGTGTTGGTTGATTTGTCCTTCGGGAGGTACTGGATTTGGCGCTTCGGCACTATTTAGCACAAAGGGAAACAATGGTTAATGACTAATTCATGCACTTTGGAAACCAACAATAGCAGATATCCCGAGAATCGAAGTGCCTAATTTCGAGGCACAGGGGGAAGTCAGATTCGTTCATTTATGTTTTTCCTCCTTTGAGTAGCACATCACATTTCAGATACATCAAATGCAATGCTTCTCGTGCTTCCATAGCCCGAAGTTACCAGACTTGTATAATTAATAAGTGGAAAGAAATAGATATCGCGGGAAAAAACCAAGGCAATCGAACTTTATGGGCATCGGAGAAATGCTTAGCTGCAACAACTATGGTTGGCTCGGGGTCGAAAGTCACGGCGGCAGTGGAGGCCGTTACATTTTGGCCTTCACGTGATACATTGATCTCAAGATTAAGGCGTAGGCCTTTGTTTTCTCCTCCTTGGTATTCATGAAAAAGTACCTCAACGATGATTTCAAAGGCTGATGTAAGCTGAACGATGTTTTGGGTAACTTATGTTTGCTTGAGATTTATCTTTACATTAGTTGAGATTTCTTGGTGCTTAAACTGAATTTGGAGACACTAGTGCCAAGGAAAGATCCTTCTAAGTTGACTATTGAACATTTCCTTCCCCCCAGATGAATGTTGACCAAGGATTGTCTTCATGGATTACAGGTTCCGTTGCTTGAAGTTAAAGGCAACAAGTGATAAACATTTGAATGATGTGAGTTTTCACGAAGTGAATTAAGACGAATAAATACGTTGTTTCTCTGTAAAAGAATATTCTTTTCTTTAGAAAAGCAAAGTGAACTATAAGCATAGAAAAGTGGGTTACAGACTTTGAAAATTAATATAAATGATCACACTTACCACCGCTGCAAAAGTGATGCCTACCTTATTATTAAAGGAATCAAGGGAGGAACTGCTATGTTTTTATGTTCATATCTTTTTCATCACCTCACTGAAAATAACACTCCTCTTTATGACGGAGATATTGGAGGCCTGTCTAATACTCACAAAATCGCTGCCCACGATTTGAAATCTGTAACTCGCCTTTTGGTCCTAGATTTCGACGGGAAAAATCACCCTCCTCAGCTAAGGCATATTCTCAAAGTTCAGTGCATTTGACGGGTTCCCTTCCCGCTAAACGCCTCACCCAACTTCTGAATTTAGCGATGAAGATTCTGTTTATGGACCTAGATCTTCAGATTTTGACGACGAAGCAATTTCACCCTTCAAGCCTAAGAAAACCAAACAAAAACGCCTCACAACCTTGGCAATCAAGTAGCATGAAACAGCCGAAGTGCATGAAAAAGAAGCTTGCCTTAGAAGTAATTACAGTGACAGTGCATATCCCAGCCGTGGTCAACCTTTTTGGAATGCTGAGAGGTAAGCAAAGTGTCCCTTAACTTGTCTTCTCTCAGATCCTCTAAGCACCATATTCGGAAAATGCACCGTGAGATTAACTCCCATCTGAAAAGGGCTCTCAAAAGTCAAAAAGATAAAGCCAAATTGGAAAATTTGTTAGACAAATTTACTTCTATTCTGGGCTAGTGGGCTCTCCTTTTGCTTCTAAGCAACAGTGTACTCCTTCTAAAGGTCAAGTCCCATCCTTCACTCCACTCACTGCTTTTGTGTTAAATGCAACCTTCTTCTACCAAATGAGATGATGGGAAAATCAAGTTCACAAGTCTCACCCAAGCCCAAGGGTTTTGCTTTGGATACTCTCAAGGAATCTCCACCACCGCCACCATCTTATGCAAAGCAACATCATGAATTCTCCTCAGCATTTATGGAAATCACCTTCGAGGGCTACTTATAGGGGTTCTTTTTCAGTACATTGGAAACAAAAATCTGATGCTCTCCCATCCTCTGACAAAGGTACACAGATATCTCTACCTACCAGCATGCTGATTATATTATTCAGAGATTCAGTCTTTTAGATTCTGTATGTACTGTAAACAAAGATGATCACTTAGCCTGCCAAAGTATGACTTTAGTTCTTATGAGAAGTTATTACTCCAAGAGATCTCTTCTATCACAATCCTAAACACCTTGTCATTGACCCATTAGATCTCTACAACCTCTCTTATGCTTGTATTGACCAGTGCTACTCAACGCTGGGCATTGCTATCTAGCGCCCCCACTTCTCTCTCTCTCTCTCTCTTCTCCGAAAATCAAGGCAGCCAGCGCTACGATGGAATTACACCGTTCATCGGCGACGAAATACGAGGTGTCGCCGGAAGGTGGCGCACGGTTCGATTTCAGGCCGTCGGAGGAGAGAGAGGGAGTATCGGTCAATGCGTCGCCGGAAGGTTCACCGAATGTGCCGTGCCGCCGCCGGAAGGTGGAGGAGCCTGCTGCCGGCAGAAAGAATTGGAGAGATAGTGAATGGTTCGAAGTGTGGTTGGGTCGGCAGAGAGAGTGAATGGTCTGGATGACGTGGCTTAATCTAAGCCATTCCCTCCCACTTATCTCGATCTGACGGCCGTGACTGGGCTACAGCACCCCTGGTGTAACCCTAGCCACAGCAGGGGATCCGGATCCCTCTTTCCAATATGGGTTCCCCCAAAGCTCTGAAACAATATCTTAATGATCAAGTAAATTGTGTGAAAATGGAGAAATTTCTACCAATGGTCGAAACCTCCTCAACCTTGCCGAAACAATTCAAAACCATACACCAAATTTGATTGCACCCCTAACTCCTTAACACACCTACTCCACCTAGACCCATTTCTCTTGGCTTCTAATCATCTCAACATGACCAATGCTGCTTCTTTCTCAAATCCCTTATCAACTCTTAAGCCACGTTAGATTCTGGTTTTTAAATGCAAATGCCCTTAATTTGATATTTTGGATGAAGACTTGAATTATGTTGAAACTGCACTCCCGAGTGATCCATCCGTGACCCCTACCTTGAACCGCCAATCAAACATTTCCTCTATAAAACCTAGCAAAACCATCATACCTTCCATGTTCTTCCCAAGCTTTGAGCCTACTGTTACCAAGACTCCTGTACTCAAGAAAATGAAGCTTCACTCTGTTGATAGTACGATCTGTTCTGTCTATGAAGATAAAAGCACCTTTATCCTCTCCTCTCCTGGCCTGCATGCCTCCTTATCTTCAGATATGCCCCCGAAATCCAAAGAAGATTCAAGTTGCCCTATTATAATGCTTCTATATCTTATGCTATCTCTATACATTTAAGCTTACTTCTGCTATCCTTATATACTTCCAGTAAATTTTTTTTTTCCGTAAACGCAAAAAACTTCACCCCCTTCATATACCCCCCCAACAAAAAAAAGATATATTTCTCTTCATGATCCTTTTTCCCGTCTAAATCTCAGGGTTTCGGGTGTTGTCCCAAAACAACTCCTTCAACCCAAATGAAGCTTTTCAGATGGAACCCTCGGGGTCTTGGTGATTTCTGAAATGTTCGTACAATTAAAAATTTGATAAAAAAACACAACCCCGACCTCATTTTCTTCCAAGAAACTCTCTTCCTCCTCCCCTTTCTATTTTTTTCTCTCTTCTCCCTTTTTGGTTTTTCTTCCTTTACAGATGTCGATCCTTCTTTAAACCCTAGTTCTTGAGGTTCTAGCGGTGGTCTCTAGATTGGTTGGCGTTCTCTTGGAACCGTCTCGATAATCCACACGAACAAGCACTCTTCCTTCTCAAATTCTCCACTTTTTCTCCCTCTTCCCTTG